>OV050030.1:371160058-371592558 GCA_920105625.2 Clusia tigrina
TTAATCGTAGTGAAATTTTGGAATTTATCATAACTGTAAAGATTTAGTAGATATGCTCCTAATATCCCCATTGTTGAACTCGCACTCACAGATAATGGTAAATGGTATTGCAAAGTTGGTCTAACCCGACTTCAGACTTATTCTCTAGTTTTTATTTATAAGTTTTTCTGTTTTCGTCCAATTGTAGTTCAAATATAACACTTTCTTTGCTGACCCTGCATTTCGTTATGATATTCCACATCTATTCTGCTCTATGCTGCACTTGTTGTTAATAAAAATATAGCCTGAAGATCCCCCTTAGGCCAGCTCATCAGTCATTTCGTTACCCTTTATGTTCCGATCTCCCGGGACTATGATTAACGTGATGTGTTGACGAGCTGCAGTTATTATTTTTATTTTTATTAACAGGCTAAAAGAACACCGCGACCTATTGTGCAGCCTCGTACCCAACTAAAACAGTCCTAGACTGTTTATAAATCTCGTAACTGCTGTGGGCTTAATTTTAACTAGGTGATTTGGAGATATGAACCCACTGCCTAGGTAATTATGTCTGCGTCTTGCCACCGCTGGGCAAGTGCATAGAATGTGTTCTGCCGTTTCCTGCTCCTCTTGACAGAGTCGACAGGAATCGTCTTCTACCACGCCTATTTTTTTCAGGTGGTAATTTAGTCTTCAGTGTCCTGTTAAAAGTTCAGTGTAGAGTTTGATGTCATTTCTGCTGAGGTTTAAAGAAGCATCTACCCTGATGTGTTCAGGATCAATGAGTAGTCTCGACTGCCGCATGCCTTTTTGGGCTCTCCAGTAGTTTAGCAGACCTCGTTTTTCCTGTTCGCACAACAAGTTATTTGTGAAGCTACTGTTTACCCCACAGAAGGGTTCTGGGCCTATAAAGGCAGTGTCTGCACCCTTTTTTGCTAAAGAATCTGCCATTTCGTTGCCCTCATGTCCCTCGTGTCCCGGTACCCACATTAGCGTAACAGAGTTTCTCGCTGCTAGGGTATTGAGAAGTTTACAGCATTCCCAGACCAGCTTTGATTGGAATGAGAAGTTTATTAATGATTTTAGAGCTGCCTGGCTATCTGAGAGTATACATATTTTGGTGTTGCGTGTACCCCTGCGTAGACATTCTCTAGCACATAACTCTAAAGCGTGGACCTCCGCCTGAAAAATGGAAGCTGTTTTTCCCATTGCAATTGCTTTTTGGAAATTTGGCCCTACAATTCCAGCTCCTGCACTGCCATCTTCCATTTTGGACCCATCTGTATACCACAATTGTGAGTCCTGCTCTATTATTACTTAATTGTTTCTCCAAGCTGAACGGTCACTGATGACCACTTTGAATTGCTTTGAGAAGTCTAATTTTCTGTCCATTTTGTCGAAGACCATGAGGCACGGAGAATTCCAGACAGTGTCCAGAATCTTTGCGTGCCCCGAAAGGTTGCCTTCTTCAAGATGGGCTAGATTAGGTAGCCTTAGGGCCGCGCTGGCCGCCATCCTTTTAACTACAAGGTGTAGAGGAGTCAGTCCAGTGATCACTCTCAAAGCTAGTGTGGGGCACGTTCTCATTGCTCCCGTCACACTCAAACAGGCTATACGGTGAATCTTGTTAAGAGTCATCTGAGCTCTTGTTTGGTTTACTTTTGGCCACCATACCAACGACGCATAAGTAATCATTGGTACTATTATTGTTTTATATGACCACGCCATCATTTTTGGCCGTAGTCCCCATGTTTTACCGTACAACCTCTGGCAAGCATAGGTTGCTCTTAATGCTTTACTAGTTATGTATGATAAGTGGTTTTTCCAAGTTAGAGTTTTGTCCAGGATTACTCCCAGATATTTCATTTCATTGGATATTGTTAAGTTTGTGGTCCCTAAACTTAAGGTCCCCAGATTCAGTTTCCTTCTTTTGGTGAAGGGTACCACGTTTGTTTTATTCGGATTTATCGATAGGCCTTTCTCCTGATACAAGTTTTGAGTGATGTCAAGAGCTAGTTGCATGCGATCTGTTATTGTAGAGTCAAACTTGCCTCTGACCATAATTACCAAATCATCCGCAAAGCCCTGAACTTCGTATCCGAGGTCATTGAGAGTTTGTAAGAGCTCGTCGATAACCAATAACCATAGGAGTGGCGATAGGACGCCCCCCTGGGGACATCCTTTGGTTGACCTGACAATTTGCTTTGCTGTCCCTGTTTCAAAGATTGTCGTTCTGTTTTTCAGCATATTGAGAACCCATGTTATGATCAGTCTTTGTATACCTTTCCTGTTCATCCCCTCCTCAATTGATCTGAAAGTAGCATTGTCAAAAGCCCCCGTAATGTCAACCGATGTACAGAGAGCTATTTCTTTACCCTCAAACGCCTTTTCAATTTTGCTCGTTAAGCTATGTATGGCTGTCTCAGTCGATTTGCCTGATTGGTAAGCGTATTGTTCAATATGAAGAGGAGAATCTTTAAGATAAGTTTCCCTGATATATTGGTCCAGAATTTTTTCCATAACTTTTAGCAGGAATGACGTTAGGCTAATGGGCCAATAGGCTTTTGGCGTGTGGTCCGCTTTTTTGCCTGCTTTCGGTATGAAAGCCACCCTAGCCTTCGTCCAAGGTTTAGGCACTATGCCTAGTTCCAGGCTTATCCTGAAAATGTTTGTTAGCACAGGTGCTAATACATCAACACCTTGCCGAAGTAGGCACGGTTGTATATTATCGACACCTGGCGATTTGAATGGTCTAAAAGTGGAGATAGCCCATTTGGTTTTATTGACGGTGAAGATTCTGTGAGCCAGTGAGAGTTCCCTTCGTGTAGGCATCAAGAAACGAGTATTATCGATGATTTCACTATCCTCTCCGCTAGTGGCACAGCCTGGAAAGTGAGTGTCCAACAAAAGCTGTCCCGTCTCTTCCAGGCTCTCCGTAAAATTTCCGTCAGGCTTCTTGAGTGTAGAAAGTCCGTTTGAGTGATCTTTATTGAGTGATTTCTGGAGTCGGGTAGCTGCTGGGAGCGTTTCAATCTCCTCACAGTACTTTTTCCATGAGTCTCTCTTAGATCTTCTCAACTCATTATTATAGGCCGTTAAGGCACTTCTATAAGATGCCCAGTCACCATTAGACTTGGCTCTATTAAAGAGTTGAAGGGCTTTTTTGCGCAAAACATTTAGCTCCCCGCTCCAGCAGGGTACGTTCCTAGAACGTTTCTTCACAACTAAATTGCAACTACTTTCAAAAGCCTCGATTATTATATTATTTAATTTGTTAACTTCAAGATCTTACTTATTTTTTCACTAAGGCACGCAATATTTTGCTCTAAGTAAAAGTTATATATCGACCAGTTGGTCTTCCTAACATTTCTCATTTCGAAGGTGCCTCCAATCTTCCCCCCCAGATCAAAGCAAATGTACCTATGGTCCGACAAGGAGACCTCATTGAGCACCCTCCAATTAGAAATGTTATTTGATATGAATGCGCTAGTTAGGGTGAGATCTAACACCTCCCCCCTTATCGCATTCATAAAGGTAGGCTCGTCACCCCTATTTACCACCACCAGATTGTTTGTCGTAATAAAATCAAGAAGTGACTCACCTCGCCCGTTCGTGTCCGTGCTTCCCCATACCGTGTGGTGCGCGTTTGCGTCGCAGCACACCACCCACTGTAGACTGCGAGTGCGACAGTACTCCGTAAGCTGCTGGAGCTCGCGCGATACCGCGTCCTCTGTGTCGCCAGGTAAGTACATGGAGGCCAGGACTACCGTTCTCCTCCCTTTGGCACTAGGCACTTCTGCCTGTACTGCCACCAGATCGCGTTGTAGAAGCTCTGAAATTGGGAGGAATTTAATATTTTTGTTGATCATGATCGCTGCCCTCGGTCGGTCAACATTATTATCATAGATCAACTTACATGTTTTTGTCTGCAGACCATTTATGCGCCCATTTGTGGCCCATGGTTCTTGAATGGCTACGAAGTCCAGACTCTGGTGTTCCACCAAGGCACCGAGCCTGTAAGAGGCTGCTATAGCCCTGTGGAGATTTATTTGGAGACAGTGAAGCTGCTTCCAAGAGTTTTGCGTTCGTGATGGGGCCTGGGACATTATTTCCCAGACCGATCCTTGCGGATCTTACCGCCCTTTGTGCTCCGCAAAGTTTCGCAGCCTCCGGGTCTTTTCTCTCCCATTTCCTGAGCCTACCAGAGAGAGCAGATGGTTTTGGACGTTGGACACGTGTTTTGCCTCTCTGCTCTCGGTACTGGCTTTGTGAAAATGGGCCCCGTTTTCGGCTTCTGGCTACTCTGCTTTGCCCGCGCTGCAACAGATGTTGTTGGTTGCTCTTCAACACCAACAGCAGATTTTGCCCTGTTCCCCTTCAGTCTAGGTCGGAGCTGGGCACTGCCAAAACCATAGTAGACCTTGTTACCCAGTGTGTCAACCCTTTCAGACGAGATGGAGTCCAGAGCAATTGCCAGCTCGACCTGGTCACCTTTTTGTAGGCGATGGAGCACCCGCCACTCGCTGACACTAATGCCCGAATTCTGCGACTCCACTTGCCCCAAAATTCGGTCATTTTGCCAAGATACCGAGCCGGGAAAGTAGCCAACGAAGATCTTGGCCTTTGGCACTTTTGCCTCGTCCACCACCTTCAACTCAGCCCCCTCCCATGGCTTCATGGCTGGTATCCTTTCTTCAGCCCAGGCTACGGTTTCGTCGTCCAGACAGTTGATCGTCAACCATCCAGGCTTGAAACTACAGCCTGCAAAGTGTGGCTTCACTGGGCCCCCACGAGTCTCGAACATCTTGTCGAGAATACACCGTTGTACCTTCCCAATTTCTTCAGTGGACCATATGCCCTCCGGGAAATTGCTAGTATAACCCCTATCTTTTTGGAGCAGACTGTCTCCGCTAGAGTAGGCTTTGAGCAGGGGACCCCCAAGGAGGCGCCCTGCACGCCATGTCTTTCAGAGACACTCGCCACCCCCTTACTGGGACCAGGTTCGCCCCCAAGTAAGGTCTCCACCTCCTTCATCTCACCACACACCGGCGGGTCCGCTGGGGGCACTATTGACATTTTATCAATGTTTTTGTTGCCCTCTTGTGCAAACCGCTTTGTCGGCCTGGAGTTCGATGTCGGCGTGGAGCCATCTGAACGGGATCTTTTAGGGGTCCATCGCGCAGACACGTTGGCTGGAATTGCCGCCAAGGACCGAGCTGTTTCCAGCGATATGCCCCTGGCAAGCAAAGCCTTAAAACGTCTACGTCCAGCGCCGGACAGCTTCACCCTAAGTTTTGGAATCTTCTCTGGATCAGGTTCAAGAAGATTTCTCTCCTGTTCCGAGGAGATAGACAACCCAGCCGATTCCTGGCTAAGTGGGATGTCCATCTCCTCCGGCCTGTCGGGTAAGGGACCGGGTGCCCCCCCCCCCCCCAACAGGTCGTGCTCCAGGCTTTCATTGTCGATGGGACCAGATGCCCCCTCGGCCAATGATGGCTGTTGGCTCATTGTAGCCACACTATGCACATTTGAAGGTGTGCAGTCCATTTTTTTTTTCATATAGGCTTAAGTTTTCCATATATTTTTCTTTAATTTTCTTTTGCGTTTTGGTCACCCACGGGCGCCCCCGTGGTAAGGCTAATTAAAACCGTAGGTTCGCCGGACCTCGTACGGAGTTCGCTATTAAGCTTGACTCTACCCCGTCAAGCAAGCTCACTGGCATAGCTGTTCCACCGTGAATTTAGGGTGGTTTTTTTTTGGGTCAATAGGTCTGGTGAACCCTGCCCCAGGGAGTTTTCTCTCTCCCCCGCCCGGCAAATCGGCGACCCAAGTCCAGCAGAGACATGACCGTACTGAAAGTGGGCCATTGGTCTGTAAAGGAATTGCCGCACTTCCCCGAAGGGCTGACCAATTGTTGGTGTCTAGGCGATCCGGCGGTCTCAGTGAGACGTTCGGTATTGGCCAGTACGACTACTAACTAGCCTTAACGACTGAGCAGGAATCGTAGAAAACTACTTTCAACCTGTGCGTTGAAGGTAGATCTTAGTTTGCGTAACTGGACCATGTCACCGTCTTTCATGTGCCATGTTCCAGCACACAGTAAGCCCCTACACCGCAACAAGGTGACTACCCATCGTAGGAGAATGCAGTTATTAAGATTTCTCTCCATTATTTGACAAGATTTGAGGTTTTTCGTTCCTGGAATACACTGGCTGAGTTAGGGAGACGGACAGGTCTGTGTGTATCCAGTTTTTCAGTGAAAACTACTCTCCCAACCCGCCAGCTCTGTTTGAAACCAACTGTAAAAACTGTAGTGAGCACCCTTACTCCATCTCTGTTGGGACAGTAGTAGTTCTGTGAAATGCTTGCCTAAGGTCACAGTAGGTATGATGTGGTCGGTTTTGTATATGGTTTGTGGCCATTTCACCGTAAGCATATTTCAATGCCTGTAGATTACTTCATTCCACTAGCCTCCTTGTCTTAAACTTATAGCACTCATGGTTGTTGTTTATTTAATAAAGAGATCTATCAGAATCATGTGCAATCTGAGCGTCCAGAGCCTCCGTAGGAGAGAAATTCAGCTCCCGCACATACTACGTAGATTTTTCATGATGCAGTGACGCCGTGGCTTTCTCCCATACCACGGCGTCATAAGTTAGGATAGGATGTATAACCAATATGTACATCCATAACGATAGTTTTTGCTGGAGTCCCCATTTTCTTCGAACCGTACGTTTGCAAGCATAAAAGCCATTACAAACTTTTAACACCCAGTTTTCAGGATTTGGTCGCATATTCCAGATATCTGGCGCTGGATGAGACGGTCAACGTTTGTCCAATGAGTTGTGGAAGGTTAAACTTGGCTATGTTTTTTCTATTAGTGAAGTGAAAATGAGAGATTCCTCAGCATAAGTTTTCAAAACCAGCTTTCCCAGCTATTCTTCTTTGTGTCCCTTTTGGCCTTCTTTTATTTCCTTCCGCAATACACTGCCTGTTTCCTTGCTTCATATAGATCGTTAGTCCACTAAGGAGGGTTTTTGACTATATTTTATTGGATAAGATTCTTCAAAAGCTTTTCCGAAAGCGTTCTTACGAGTCTTGCCCGAGTAAGGTTTAAAATTACAATTTGATCGAACCGATTTGGAAGGCAATAGATATTCTGTCGCTGCGGTAAGTTGGAAAACTCACTGAATATTTAAGAAAAACTGATTTATAAACAATGCAAGGCTTCATTTTACAGCTAACTCTTTATCAGACGAGTTAGTTCAAATATTTGGAAGAATGAGTGACGTAAGTAACTTAATTTTCACGACGATGAATTTCCCGAATAAATAAATTCTCCTATCTATCAGTTGGATTCATTATGTTTATTAATGCCACAGCACGAAATGATATTCAGCATATTCAATATTCAGCGGTAATTGAATGATTCCAGCAGTAATTGACTTTGTTGAGAAATCATCAGATATTAATTACTCTAGAAGAAGCGAAATCTTTCCGAATCGGCAAGTTTAAGACAGTTTTTCACAAACAGTGAAAAGTTTACTGAATTCTAAGTAAGGTTGATTGCACAATGTTTTCAACTAATGATGAACTAAAAATAGCTTATTGATAACTTAGATTAAGTGACAGTGGCTTTTATCAGGGACCTGGTAGCTGATAAAACTGGGTGATTTAAATAGTTAATCAATACAGAAAACTCTAATGAAAATGGAAATGGGTATATAAAATGTGTCCGGTTGAGCGCTGCAGGTATGGGCATGTATAAAAAAATTATTAGCGTCAATTCTGGAGTTGATTTCGTTTATGTCCTTCCGGCCGTCGGTCTTTTTATATATACAAGACTAGAAACGACACCAAACTGTCCTCTCTATCCTCATTTTGTTTCAGTATCGCGAGACCATTTGGGGTCTTTTGCAGCGGTCACGCGATTGATCCTTTCTTCAGTAATTGACATGCATTTTGCTCGGAGCTAGACTTTTTTTTTATTCCAGACTTAAATAATTGTTTTTCCACACCCTTTTACGGTACAACGGTTGGCTTAGTCAGTACGTTATACCATTATTTTTAAGAGAGTGCGGGTCTCTTGGTTGAACTTCAATCGTTGTGTATGTGGTAAAGGAACTTCCAAGGTAAACAAATAAACACATTTTAAGTATCAGAACCTTTTACAAACTGCCATGAATGCACTACAAGAAAGAAATAAACACAAGCATACTCTCACCCCCAACACCACAAGCAGAGCCACATCCCCAACTACAACTACCACTACAACTAACCACACGCAAACATACACATCTAGAGTCATATGCAGACATACCAGACAGACCACATGCACATTTCTACATATTCGTCTACAAAAAAATGATCTATAATAATGGCATAGTTGCATCCGTAGCATCTGTGCTGTAATCGCTGAACCTCCGTCCAGTTAGCCGGTTGTGTCGCTGTTTGCATTATGAAAATGTCAAATTGAAAATGTTGCTTGCCAGAGCACGGGTTGACATTTTGTCAGCGACCGGCAAGACAGTGTATAAGCGAGGGCATGAGTGGGACAAAGGTTTGCATATTTACACACATACATACTTATAGTAGGTCGACGAGACTAGCTAGGAAGATGCATGAAGCATTCGGGAAAAGGCTTTTTGTTGCAATGTCATACAATTTTAATTTTTATTGATTTCTCATGTTATTGTGAAAAATCATTTTCATATTCGTAGTAGTGAAAGCCGCGCTTTCCTGTCCCGCTAGCTAATTATTTGCGGGGCGCTGAAACGTAGAAAGTTAATTTATGTGAAATTAATAAATGACTGGTAACCAATCAATAATTAATTTCAATAAATTTATGTTTTGTTCGTACTCGTTGTTTCAGTGTGATGAAAGTCCACTATGAGTGGCGTAATTATAGGTCCCACGAGAAAGAAATAAAAAACTTCCGATCTTGATAACATTTTCATTTCATAATTAGCGGTGTTGAGGAAGGCACATTGCGAGCGTGGGTACTGAAGAGGCAAAACTTTTTTAAAACGCTTCTTTGAAAAGAGAAAAGCTTTCCAAATTTACGCCAATTAAAGTATAACTTTGGCATTTAGCAAGTGTCCTTGTGTAATTTTGACGTGTAATTAACAGCTCCGAGTGTCGCTCTAGCTATTCAACGACACTGCTAGGACGTATACTTTAACGCACTCACTTACATACAATGAAAGCGGGCGTAATTATGTTGAAAGGCATCAGCCCTACCGCCGGCCTGTGGAGTATTGATTTAATCCTATTTAATTTGATTAAAATAAAGTTACTTATATCCTCTCATCTCGTTTGTCTTTGCGTCCCTTTGGCGTTGGGCAAAAAGTCTCGTTCTGTGTCCTCTCCTTTCATTTTTCGTTTGCGTGTGACTGCTGAAAGCCAGAGATCAAATTTTGTATTACAATTATCTTTGCTTGCTTTTTCTTTTCATTGCTCCTTTTTTTTATCCTATTATTTTTGATTAAATAATATCATCTGTGGACCTCCATCTTCCTCGATTCGAATGCTGTTCTCTACTATAACCAAAGAGCGCTTGCGCGTGAATTTTTTGATTTACGTTCGATTGTTTGTGGATTCGTGCTTTGCTGGATTAATACTTATCACATTTGGATTATGAATTTAATTTTTTTATGAAAACTCTGCTTAAGTTCTTTTTCAATCGCTTTTGCTTTGGTTTGGGGAAATCAGTGCCCAAGGCAAAGTCAAATTATTTTAGGCAGAAACCAATTTCAAATTTTGTTATTGAATTTGGAAATTATAAATTCCCTGCGTTTTATAGTCCGCAGTGAGAGCTTTTGTGGTTTAGATGTTTTAAGCAATTTATGTACCGCGAAAACGAATAATATTATTCTTCAAACTTGTCCCCCTTCCGCCATCTATATATAATATTTGACGGTTTCCTTCGTATGTCCGTTTTATATAGTTATAAGTACTGGGACCCGAATGAATATATATTAAATGATGAGGCCATACTTCATTGGGATTAGTGAAAAATTAGTAGAGATTTTGTTTTTAATAAAGTATTTTATTTGTGTGGCAATTGGCTCTCTCACTGATGTGATTTGTGCATTATTCTACTCAATAAATGGAACTATCAACCAGTTTCCCCGTTTAATAATGTCACATATCTTATATTAAGAATTTTATTGGATACGCAGTTGTACTTCTTTCCAACCTATATTTTACTAAAACTAAGCTTTTTAATAGAAATGATATTCAAAATGTTTTGAATGGATTTCTAGATAAATTATAGATAGTAATTCCTTAAAAATAGGTCCCTCCAGATATCGGATTCTTTATTTTGCTATCTTGTAAATAGTCGTTGTTTGTTTTGTTTCTGCTTATTTTTGCTCCTTATTATTGCCATTATTTATTGTAATCCTTTAAGTTAAAATAAAATATGTGATGTAAAATATAGTAGAGAATAAGTTAACGAGTGAAAAGTTCAGTTGTTCAAAGAAACAACATAGAAATTTTAAATAATTATCGTATGTAAGAAAATCACTTAAAAATTATAGAGCAAAAGTCACATAAATATGAAACATATAAATGAAACTAATGCTAACAAATTTAATGAGCACAAAAAAATCAAAGAATTCCAAAACCAGTAAATAAAGCTGAAGTCGGATAAGACCAACTTTGAGATACCCTTTATGTGTATGCGACACAATTATAGTTATATCTTTTTAGGCACATTTTTCTGACTAATTAATTCTTTTGTGTAGGTGGACTGAAATATTACTCCCATTATGATCATCAAGATTCATAATATAAGCATTGCTCTTATATCAAACTATTTATCTTAAATGCTGTATAGATCTCGTTTTCTAATTTTTGCTCTTATATCAAACTATTTATCTTAATACTGGTATGGAACTCATTTTCTGTATGTACAATAAAAGTGGGCGGGACGTTGGAGTTAACCCTCCCATCTATAGTTTGGCGATTTATGCTGGAACTGTGAACCATTTTGTAAAATTTCGTCGATGAGTCTTATATAGGTGCCCAGTAATTAATGTCTGTGAATTATTGACGTGGTAGTAAAAGTATAGCGGCCATTTTGTGTAGATAGACAATGTACCCTATTACCAAATTATATTAATATATCGTCATTAGAAGTATAGCTACGGTAATTTTCAGTAGCACCTCCAGAGTTCATATATTATCCATAGGAAGATAACTGCGCCAATGGTAATGTGAGTCTCGAAATTTCCGTATATGGAAACTGATCTACCACATTTCTTGCATTTGACTTTATAGTTTTAACACGGTTATTCACACAAATTTCATCTATAAATCTCTTCCAGATCATCAGTTATGAATAAATGTTAACATTGGGGGTGTTCGTAAATATATATCGCCCATATTAAGCATAAGACCTTCATCTGCATAACTGCCAAATTGCGTCACTACACAATCAATTGGAATGAAGTTATAGTAATTTTAAAAAGCATGCTTTCCCTTGTATATCTAGGTCTTTGTCCAACAGGGTTCTGATTCTGTCTTGAGGTCCAGGCTATACTTTTGAAAGGTTTCAGTAAGATGTATCTAACGGTGTGGAAAAAGTTGGCAAAAGCTGGACAGACGGCCGAACGGACAAAATCAAAGTTACTTAGAAAGTGATTGTGATCATTTGTATATATATTTATATATATATTTATATATATATATATATATATATATATATATACATATATATATATATATATATATATATATATATTAGGGTGGCCATTTTTGCAACATGTCACGATATCAACGAGCGCCGGGCTGAAAAAGTTTCCTTTTTACCTAAAAAAGAGGAAAAAATAATTTTAGCCTTATCGGTTAATGATTAATGGACCCCCAAATCGCTTGAAGTTTGATAGGTCAAAAATTTGACTTTTCATAGAGAAGGTTATATATATATCTACATAGCTGAAAACGGCTCACCCAATTTTATTCAAATAAATTTTAAAAAATTAAGAATTATAATTCCTTTAATCCGTTGAAATACTATTTTTAGATAAAATCAACGGTTTTTGAGTTAAAAATAATTAATTCAGAAAAAATGAAATTTTAAATTATTTATTCAGTAATAATGATTTTGTGTGTGATGGAAATTTTGGTTTTTTATGAGATCAGAGACAACACTTACATTGTCGATAAGTTCAGATTTTGCTTCACCAAATTGATGGTACCTATTATTTTGTCGTAACTGCTGTATTGAAGTATGGTTTAGAACAAAATTATCAGGAGATATTTGAAGAGCGTCTAATGTAGCCATTAAAATATGCATCGCCATTCTGTGTGACACCTTAGCCCCAAAAAAAAAACGAAAACTCTCAAATGGTCTTTATATTTCAATACAATTATTTTACCTTTGCATTATCAAGTACAGAGCATAACCATGGTGTAATCCAGCATTGTTTTGTTGTAGATCGACGTACACATGGTTTTTGAAGTTGAAGTTCATCTTTTATATCCTTACTCACTATTTCTATAGGCTCAGTATCACTATCAGTATCACGTTCAGTATCACTTTCATAGCGAACTATAAAGCAGAAAATATATTATTCCAAAGATATATAATAATTGTACATAACAGCCACAGCAGGCGTAAGAAAATTACTTACCAGGTTCTTCCAACTCCAATGAATTATTTTTTCGCACTTCTGCCTTTACCTTTCTCAATCTTGACCTTTCCTCTTTTTATGCTAATTTCATATCAACGCCCAACATTGACCCAGGATGTCCTTTCTGTCGCTGTCTTTCCAAAAATATTTTGTCTTCCTCATTTTTCATTGTCGTCAATGCATCGACAGAGCCAATATCAAACAGATCATCTACCGTTTCAATAAACATACTAAATTTATTTTTCACTCCGACTGTCGTTTCCTCCACATTCTTTTTGTTAAAGTTTTTCCAGTCTTCGTAAGTTTTAAGAAGCTTTGCAGCATATTTGTGAGTATCGCGAGTTGGTATTCGAGCTTGTTGCCAAAATATAACAACGGCGTCTACCGTAAGTTTTGCACTCTCTTTTGAAGTTAGTTTTACAAAACGCATATTGTAAAAAAATACTTCCAAAGCTTGTCTGTTTGACGGTAACTTGGCTCCCACTATTTGATGAGATACATAACCAATAAAAGTTATTTGTCTTTGTTTTTCATCAGCTTTACGTGTTTTTGTTGAGAAAATAGATGAATTCACTGCTTTAGCCATTTTCAAACTTATTTGAAGTAAAGCTGAGAAGAATGACGTAGGTACAATTTAAATATAAACTTCACAGTTGCCTCTTATACTCGTATATGTAAAATTTATGTAGCGCAACCAACAAACGATCAAGTACGTACATGTGCCTGTTGCTGCTGCCCTTACAGCGCGTCTTTACCATATAAGGAAATGCAGCGCTCTGTTGCCATACAATATTCTGATTGTCACTGGTACATTTTTACTAGAAATTTTCTAGTGAACTGAAGGCGTCGATGGTCTTGGCGACTTTGCGGGTAAGTTGTTTTTGCAGCATGTTGCCGTTACTTGTGCGTTTAGAATTTAGTGATAATTGACTCATAAAAAACCAAAATTTCCATCACACACAAAATCATTATTACTGAATAAATAATTTAAAATTTCATTTTTTCTCAATTAATTATTTTTAACTCAAAAACCGTTGATTTTATCTAAAAATAGTATTTCAACAGATTAAAGGAATTATAATTCTTAATTTTTTTAAATTTATTTGAATAAAATTGGGTGAGCCGTTCTTCAGCTATGTAGATATACGAGGTGTGATCAAAAGATAACCGTTATTTTCATCTTTTCGTGAGCTACGTATGTTCGATGTTCGCATTTTTTTTTTTTTTGTATGTTGGTACACATGTCTGTTATATATGTTGGCAATACCAACCATTTTGGATTGTCAGTTTGTTTTTGAAAGATAAAAAGGTTAGTCGTGTTTTGATGTGCTCTTCGATTTTGAACTATTCAAAAAAATGGATCAAAGAAACTGTATTCAGTTTTGTGTAAAAAATGAAATTAAATGCGCAAGGACATTTGAAATGTTGACTGTGGCCTTTGGCGAGTCTACTATGAGCAGAACACAAGTTCAATTGTGGTATAACCGGTTTAAGGAAGGCCGAGACGATGTCAATGACGAAGCTCGTCCTGATCGCCCGAGCACGTCAACAACCATTGACGCAGTGAAGAAAATGGTTTTGGATAATCGTCGAATCACTATCAGAGAGGTTGCTGATGATGTTGGTATATCGTTCGGCTCATGCCAAGCAATTTTTACGGATGTTTTAGGCATGAAACGTGCGGAAGCGAAGATTGTTCCACAATTGCTAAATTTTGAGCAAAAACAACGTCGCATGGACATCGCTCAGGAGCTGTTTTTGGCCAAAAACAAAACCGTTATCATGCCTCAACCACCGTATTCACCGGACTTGGCCCCCGCTGACTTTTTCCTCTTTCCAAAACTGAAGACACCGATGAAAGGAAAGCGTTTTGCTACGATTGAGGAGATAAAAGAAAAATCGAAACAGGAGCTGTAGGCGATACCAAAAAAGCGTTTCAGAAGTGTTTCGAGGATTGGAAAAAACGCTGGCATAAGTGTATTATATCTGAGGGGAATTACTTTGAAGGGCACAAGATAGGGCACAATAACGGTTCTTTTTTGATCACACCTCGTATATATAACCTTCTCTATGAAAAGTCAAAATTTTGACCTATCAAACTTCAAGCGATTTGGGGGTCCATTAATCATTAACCGATAAGGCTAAAAATTTTTTTTCCTCTTTTTTAAGTAAAAAGGAAACTTTTTCTGCCCAGCGCTCGTTGTTATCGCCGTTTTGAAAAGTCGCCTAACAAACCGCGGCCACCTTAATATATATATATATATATATATATATATATATATATATATATATATATTTATTATACGACTTTGGGTACCCCAACGAAAATTAACCTAGTTTTGCCCCTACGGATGCTATATGAATAAAATTTGGTCGTAATTGTACTTAACTAGTACTAGTTAAGTACAATTACGACCAAATTTTATTCATAAGCTTAAATCGTATCTCGAAGTCGACCCGACTTCAGTTATTTTTATGTTGTTCCCTTATTTTATGCTCCTTTATTTATTAAGTTTTATGTATAAATTATCATAAGTTAGAGCAACAATATATAATAGTGAAATGTAAAAAATTGTATTTATTAAATCCTGCCACGGGCTTGGTCTACAAAATGCTTCTTTCTATAAAAAAAATCCTTTTCTCTTCGAGTCGAAGGCCTCTGTAGCTAGTACTCATTCCTCCAACAACTTGCACTTATAATTAATTATGGTGTAAGATATAATAATAATGATGATTTATTAAAATATATTAAATCATTTACATCAAGCCGACGGTAGAGTTCTTTAATACCAAGCTACAACATTAATGGGTTACTTTTATTAAAGGGCTTCCCCTCATATTAATCTCCTAAATAAAACATAATACTATTTCAGTTGGGATGACATCAATATTCAAAATAATAGAGAACTGCCAGAAAAAGGTGAGGCCTTTTTTATTTTCTTCGGAACAATTCTTGCGAAATTTCTACATATTGGGGATTTATTGTATATGTATATATATTTAATGTATATAAGGGAATATTGTCAAATTTCACAGAATATAATTACATTCGTATTTGCAAAGCACAATTTGGATTCGTTTGAAAAGGACACTCAGTGAAACCCAACAACAAAAAATCATTAGAACTAAATAAAACTTTATTTTACAGGACCACTTACATACTTCTGCAGAAAACTGTGCATAGAAAGTATCACTGTATATAGATATAAGCAGAATGCAGCAGCTTTAATCCTGCAACAAGGATTCAGTAACAAGGACCAAATCTCGTTTATTTATACATAGGGAATTTAAGAAACAAATATGCAAAACTGAACTTAGTACATATGTCAATAGAACCATTTGTGGACCAAACAACAGCTTTAAATGAACTAATTGTAATGTCTAACCTTGAACTGTGTACAAACTGTGAACTCTCTAACACAATATTTTCGGATTAGTTTTACTCGTAAGCTTGCAATTAAGTGTACATATAAACAACTGGAATAAATGGTGAAGGCTTTAATTAGTGCTAAGCGACATTTGAAAACTGACTTTAAACAATTCAATGTCAATTAAATAATTTAAATTAAATTGAAATATACTAAACACAAATCATACAAAACATAATTTAATAAACATACTCAAAATTAATTAGTGAATTAATGACCGTAGTGTACTACTTAAATATTGGAGTATAGTGTATTAAGTGTGCAACAAAAAGTGCTTAATATATAAAAGTATTCTTAAACAAATACGATTTAAATAATAAAACAATAACAATTGTGTTGCTAAAGAAAATACAGAGCTGCAGGTAAAAACACAGTACTCACATCCTGGACAAACTTAAACTGATTGACCGCTCTAACACTGTTTAGAAGTTTAAGTGGACTTAGGACACTGTCTCTCTATCGCTACCGCTCTCCATACCTGTCTTTGTCGTTGTTCTTTCAACTCATGCCTACTGTCCTTTAAACTGCTATGCTATATCCAGACCGGCATGTATGCATTTAACTTCGCAGATATTGAAGTAGTCAATCAGTTTGCCATAGGCTTCATTGCATACAATGTTTTTTTTTGAGTCAACGTGGTTTGCAGTGAAACAAGCAATAAAGCTGGATTGTCTTCATAAAATGTCGTCAATTTTTATTTTAACACTTCAATTTCAAC
The DNA here is from genome assembly GCA_920105625.2 of Clusia tigrina. Lineage (NCBI taxonomy): Eukaryota > Metazoa > Arthropoda > Insecta > Diptera > Clusiidae > Clusia > Clusia tigrina. The sequence continues at coordinate 371,176,822 of OV050030.1, forward strand.
AGTATAAATACCCGTATAGAAAACCGCAAAATCAGCATAGTAGTTCATCCAACATCTGGCAAACGAAATCATAGTTTTAAGAAGCACGGGCAGTGCGTGCGAATGGTGCCGTTTTATAGAAAGCTAGTTTGAATTAAATATGTTCTACATGCCGCTCCGGTTATAGTACTAACATGTAATGTAATTGTATATATACCTTAATATTGATGTTTCATAAAGTGTGGAAAATTGTTTATTTTTTTTATAACTTAAGATTTCATTTTTATTTAAATCTAAGAGGGTGAAATGGAAGCAACAATTTTTAATTTCTATCAATTGCGAATTTATTAAAAATGGACTTGCGAAGGCACATACATACAGACTCAGTCCTACATATGTACCGGTATTAGCTCAACATGCCCATATCTATTGTGAGCAACAGATTGCCTGGAGTGAGGTGCGAGAAAACTGGCAAGGTCGCAGATTCGTTTTTCATTGTAAGTTTATTTGCTTTCTTTTTTTAAATTTATTTTATTTTGACTCGTTTATGCTTTCTACCTTTAAGTTTTATTTGCCTACAATTTACTTATTTAAAGCTACTTCCATGCGTATTTCCATGCCATATTTCATACACACATCTGAATACACTTGCTTGTTGTGTTTGTACTTATTTATTACTGTTAATGCGCCCCACACTTCACCCTCCATCAGTCCTACAGTTTAGTCGCTCCTACTCTACCCTACGAAACCCGTTTCGAATCTGCCTTCAATTGATATCGAATAAAATGGCAACTACGCTGCCAAGGGAAAGTGCCGCAATCCTCATAAATTCACATTTAAACATTTTCCCAGAAAAGACAAAAGAACTCTTCGCGAGTTCGGTGCGCTTACCATTTGCTCCTTTTATCCATTTTTATTGATGGCTCACTTATAAGTTCTCCGCCATTCCAGGTTTCAGCTCCTTTTTGTGTTTTCATGCATTTTACTCAAAATATAAAAATTTATATTCCGCAAAATGCTTAAATATTCATGTGTATCGATTTCGTTGTCCCCGATGAATTGGTGGAACTGTCAGAAGTCGGGAATTTGAAGAAGGAATGAAGTTGTATTCGTACAAAATTTTTCGCAACACTAAAGTCTGAAGCAGTATATGCAATATTTCTAAAATTAAACTTGTGCTGCATAGCAGATGTGCTGTATAGTATTTAGGGTTGTCACCTTGTCTTCAGAATACAGCAACTTTCGCAAGAAGGCACTGTGTCACTTCACTAACAAAAATATAAAGTGGAAGGCAACAGAAGAGATCAGAACGATTGGTATAGTTTTGACCATCGCATATGTATATGTCGCGACTATAGGTACGGACTTATATGCTTTTATTTATTTTAAGAGGTAATGCAACATACTAAGAATTGAATGTGAAGATCCTTTGAATAAATATACTGAAATTAAGGCCGTTATTAAGCACACCAGTACCCATATTTACAACATTTTCAACATTAACGGAATGACTTGTATTAACAACATTGCCGGTGGCGACGACACTTTTAAAATATAAGACGTCGGGGACACCATTTTGTAAATAAAATTGGTTTTTATTAAAAGAGACGTGTGGGTGAAAATCGCTTAGGACAATTCATGAAAGAATAAATCCAATGAAATGTTTCGTTAGTATATAGAAAGGTACTTTAATTTGTAAAAAACTGGGATAGCGAAGTTTTTAGTGCCCCTTCATCACCTATTCTCACATCTTAATCATAATTTGATTACTCTCAATATAGAATCAGTTCGCTGATGCAACATTCTTTTTTACACTATTGAAGCCACTATTCTCCACTGGTCATATTTCGCGTTCAATACATCTTATTTACCAACTCCTGTTTTTGAGAATATTCATCTATACCGCACACGTTATCAACATACGAGTATATCAGAAAAAAAAGAAAAATCGTTGAATGAAACTTAAAAGATAAACTAATCTGCTCTAAATTCTGTGTGTGAGCAGGAAACGCTTTTGTATTATTTACCTGTATTTCAATGGAACAATATAGGAGCGGATTTTTAATATAGTTTATATTTACCGCGATTGACTATTAAATCCATTGACGAGTCTATTTTAGGCGCACTAAAGGACATTATTTCTCCGTTTTGTGAGATTATAAAAACGTTTTTGCGATTGCCGAAATTATTCAAACGAATTGGTTTCAAAGCTGCAAATAATATATATGAAAATATAACACTATGTCCAATTCGAGTCCTATAGCAAACCTACGACTATTTTGAAATTGCATCCTATTCAGTACTAATAAGCGTGAAATTCCGCAACAATTACTTTTTAAGCATACACTTGGTAAAATCTTCTTGCAATGCTATCCATTCAAACTTGGAAAAGTTTATAACGTTTGAAACGGATTCTTATTACTTGCTGGATTCTTTTTCACAGTCCATCATCAAAGGGTTGCTCGGTTTAAATTTCCTTCTTTCCTTTGAGCTCGCAGCACCATACTTTGGACTTTTTGAAATACTGTATTACAATCACTACGAAGAATAAGGAACATTTGAATTTTTCCCTTTCAATAAATTAAAGAAGTTACGGAAATAAATACAACTGGGAAGCAATGAGTGCCTTTTTGCTTCTTTGATATTTCTTATTAATGCAACATTTGGTCATGATATCTGAGTTCTTGCTTTACTTGTTTATTATGTACAAATGTATGCCCAAGCCTGTAATCTTCAAAATGTTATTTCTCTCTTTGAATTTGCAAATCCTTTTCCTGCTTTCACCAAAGCAAGCTTGGCACAAAGCTTTGCCAGGCTTTTATTAGCACACATAAACATGGCATACACAACGAAGACAAATGCGAGTACAGGAACTGGGCAATTGCATATTTTCAATATACCGCATTGCTGGCTAGGCACATTAATTTTAAATCAAATTGCCCACGAAAGGCAAATTTACGAGTTTCTACTACGCATGAAGTATGTAAGGTAAACTCAGCGGCAAAGTTTATTTTGTGTGTACTTATAATTTGAACAAAGAAATGTTTGTATGGTCATTTCAAGAGAAAGGCCAAGAATGGTGCAAACAAGAGTAACATAAACAAATGCTGCCTTTTCAGAGTCAATTGTTGAATTTTAGATTGCTTTGTAGCATTTCTAAAAACATTACTTAAAGACTATTAAACTTGACTGACTTTCTTTCATAGAGCTTTAATAACACAGCTCATATAAAGCCATGCACTATCATATATAAGAGGCTGTACATATGAATGCTCCCTGTACATATGAATGCTCCCTGTGTTCATCTTTCCTTAGGTTGACGCAGCAAGCCTTTTACTCTAATTCCTCTTCAGATAGTTGTTAGAAATTCTCTCACGTTGGTGAAGTAATTACCACTGTACACTAAGCGGGAAATGCAATTCGCGGATCTAGTTGTAAGTCGCTCTGTTGGATGAGTGACAACCTGTTAAGTCAACACTTGTAAAATGGATTATCTGAGAAAATCGAAGACTAGAATAAATCATCCCGAAACTAGTATTTATAAGGCTTTTGCAATATCTGCAATAATCTCGACTTAAAAACTTTTATATGGAAGTTTATCATTGTCCCCAGAAATGTATTGTGAAAATTGAAAAATTTTGCAGATTTTAATGATCTCTTTGGCGACGTAATCAAAGGGAATGTATCTCACACAAATCGAAAATAATGTGAAAAAATTTGAAATTAAAGTTTGCAAAACCTCAAATCCTCTATACGTCTTAATAGAATTATTCACCTTCATTGCCGCTATCCGGAGTTTTATGAAACCGAAGAAGTAGAACCGAAATTCTGAAGAAGTAGAACCGAAATCGAAGGAATACTCCAATTTATGCATCACATTATTCCGTCCTACAACTAAACTTGTCTTTCAGAGATTTATTTACAAATTATTCTCGTAAAGAGCTCCAACATGCAAAGTGGATGAAATGTTGGCTCCAATTTTCTGGTGATATAACGATTGTCTTTGTGATACGCATATCACATTAACAGAAAAGTTTACGCTTTCATGCCTTTTGCACTCTTTGAAAAAGTGGTATCACTCCGAAAAACAATCACATCAAATGCGAAAGCGAACGCTAGCAGTAAATGCTATTTCAAAAAAAATTATCTGGCCAACACTAATTGGACGGAAACGAACTTCATTCTTAACCTTGTCCATTTAATTGGATAAGTTTGTTTTTATATATTTGCGTTATTTGATAACGCAGACAAAGGCATTTTTAAGAAGTTGCAAAGAGAGCTGGCAGAAAATCTGAAATAAGCTTATTATTATCGTTTAAATAAAATCTGCAAATTTTCAACATTCCCGGATTGAAAGCACGCCGCGGCGCTGGCGACCGAGCAAGTCGTGCATTTGCTATACTTGTTTACTCGTAAAGAATTTCTGCCGTCTCATATTTATTTATTAATTTACTGAACAACACCTCTGACACCTTTCGACTGCGGTAGACAAATGAAAATCGCCAAAGGGAAATAAAACTGCCACGGAGCAGGAACAAAAAACGTCGATGGCAGCAGTAAACAAACAACCCCAGACCCCACTTCCGAGATCCCAGCCACAGCTCCGGCCGTAGTCTGAACCTCAAACCATGTCATAACGGCAGCAGCAAGAAATACGAATCCAATTATAAACGGAAACAGACCCGCCCGGTTGCCGCGCGCCACCTGCACCATGCATTCGTATGTCGCTCAGGAAATATTGTAAGAAAAATAAATACGAAAATTAATGCGCAAAGAAGAAGAAGAATGTATAAAGCTATTTACGTGGTTTACATTACGCGCTGTAAAAGCGTACACAACTTTTTACAAACACTTAGCCGGGAGAAACGAGTGGAATATCAGAGTATCCCTGTTTATAATTCGGAAGCAGGGAAATCCTCGCACGAGTACGCGCTGCTCATCCGTGTGGACAATTGGGTTGAAGAGGTGTTTTCTTCGGTTTAAACGACGACATTTTGACGCTAGCCTTATACAGCTTCTTGACTTCAAGAGCAAGTGTCAGCGTTTAAAACTGACAGGGTGTGCGCTATACGGGCAGGTACTTGGTCCAATCTTCAATTAGTGTTATAAAGAAGACGCGGATTTAAAGGCCGCAGGGACTGGAAGCAGCGACACCCACCAAATATGATACTGTGGACATCATACCCTAAAGCATGATGTAAAAGTTCAATGAAACCAGACTCTATTTGGAAACTTGATGACATGATTCTGAGCATAGTAGTGGAATCGTATGCAGAATACATTATCTCAAGAAGAATATTATTTACTTTATTTTATTTACAATTATAACTTATAATTAAAATAATAATCTAAGGAAAGAGAACATTGTCCAACACGGGAGAATGGGAGTCTTGTCGTATTCCATCAACAAATGTGGCATTGATCTCTGATGTTTCGGTAATCGCCATCAGCTTATAACATATATCAGCCCAACTTTTATTAGGTATTTGCTGTTGTGGGGAATACTTTTAAACACTTTGCCATAATATAATGAGACATTTTTTGCCGCTTTGTCTGCCATTTCATTACCGTTGATACCAATGTGACTAGCTTTATTTAGTAATATGAGTTTGAAGTTTGTGATGTCTTCATTTCCACTGCAAATAGGTTTTGGTGCTTCAAAAACCGACTTTCTCGGTAGAACATATTTTTGTATTATCTTTTGTTATTTTACAAATTTCTATTTCAGCTTCACTCATTTTGTTTTGGCATCGAAAATAGATGCGTTTATTAGTAGAAGACCATGAGCCAGATATCTTCGTATTCATTTACGACTGCAAAAGAAGTGTCTGCTTTTTTGAGGCTTCAATAAAAAATAACTGTGACCTTTGCATTATACTGGTGCGCTATCTCTTGAAAGATTTGTATATCATATTCTTTACTAGTCGTGCCTTTTGATAGGCACTCCTGTTCATTGATAAACCAGTTTCGGTTAAGGTGGATGGGTAAAATCTCTGTACAGACCATATCAAGGCGGGATTATTGTCTTTTTCGAAATATCGAAAATTTTACTGATTGATGGTGGTTTTCACATTTTGGTTTTACGGCATTTCATTGATTGTGATGCATTGGATAATAGATTGGATTTGGGGTCTAATAGTTTTGGTGATAGGCAGCATCTCTTATTAGTAATGCGATCGGTATTGATACGAACCAACTCTCAGGTAGCCAAACTTCTCGATGCCAAACTTTGGTTGTATTAATTAAGAAACCCACCAATACTTCTTTTTAATATAAAAAGTATACTAACAGTGTGATCCTTCATTGGATTAGATTAGATTAGATTAGATTTATATAAGGGTGCTATACACTGCGACCTGAAAGATCTATTGTGATGCCCCTATTTATTTGAAAGATGAGAATAGTCTCATCTATAAATCTTCTGTCAGGTTAATTTCCGACAGGAATTCATATATTTTGGAGGAATCAAGATGAGGGATTTTGCTCATATCTAAGATATATTCTCCAAAACACCTGAGTCTTTTGTGTGTCAATGGTCCGCAGCCAGGTGCAGTGAGGTTTCGGCACTTTCTCCACAGAATTGATAGATGGCATCTGAAGATCCTTCATTGGATACTACTTGGAAATTTGAAGTAAATAGGGAGTCAAATGGAGAAAGTATTTTTATGTATTTCTAAAGTAAACGAAATCTCAAAAATGCTAACTGAATGCTCCGTCATACGCACTGCTAGCCTGATTTGAACGAAATCAAACTTAATATCGCCTTGCAACTATCTCCCTATTAAGACAGCAGTCCATATAAAAATATAATGGAGAGACTTTAAAAGTATTTCATGAATGATGTTATACTGAGAAATCCAGAACGAAGCCAAAGAAATGGATGATTTTTCTCGAAACACGATCGATTATTGACTGGAATATTTATTTTCTTCAAGGAAGCTTTCCATTGGATAACCCAGTGTTCCCATTATGTAAGCCTTTTATTCTTCCAAACATTTAATACTTCTTTTCCGATACTTTGACAGAGCTCGCGGATTAGGTGGGTTGATTAGAAGGACTGTGAAAAATCTTTCAAACGTCATATTGCATAATTGATAGTGGAATTACTTTACAATGATGTGCAAATTGGGAGAGCAGCACTCGATCTCAGTGTTATAAAAAATTTAAATAAACTTCAAAAATGTTTTGCACATATGCAAGTACAGCATTTTTTAATATTTGTTAGCTATGGCTGCATTTGCCAGCAGGGAGATTTGAAATTTGAATTTAGCTAGGCTGTAAATTGAGGACTGTGAAAAATCTTTCAAAGAGCTTCACACAGTTTATGTTTCTTGTATGCATTTTGCATGTATTCCATGCCAGCCATCGCTTCAAAGTAAAATTGGATGTGGATGAATTTGTTGAGCAAAATATATTTTTGTTAAAAATATGATTTAAATACGATAATTTAAAAATTTGTTCCGACAGGCGCTGGCCCTGAAGCTGAGGAATCCCTAACCCGCCCTACTCTATATCTTCGCCAGAGCAGCACTATTGAATCCATATTGTCCTTCGCTTCGAGTATTCTGATTAAATTATCATTATTTTGAAGGCATAGGGGGTCTTCATTCATATTGAAAGTATAGCAGAAATTTTCCCCAATTGTGTTAGTATTTTATTAAATTAGAAGCTATTAAATTTTCGCATTCACCAGAGCTTGGAGGTCATTCGGAAAAGAACACCCAGAAAAATGTGCTGGATTTCACCGATAAACTTTGAAGTGAATGCACCAGTTTGCCACTGGCATTTGCACCTGCAAAACACCGAATTGTCGCCTGAAGTCTAAAGCTTGACTTTCTGTGGACGGTACCTGTGAAAGTGCAGGTGAATACGTAGGCTTTCCTGTATATGAGCTCGTAAACCAATCAATAAAGCGCAATCTTTTTTAATAAACAAAAAAGTTTATTTTTTATGAGGGTCATAAAACGTTTTTAATTTTTATTACTCCATTTCATCCCGCATAATGCACTGTGTGCTGGAAGCTCCATATGAGGAGCGCTCCATAAAAAATTGCTTTTCATTTAATGGACATGTCAACACGCACCACTACCTCCGCAGAACGAAATAGCCTGCAAAACATAGAAGCGTGTTTATTTTTGGGCATTCATTCGTTATTACGGCAATTTCGCACTTTCGCTTGCCCCCACAGAGTTGACCTTTTTGGGATTTTGGGGCGACGGCACGCAGTTGACTTCAATAGCCTAAAAATGAGGCCCACACAGAAGAAGCAACCAGCAAACTTTTCTGATGGAGGCGATAACAATATTGTCTGGTGGATCGCTAGCATGGGCTTGCGTACGCTAAGGCGCAGAGGGACAAAGGAATTGAACGGTACATGTGCGCCGTTGTTTGCGGAATCATGCGGCGGAAAAGGGATTTGGGTTAAGCGAAACCGTTGCCAGTTATTCGTGACCGCTGAAGTGTTGTAAAACCAGTAATCAATTGCAGGAATCTAAAAGTATAGGCAAGCGGCATTAGTGGTGTTGCGCTTCGTAATATAGCCAATCGAATTTAAAACAATTTAGTTGTTGAAATTAGCACACTTGCATGTGTGTGTGTTGTGCAAACGCAAGGAATTGAGTAGAGAAATGTTTCCCTTTTGTAAACTTTTTCGAATTTGGTATTCACTGACAAAATGGTGCGGAACTACTGTGCTTTTCTATTCTTTTTAATGACTATGTTTATAATTTGTTAAGGACCTTGAATGCCTTGTAATATTTCTAGTTGGTTACGAATAAATTCAGAACTTTAAGTCTAATGAAAGCACTGTCGGAAAAGCAATCTAATTTTATATTTTTTAAAATTTTAGGTAGCTTACTTCCAATTAGTGCAGCTGGTTTGTTGCTTATATATATCGTAGACTCAAAATTGTTTACTATTTTTTTTTTTAATCACATAAAATCTACAGAAGGCTGTTTAAGTGCCGAGAATTCAGAACATAATACTCAATACACATGATGTTTCTTCCCAGCAAACATTTTTGGAGCGCTCGGATTTAGGAGTCTGAAATGAGTCCTGCATATGTAAGAAATATGAGGCTAAAGAAATAGAGAAATGCAGACTCATATATGAATCCTATTCGACTCATATATGATTAAAATTACGAGCCGCATGCCAAGTGAACCTTCGCAAGAAGGGAAACACCTTGATTGCGGACTATTAAATGAGCTCATTATGAGGGTAACCGCTGCGAGCTAGGACATATATATGACTCTTTTAGGACTCTAAATGATTGATGGGTTTTAGCTATTCGTGTATTTCTCAAATACGCGTAATATAACTGAAATATTTTTGTTTAGCTTTATAATTTGCGAGGCGTTTGATTCCTTTTGAAAATTAAACCATAATTTTTTTTATTAATGATACGTTTTTAAAATAGACTCCTCCTTAATAATAAAGTAATTATTTTTGTATAAAATGAAGCTTACGATTCTGTACTGATACCCAGTCAGGAAACAACACAGAGAGCAGTAAGTGCAACATATTTTTGTTTTCAACACTTTGCATTATTATTTGTTATACGCATAGAAAAGGTCTGAGAATGAGATAAGATCTGTAGTGTTTTTAATAATACTCCATCTGATTATTATTACAGTGTCATAACCACATAGCACATACAGTGCTAGAAACAGTCTAGTGGTAAACATGCTAGACTAACACAGTGAGGGTCGCACGTTCAAATCCTGCCACAGGCTTGGTCTGCAAAATGCTTTCTAAAAAATCCTTTTCTATTCGAGTCGAAGGCCTCTGTAGCTAGTACTCATTCCCCCAACACCTTACAGTCATCATCAATTATGGTGTAAGATATAATAATAATAATAAAATCCTTAACGAATATTCATTTATACACTTCTTATTAGAAATCAATAACATATAAATATATTTGGAATGAGTATGGATGAGATTCAAAGAAAGAGTAACTGAATTATTTCCACGAAAAATACACTCATTCAAATATGTACCACAAAGCTCTGCACTACTACTATAGGCAAAAATACAGCAGGTTTAAAAAATATTTATGAAGCCGGAACAGTCCGGTGTGAAGAAGTTATGAATGAGTATTATATGATTACATATATCCCAAACTGAATAAATATTTCTTGACATACTTTTGCTTTGAGGAATATGCCAACTCATTCTTGACAAACTGTATATGATTTACGAGTATATAATTATATGATGTTCTTTCTTTATTTAATTTCCCTTACTATGACACAGCTGTAAATTATAATGGCAAGTTTGGACAAAAAATCGGATTCGTCCATATACGAGGTGTGATCAAAAAATAACCGTTATTGTGTGATCAAAAAATAAAGTATTTATTTATTCATCAACAACTATCTTGTCCCCTTGAAAGTAATTCCCCTCAGATATAATACACTTATGCCAGCGTTTTTTCCAATCCTCGAAACACTTCTGAAACGCTTTTTTTGGTATCGCCAACAGCTCCTGTTTCGATATTTCTTTTATCTCCTCAATCGTAGCAAAACGCTTTTCTTTCATCGGTGTCTTCAGTTTTGGAAAGAGGAAAAAGTCAGCGGGGGCCAAGTCTGGTGAAATCGGTGGTTGAGGCATGATAACGGTTTTGTTTTTGGCCAAAAACAGCTCCTGAGCGATATCCATGCGACGTTGTTTTTGCTCAAAATTTTACAATTTTGGAACAATCTTCGCTGCCGCACGTTTCATGCCTAAAACATCCGTAAAAATTGCTTGGCATGAGCCGAACGATATGCCAACATCATCAGCAACCTCTCTGATAGTGATTCGACGATTATCCAAAATCATTTTCTTCACTGCGTCAATGTTTTCATCGGTTGTTGACGTGCTCGGGCGACCAGGACGAGCATCATCATTGACATCTTCTCGGCCTTCCTTAAACCGGTTATACCACAATTGAACTTGTGTTCTGCTCATAGTAGGCTCGCCAAAGGCCACAGTCAACATTTCAAATGTCCTTGCGCATTTAATTTCATTTTTTACACAAAACTGAATACAGTTTCTTTGATCCATTTTTTTCGAATAGTACAAAATCGAAGAGCACACCAAAACACGACTACCCCTTTTATCTTTCAAAAACAAACTGACAATCCAAAATGGTTGGTATTGCCAACATATATAACAGACATGTGTACCAACATAACAGAAAAGAAATGCGAACATCGAACATAAGTAAATCACGAAAAGATGAAAATAACGGTTCTTTTTTGATCATGTTGGGGTCCGTATCTGCTTGTCGGCGAGAGACGTCCTCTGGAATATCCTGTCACGGCTTGTCCTGCGCGGGAACCTGTAAACCTACACCACTTTCTGAAAGAAACACTGCACTCTTTTAGGTTTAAAATAACAAGAGAGATTTATTCTTAAAATGCTAGTTCTTATATACTATTTACAAATAAACATTACAGTCTACGTCTTCACTTTTCTGGTGTTCCAGTTACGCAATTGTCATTTGGTGTCAGTGGCTCAAGCCCACTGACCTACTGCAAGTAAAAGTGTCGTCGGTGCATTCTAAATGCCCCTCGTCAGCTTGACTGCAGAACTGTGACACCCTAAAAGTTTACATCATAATTAATGAATAAATACTGTTCATTTACAATATTTGCACCCTAAAAATATGTGCGTTCTTAATGAATTTAATAGGAGCCGGTGCTGTGAGTCAACTACGCGTAAGTAGCTTGATTCTAACTCACAACATCCCTCCCCTCTTTCTAAAAGAAGTTAGTGCAACTAACTTCCATAGAATCTTTACAATATTTTTCTTGCACTGTAAACAATTATGTGCATCGATTGAACTCTATATTACATACATATGACTTGTTTTTATTTACATCTTTTTTTTTTTTTTAAAATCGCCTTATTTGGGTTCTATCACGGTTTTTTTTCTTCCTTTTTTATTCTTTTCTTTTCCATATATATATATATTTTTTTTTTTTCTAGCTTTTATTTTCTTTTGTAGTTTTCTTTCTTTTATTTTTATTTTTTTTTTCTTTACTTTGTTTTTGTTTTTGTTTGTTTTTTTTTTTTTTATTTTTATCCATCATTCTTTTTTTTTTTAAATTCCCCTTTTTATAATTTGGTCTTTCATTGACTCTTTTCTCATTGGCGTATCTACAAATATCTAAACAATGACACAATTCTATTCTATACATAAAACCTTATATTATACTGCGCCCTCTGCTACCTGCTGGTCCAGTTGACGACTGTCGTTGTCAGAGTGAAGTCCCTCGATGAACTCTGCATACTCCTCCCTTCTTTCTGGACCGGTACGTAAAAAGATGATGCAAGCTTGCGCGATTAGATGCGCTTCTGACGAAGTCAAAATAAATATTCGATATTCGCTTAGTGAGTGACAATGGATATTTTCTCATTGGAGAAATCGTTACGAAGTTTAGCCGATAAATCTTGGCTATGTTATGTTCGATCTTTTCGTGGTTAAAAACGATTTTTTGCGCCAGGAGATTATTCTGCGAAGCTAAGTGAACGATGTAGTTGTGGCTGTTATTGTAGCCGTTTCTCGGTGGAATTACGGAGTTACCTCGGGTTTTGGCTAAAATTATCTCTTTTTCATTTTCGACAATAATACAATATACATACTGATATATGTAATAATGGCAAACACGTTGGATTCTTTATACGGACAACGTACATGTTAGTGCTTTTCATGCCATTTAGTCAGTTATGCAATAAAACTCAAGTATTATTAGACTTTTACTAGTCAGATAGAGACTCTTCCATTCGGCCGATACCATCTCCATTTTTTTATAAGCTTAAATCGTAGTCATCTCGCAGATGGGAAGTTGAAAGCTCTTCCACTTTTTCATATAAAAATGAATTCTCACTAATTTCGTTTTCATTTTTTTCCAACCCAAAAATTATCTCTGGACATTATCGTTGCCAAACTCGTCTTTCTTCCTTTGCGGCTTACTGATCACTTTTCTTCTACGTCTTCTTACTTCTTCTCATTCAGTCAGATTTTTGTTCGCTGCACTTGCATTTCATCTACTGGTCTCCTGGATGTTGGTTAACATCTTACTCAGTCTTCGACGCTGCAGGAAGTCCCTTCCAGGTTCATGCTGCACCATATTGAACCATCCAGATGTTTGTTCACCAACGCCTGAATATCTAAAAACAATACGCTTAGCTTATCGGACTTGCCGAGTTTTAATTATTCTTACTAGCTATTACATTCATTCAATTTTTAACGTAAACAGTAAATTGGATTCAAATCTATATATCGCTTATCTACTACGTCTTAACAAACAAACTATAAACAAGTAACAAAAACTATTTCCTTTACAAATACTATTAATTAACTATAAAACATTTTCTTACAATTGTTGGCGGCATTAAAACTTTAAATCCTTCTCAAATATATACATTTTACAACAATTTGCTTCATATATAACAATTATTTTCTAATTAAATTATATGCCGCCCAAAAAAAATTTGTTTATATCAATTCTTGGCAAGCCTCTAGCCTCTTACATAAGCGAGTACATAAAAGATAAATTTATTATTTATTTTTTCTTTTCTTTAGACAATTCATTATTCCTTTCATATCATTTCTCTTTTTACATATATTTTTAAATTTTTCAATTCTGAGCAAATTCTATTGCCCCCTGACATAAACCAGAATATTTAAGATAAACCCGTTTATGTGAAAACATTGTCCATTGCATGACTATATCTTTCATCGCATACAATTACTTTTTATTTAAATTTACTTCTAGCCTGATATGTATATATCCATTATCGATTCTATTTTCCATCCTGTAATTAGCTCGTATATGAATACATGCATACATTCAAGGCGCTTTAATTTACCTAGAATTAATTACTAACGTTATTTTCCCCAATTAACTATACATTTTTTCGAATTTCCATCCGCTAATTTCCTAAACAATAAACAGTTAAAACCTATGTACGAGTATATCTACATATAGCCTGCTGCAGTATCTGCACATATATACATACGCACATACCCATTCCTCCTAACTAGAATACTTACTTCTTTAAATATACATTCGTACATTCATTCTTTAACTTATACACATATATATATACTCGTATATATACTTACTTCACCAGCAGTTCCATTGCCTGGCGTTAATGCCCACGCATCGAATTTCAGTGCATACACTGCCGTATGTATGTATGTACATATTCGAAGTTTTGTTTTATATTACTTACCCACGACTGTCTTATTATTTCATTTTATTTTTTAATTACGTGCAATATTTATCATTATTTAAAAAAAAATATTTTTCCCTACTATGCTTCGCTCGGCCACAGTGCATAATAAGCACTTTTATTACGTCAACTTTAATCGCTCGATTTTAAGTGGCACACTTCTACTGGCGTTGACTTTGAGAATCGGAACTGTGTGTGTTATTTGATACACACACGTACATGTTTACGTTGTTATTTTTGTGTTTACACTTGTAAAACACTGCTAAGACATGTCTTTATTTGTGTGGTCTAAAGTGGAATAATTTCAATAAATTATTATGTAGCTTTTTATTTTTTCCCTTAATCGTTACGACTGTTGTAACTGGGCTTCGGATCTCTGCTACTACATACGGACCTATCCACACAGGTGAGAATTTGTTTCTCCTAGCCTGATTCTTCATTAGTACTTGATCACCCACATGAAAAACTACTGGGTTTAGTACCTTGTTATAGGCTTCCCTGGCCACTCGTTTAGCACATTCCTGGTTTTCTCTAACCAATTCGTGCGCTCGCTGCAACTGATACTTTTGCACTTTATTCGGGTCATCAGCATTGTATACAGGCGCACATTTGCGCTTCAAATTCGCTGGCATGTTGAAATCAAACCCGTAGAGTGTTCTAAATGGAGTTTGCTTCGTTGATACATGCACAGTATTGTTGTGTACGTGCATTGCAGTGGTCAACCATTGATCCCAATTCGAGCCGTCTTCCTTGGCGAAACTGCGCAAGTACTCGGCCAGAGGTCGATGACTACGTTCCAGTGAGCCATTCGCCTGCGGATGATATGGTGTTATATGCAACTTCTTAATTCCCAGCATTTTACATGTTTCTGAGAATAATTTCGATACGAAATTTGAACCATTGTCGGTTATCAAAACCTTAGGTATGTTGTATCGTGCTACTATTTCATCAAAGAATGCTTTGGCCACCGTGCTTGCTTCAGCATCGGGTATAGCCACGCACGCCATATACTTTGAGAAATCGTCTTGGAACGTCAAAATATATTTATTCCCCGAAACAGTCTCAGGTAAAATACCTACAATATCCATATGAACTTTATCAAATGGCTGTTTAGGTGTGTCAGTTAACACCATTGGCATCTTTGTCAGCCTTGAACTTTTGTTGGCCTGACATTTTGGACAACTCTTTATATATTTCTTAATGTCCTTGAGCATACCCTTCCATCCGTATACTCGCCTAATTCTGTCATGGGTTTTCCAGAATCCCTGGTGGCCACCCAGAGGTGAATCATGGAAACCCTTTAATACAGCCTGGATATCCTTTATATCCTCCAGCCATTCTACATTACTGGCTGCTTGCTCATTGGCATCGAAACCCGCATTGCTAACATCTCTTGTAGCATCAACTTTATCCTTCTGCATTCTCTCGGCCTTCTCCTTATCCGACCGTGCTTTGGACCTTGTTTGCACTACTGATACTTTCTGTGCCTGCGGTACTCTGCTGAGTGCATCGGCATTCAGATTCTTCTTCCCAGGTTTGTATATGATTTCAAAATCATACTCAGACAATTTGTGTCTGAACCTGGCTAGCCTAGACGTTTGGTCTTTCAAGTTGGCTATGCCTCTCAACGGCTGGTGATCAGTGTATATCTTGAATGGGCGTCCTAACAAATATGCTCTAAAATTCTTCGTAGCCCATACTATGGCTAGAAACTCCTTTTCTATTGTGGAGTATCTCTTTTCCGTGTCGCTAAGCGCTCTGCTTGCGAATGCTATTGGTCGGTCATTCCCGACTTCCCCCTGTGATAATACTGCCCCTAACGCTTCATTGCTAGCATCAGTGGTCAACAAAAAAGTTTGTTCAAAGTCGGGGTATGCCAAAATTGGTGGCGAGCTAATTATCTCCTTTAGCCTCTCGAATGCTTGCTGACATCTCTCTGTCCATTCGAACTTTGCTTCTTTTCGTAGCAACTTATTAATGGGCAAAGCAATTCCGGCTAGTCCTTCCACGAACTTTCTATAATAGTTCACTAGTCCTAGGAATGCTTGCACTTCTTTTCTGTTTCTTGGAACCGCTAAATTTCTAACGCATTCCACCTTCTGCGGGTCAGGCAGTGCTCCTGCTTCTGAGCAACGATGGCCTAAATAAACCACCTCTCTTCGTAAGAATTGACACTTCTCCGTGTTCAATTTCAAGTTGTGTTCTCGCAATTTCTGGAGCACCTTGCGCAAGCGTTGCGAATGCTGCTGCAAGTTCTTCCCATAAATTACAATATCATCGAGATACACAAAACAATCTAACCCTTGTAAGCCTGTTAGCACATGGTTCATTAGCCGTTGGAAGGTAGCCGGTGCTCCTGTTAATCCAAACGGCATTCTATTGAACTCATAATGGCCTAAACCGGTGCTGAACGCGGTTTTCTGCTTATCTTGGGTATCCACCAGAACTTGGTGGTAGCCACTCGCTAAATCAAGTGTAGAAAAATATCTACTGTGTCCCAATTGATCCAGAATCTCTTCTATCCTTGGTATCGGGAACACCTGCTTGATAGTGGCGTCGTTCAATTTCCTAAAATCGACGACCATTCTCCACTTCTTCTGACCCTGCGCACCTCCCTTCTTTGGTACCAAAATTATTGGTGAGTTCCAAGGCGAGATACTCGGTGAAATAATGTTATCCTTTAACATTCCTTCCACTTGTCTATTTACCTCATCTTTGTGAGCTTGCGGCAATCTGTATTGCTTCTGGTTAATTGGCGCTTGATCCACTCTAGTAGGTATTTCATGCTCTACCTCTGGTGTATATGTTAACTGGTCTCCTTCCAGCAAAAATATGTCATGGAATGACGCACAAATGGCTTCTATTGATGCCTTCTCTTCTGAATTCACGCTTGGGTCTAGCTTCAGTGATTCTAGCACTCGCTCCATTCTTTCTCTTATATCAACTTGTTTAATCTGATTCACCGATCTATAATTCGGTTCCTTAAAATTATCATAGCTAGTGAACTTAGGCCTAAAATCCTCCTCCATCAAGTAGTCCTTTTCCGATGCATTGAGTACGCAAGCGTACACCTTTCCCTTGTCAACGTGCGTTATGGTTTCCCCCATATATACGCCCTCCGCTAGCTGCTGCTTGTGTAAAACAACAGTCCTAAGTTTCGTATTTACATGCATAGTAACTACTCTGGTTGACCTTGCATTCACTACCTCCATACAATTCTTAACCTTACTCACGGTTCCTTCCTGCCATGACATTAATGGAAAAGTAAGGATTCTATGCTTATTGTTATCATAGAATGATAACTGCTTGTCGAGGGCATCCAGTATGGTGCGTCCCCAAAGATTATCGCGGCCAATTATCCCATCAGCCGGGATACCTTTCCTATCGACTTCCACTGCGTGCATTCTAAAACTCATACCCTTTACTCCACTGTGCCCTATTCTGAGCGACCCCAATGTCCTAATGCACCCTCCAAACGCTCCGTTAAGCGTTCTTAAGTCCATTTGATTAATGTCTAGCCCCTTCCGTAAAACACTAGATTTTAAGAGGCTAGTGTCCGCCCCTGAATCTACTAATAGCACTAGCTTTCCACTCGCTGCTTCCTCGCAGGGCATCTCTATGAAGGCATCACCTATCCTGCTCATAGCGAAGCAATGTCCTTCTGTTCCCAACATGGACGCGTATCCACTTCCTAACTCTTCGTGATACTGGAGAGCCTCCTGCTCCTCCTTCTCCTGGACTGTAGTTCCTACATTACTAGTCCCACGTATTTCCGGCCTTATTATTACTCTCTTTCTTTTGGCTTTCCAGTCTACTGGCCTCGACTGGGCCGCTGGAAGTTTCCCTGGTTCCTTTGTTGGGATTGTCTATCCCTGCATTCCGCTGCCCGATGTCCCATCTGTCCACATGAGAAGCATCTCAACCCCTGTTGGGTGTTGCGTATTTTTGGTTCACTTTTGGAAGTCCAATTTGGTTGCTGCTGACCACTCCCAGTTTTTAAAGGATTTCTTCCTTGGTTAATTCCTTCTGTTGAATTTACTTGGGGACTACTGAAGTTACCCCTGCTGTCCCTAAAGGGTGGAACCGGGCGCCTCGTAGCTGGCTGCCTTTTACTCTGATTCCATTCTGTGTCTCCATGGCACTGTCTACTTGCCTCATGACCATATGTTTGGCACTCCATACAGTAGGGCGTGTTTTTGCGTGTAATGCACTCATCCCTTGTATGACCTTGCTTACGGCAGAACGAACATGTGGGTGCCCTCTGTACAAACCCCTTGTACGGATTTCTCGGATTCGCGGCTCTGTTGTCGGAGACACCGGGATTATATGCTCCTCTGTATATGTTTGGGACGTAATTACTTCCATCTCTGTTCACGACAGCGGCGGTGAACATGTCCTGTCTATTTTCCAACATGTGTACCTCACCTAACCCAGCCGTACTCCGTTCCACGAGAACTTGTGCTCTAATCGCTTCTTCTACTAATTCCTCCAGAGATCCTGTTCTGCTATTCAGCATATGAATCTTTAGAACGGAGTTGCGGAGTCCCACCACGAAAGTTGTCAACACCGACTCGTCAACTTCGTGTAATAACGCTGTATCTCCAATGCCATTGTACTTATTCCTGATTATTTCCTGGGCCATCATCTGAAGTGACTCTAAACGCCTGGCAAAGGCACGTATGTCTTCACTTGCCAGCTGCTTCCCGATTCTTATTTCTTGGGTTATGTCTTCCAAAGATCTCTCCTTCAGATAAGTTCTCCTTATAAGACCGTAAAGCTCGTCCACACTGGCTAATTGCTTTGGCAACACAAGGTTGTACGCGTCTCCAAATAATCTTTGCTTAACACAGTCGAAGAAATCCTGCAACTCATCAGGGCTTATGCTTCGCTTTGCAAGCTCACAACCTTGAATGAATCTGTTAACTTCTGACCGTAAATCTTCTGAAGCTGCACCAGTAAACGCAGGTACTAGCCTGGCCACTGTCTTTGAAATCTCCTCTATACCCATTTTGCGTATTTTTGTTTTACTTATGACCGGTAAAACTTGAGCGCTATCTTTATGAGTGGTTCCTAGCTTTACTTCTCCCGGATCTGAGAGGTAATTGACCAATGACGGACTCAAACTAATTAGTCTTCGGTCGTTTGTTCGTACAGGCGAAATACTGTCCACAGTATTGGGCCTTTCCTGTACCGTTACTGCTTCTGGCTCCTTTGGCGGATATCCCTTATTTTTATTAGTTATCGGACTTCCTGGAGAAAAAGGCTCGACCCCGATTTCAGATGCGCCAAACAAAAATTCCGCTTCCCTCTCTTCACTCAATACTAATCTGGGCTTTACCACTCGGTTTATCCCTTCTGGTGTTAGATACTCCGGCCAGCGCACTTCCGGTGGCAATGTCAATACCGTCTGTGTAAAGCCAGCCGATGCTGATTTCGATCTCTCCCTATTCAGTGAGACCCTATTGGTCGCCCGTCCTCTTTTTAATTCCGCACACTCCTTTTCCAACAGCGTTGCTGCTTCCTCTGTTTCCGTCAATCTCTGAGAAAGTTCCTTTACCTTCTTCTCAAGATACTCTTTTTGTGCTCTCAAATCTTCTGTTTTCTTATGAAAACTGAATAACTTTTCTTCTGTTCTTCTTTGGATTGCCGTAAAGGCTTGATCCGCTACTTCCAATGGTGACACAGCTCCTCCGGCATTCGCCTGCTTCCACAATTCCTGAGCTTCTTCCCTGCTTGTACTCGCTTCGAACTGGTCAACTATTTTCCCAGTAAACAGTTCCACCTCTGACTGCATTGATTTCAATCTGTTCCTTACTTCCTCGTCTGGTGAAACCAAACTCACAGTTTGTTGCCCTAGTCCTTCTAATTCAGAACTAAATGTATCTGCCCATTCATTGACCAGACTATTTATGTAGTCTGCGTATTTTTCCGCAAAATATTTTTCCTTGCCGTACTCAACTGCGTGAGGCAACAACAGTCCGTGATTATTGTTGAACTCTCTCCCCAGATCTTGCAACTGTGTTATCCGCTTGCGGTAATACACGTCGTCCTTCCGTAAACTGCCGTCTTTCTTAAAGTTACGGACCAGCTTTTCAATCGTTTCGCCAATTTGCTCCTGCCTCAGCAGTAATCCTTGCGCTTCCTTCGTCATATCCCAAATGCCAGAACAGATGGCGTATCCCAATTTACAAATAAAAATCCAATAATTGTTAAAACTTGTTATTAACTTATCCCAATATTTTATTCCATCTTACTTATTGATAAATACAAATTTATTTAAAAAAAAACATTCCACCGTAAATTCTATGTTTATATACATATTCTGCTATACTTGTTTTCCATTACAAAGTCCCGCTGTCTACCGGCGTCCATTAAGTCCTTCCATCAATGCAAAGTGGTCCTTGACTTCCTCACAAATACTCCTTGTTTTCCTCTCACCATCCTTATTACTCCCAAAAATCCATAAAAAAGGCCATATGTTTGTAAAAACCGAAATTTGCTTTACCGGCAAAAGCGTCTTGATTCATTCCCGGAAATTTGAATCCATGTTTAAAAATAAACCCGTAACGTATGCGCCACATAATAGCAGCATTTAGCTGTTATCTTCAACATTGCTACGCAAATTGTAGTTTCCGAACTACAAAAAACTTTAATGCAACAACACATGTTGTCTGCACCTCTTCACCTAATACCCTAGACTCAAAATGCCAAATATTTAAATCAATCTTTATTTTGATTTTAAAACAATATAAATTGAATCATATAAATGTCCCTACCGACAAACAAACACAAATCCCCTAAAAAAAAATCCTCACAGCTAGGATGAACATACATAGACCGTCCGATCATACTGACGGTTTATGGTTGCCATTCAAAGCTGCGTGTAACAGCGCAAACGCGCCTATAGGTTGCGACTTCTTTGACCAGCGCTACGGCGCCTTCAGGGTCGCAGAAGTATCTACTTATTTTACGCTACTATACACTCTACTCACCATTATTTTTCCCGATGACATCCTTTTTTCCACAGTGTCCTTAGATGAGGTCCTTCGAATTCGTTGCAGGATGCCTCTCTGCTTCAGGGTTCCTTGCCCTGGGATTGCTCCAATAGGTCCTTTAGACCGGCTGCGCCAAAATGTTGGGGTCCGTATCTGCTTGTCGGCGAGAGACGTCCTCTGGAATATCCTGTCACGGCTTGTCCTGCGCGGGAACCTGTAAACCTACACCACTTTCTGAAAGAAACACTGCACTCTTTTAGGTTTAAAATAACAAGAGAGATTTATTCTTAAAATGCTAGTTCTTATATACTATTTACAAATAAACATTACAGTCTACGTCTTCACTTTTCTGGTGTTCCAGTTACGCAATTGTCATTTGGTGTCAGTGGCTCAAGCCCACTGACCTACTGCAAGTAAAAGTGTCGTCGGTGCATTCTAAATGCCCCTCGTCAGCTTGACTGCAGAACTGTGACACCCTAAAAGTTTACATCATAATTAATGAATAAATACTGTTCATTTACAATATTTGCACCCTAAAAATATGTGCGTTCTTAATGAATTTAATAGGAGCCGGTGCTGTGAGTCAACTACGCGTAAGTAGCTTGATTCTAACTCACAACAATCACACCTCGTATGTATTCTAATCTGTTCTGATCTGTTTTATGCAATAAAATATTCCCCGTTTGTATTTAAAGTCTTCAGTAGAATACTTTAACAAGTATAAACCTTGCCATTCCTCTTCTTTCGGCAAGAAAATCCTCAAATTCCATTTGAATGTTTGCATTGCTAGTCCTGTTGATACGAGTAAATACTTTGCGACGAAAATAAATACTTTCTTCGCTGCTTATTGGTATTTGTGACAGTAAATCAAAATGCCTCCTCTTTTAGACAATGTCAAAACCTAAACAAGCCCGTATGCGTGTTGAGAATGCATACAACGTGGCTGCACCCTACACTCTTCAGTTAAAGGTCTCACCAGTTATGTAAGCGCGATTTCTTTAACGAAAAAAATTTCATTTAATTAATTGACTTAACAGAATATTTCGCTTATTATCGATGCAAACTAATTCATTTTAACTTAAATTTTCAGTAGCTTCTCTGAAAAGGAACCGATTAGTTTACAATATGAATAAAATGCGACAAGAGCATTTGATTTGCGTCTTTCCTCGTATGGCTTACCATCCAGATTTAAATTTTTTAGAAATTGATTATACATACTCGTATATGTTAAAAGCGTATCAGATAGAGAGTTGTATCCCTTAATTATTAAATTATTATTATCCAATACCTTTGCAACTACAGACTTGCAAACGAAGACTCTAAGCCAAAAAATTTGTGGTAGCAGATTTTCTACATTTGATTTCAAATCTCTACTCTTTTATACTCAGACATATGTACTCGTATGTCCAGCCACAAATAGCTACAGAATCAAATGGAATTGGTGTTATTAATTTCGATTCTGAGTCATATGTTGTCGAAATGAATATAGATAGTTATCTAAAAAGGCTTATATCTTTTAAGGTTTTGTGTGCTTCCAAGTCGGCAAAGGCCGACTGCAGTCCACTTCACTGCTTTCAGTAAATTTGAGTGCGTTCGTCAAAATAGACTGAAAATTATTTCCACTCCAGTGATAGCAAAACAACCAGTTACAGTTGCCGAAAATTGTTACGCAAAAGAACGGAAGGAAGGAAATGTTCCGCCGTTCCGAACACATGCGGATAATCACTACATACGTAAATATCCTTCGAATATGCGATTTATAGGAGTGCGGACAGAATTAAAATTAATAGAATTCCACTGACGATTCTTACCTCGAAATTCATTCCAAGTTTTTATTTGGAATTGAGATGACGGATTGTTATTATTTGTAAAATGAGTTCTGCTTATCATGGTAATCAAGTATAGCCGTCTTTAGGAACTGGGATTGTGCAGAATTTGTTTGAAGAAATTATAATGCGATATTAAAGTGCCTATCAGAGGCAAAATTGAATTAAATTTTTGGGAATCGCGTTTGAAACTTTCTTCGTGAGTTTCTGTCAAGAAGTTTTTTACACCAACCAAATCAAACAAAGAATAATATTTTTTGTACTTTGACCCCAAATCACAGCCAATTGGGAACTCATATTACGAGATAAGTAGAATGACAAAAAGTTGTAGGAGCTCTTCTTTACAATACCTGACAAATTGTAGAGCTTTCTATATAACATTTTGAAAACACAAACGGGTGTATATAAAGCAGTCTCAGCTTTATTTTTAAGTTGAAATAATTACTTGTATCCTGTTATGCATATATATCTGTTCATGCTCCAGCTGTCGCGCAATATACCTCAACCATTGTGGGCATTACTATATTAATCGCCGCCCCAAAATATGCTCTTTTAAGGCATTGGAAACATCGTGTCAACTGATGGCAGTAGTAGTAGTCCTGGTGGAATGGTTGCATTTGCAAATATATGTAATGTATTGTCGTTTAAAATAATGATGTTATTACCGTTGTAACCGTATGAACAGTTCCAATATTGGAAATACATAAATTCAGGAGAGAAAATCAAGATTTTGCAGTCAATTGCTCACATGTTTTTAAAATTGGACTTTCACTCATTTCAGTGGTAGTGATACCTCCATAACCATTGATGAAAAGATATCTTTCAAATATAGATAAACTTCTTATTCAACAGGAGATAAGTCCTGAAGTCATTCTAAACTTAACAAGTAATGATAATATACATTACAACACAATACAAGTAACGACTAAACAAAGTTCGTACCACAAAGCTCCACAGTGTACTTATTAATTTTACAATATTTAGACAAGACAATGAAATTTAGTATCCAGGAAAACATTGGCCAATTCCTAGATATGCTCTCAACAAAGAAGTAGGAATGTGGCCAGGAAACTAGCACCCTAGTTCGTAAGAAGTGTTGGTTTCTAACATATCTGCCTAAAGAAAGTGGGTTTATTGGTTTTCCGGGAATTTTTCACTGATCGTTTCGGTGTTCAAACACGACAACATAAAAATTCCATCTAAATAATGGTTTTGGTTATTAAGATATGCTCTTTTGAAGTAAGTAAACATATAGGAAGTAGGCATATTTGTTATCAAAATTTCTTCTTTTGGACGTTAGTGTATATAGTGGATAAAAACGCGAAATTATTTCTAACAAATTCTAGGCGCAAAGCTCCAAAAATTGATAATTATTAGAATTATTAGATTATAAACTTTAGGAAAATATGACACACAAAAAATCCAACCGCAAATACATTTTATTTAAATGAATCAAACCGGAATTTTGTTGAAATCAGCCTAAATGAAAGGCAGCAACTTTCAGAATGATCTATTTATTTTCAATATATTCGAATGTGTTTTCAATACACTGTCCAACAAAAAAAATAATAACAAGGTTCTTTACTTTTGATTATGTTAAAGGAACAAAAAATGAAGTTCCGAAAGTTTATATCTACAAATTTGTTTACAGTGTGTCACAGTTTAGACCTCATCAAGGGAGAGCTCAAACTTATTAATGCCTCTTGATTGTCGGATAGTATCAAATTGTTTTTCCCCAATACTTCATTTCAATATTAAACATATCTTTCAATAGAGTGAACGATGCAATGACAATTTTTTGTTCATGTTCATACTCGTATATTACCATGATGGGTGTAAGATCTCTTAGAGCGTGTAGTCTCTGCTTTGGGATCCCATATTACCTTTGCATCCTTCTTCGGAAGAATGTGACCTTTGTAAGATCATGACTTTCGGATGAGGGCCAGCCTCAATTTGTTTCTGGCACTCACCTCTTTAGTGACAGCTGATGCTGCTTTACCTGAGCTACTTTTAGCTTCGTCATCTACTTAGCAGGTGGAAAAGGTGTTGTTCCTATCATCCTCCTCCTCATCTAACTTATGTTTCCATCTCAAAGTGGCTGCCCTGGAAGTATATTTCAAGGCAATCTATGTCTTTTGAAGGCAGACTTTATCCAGCCTTTTCCTCCGATAGAGATGGGATGTCGATACTTCAGCCATGGATTTTTCCTTAGTACCCTTCAACCAACCTTCCAATAAATTGCTGGTAAAAATTGGATTTGGACCTCCTCGAGCATTTGGGGTGGGCGGAATCGCCATCTTAATTTTCTTGCCCTCGAGCAGAGTTCAGTGCCAAAACTTCAAATTAATTTTGACTAAAATCTTGAAGTTTTAATACCTCGATTGAAATTTGAAAACTAATTCCTACTATTCACAATAATTGTCGTGTTTGCTATAATCTTGTAATCAATTGCTGAAAGCAAGGAATTTCATTTATACGTACGTGTTCCCGCCCAAAGTAATGGTCTGATGATTATTATTTAAATAAAGGGTTGAATTTTGGTTCGCATCACCACGCCGGACCATTTATAATTTTTAAAATCTTCGTTATGACCGCATTTATTCACTTTTCTGGAGCCTCACTTTATTCACTGCTATGAATTTTTGCTCAACAACAGGCAATTTAAACCATTCCACTGCGAAGTTTTTGTTAACAAAAGCAGACATTAATAACGAGATTTTTGTGAATTAATGCTGTTTATTTTATACCGTCCTTAATGAACTGTTTGGTAATAAACTCCAAAAGAGTAAAAACGAACAACGAAAGTCGTTCATTAGAAAATCAATCAATTACCGCAAATTGTTGAAAAGATGATGATTTCATTAGTAAACAAATTCCTCATCGGCCATTCCTATTTGCAATATTTTCTTTTACACATTTACTTCGTTTGAAAAAGAATCAGAATTAATTACAAATTAGGCACTTGGCTGATGTGGTTCAAGAGCATTTTAATTTATATTTATGTTTATTGTCGGCTGCAATAATGAATAAAAAATCGTTTTTATTATTGAGTTATCTAAATTAAAATTCTTCTGCTGGGGTCGTCATTTATTTTTCGGGTAGGTTCAGTACTTAAAGGTTTTTATGTATACCTCTTTCTGGGTACTGGGATAGTAGAACAACGAGTTCATTAAAAAGAGTTTGTGTTAGAAGAAACAATATGGAGATAAATATTATATTTTGCCATGCTAATTGCACTAATCTTAGTGGCATTCAGAAATTCCAGTAGCTTTTTCGTGTGGGTGTACTTGAATTGTTCGCACAACATTTCGAAACTTATTCGGCTAAATATGTAAGATTTTATATCATTGCTCTAAGGCTTCTCTGCTTTAGTTTCAACACAAATATACAAGTCCTAGGAGAAAATAAGAATACAAATCAATGACATTAGTTCGAGAAGAACATATATAGTCATTCACTATTATTGAACTTGTGTTGATAAGATGAAAACATCAGTAGCAGTTTAACTGTTTCAATACATCAGAATTGTTTGCCTCAAACAATTCTGATTGTTAAATTGTAGATAAGTTTAGATTAAAAACTGATGTTAAATTTAACACCTGTTTTGTAGATTCCGTGAGAATCCTTTCCCTAGGTTATATACATGACAAAAAGGTTTCATTCGTATCATAACCAAACACAACGGGAAATCCTGGCTCTGCTACAAATTAAAAAACTTAGATGACTTCCTCTGGTGTACACAGTTCCCCATTGGCTGGGAAGTATCTAGATACCATGATAACGTGTTTCGGTTCGATTTTGACCCCATTTTGATGCCCCGTGGGGTGTGATCTAATAGTGGAATGAATTTATTACGATTATTGTTTTACCATATAGATAATAAAATATGGTAAAACAACTTACTAGCAATGGATAAGCGAAGTATCCCTCCTCCCCTTATAACCATTCTACGATATCTGGACCAGTACCAATGGGAGATCATGATTGAGACTCCATTAGCGCGCTGAGGGTTGATTTAAATAACTTCGAAAGTGCTGTTTAGTGTGAAACTTTACGTAAGTTCCTCCACGTTTTCCACCATGTCACTTATTAGGAATACTACTTTTTTATAATGGAGATCTTCATGGAGATACTACACTTATTGAACCCTGAAACAGCACCGAGTCAAGCTCTTGTTAGCGGAGAAGGCAAACTTTTAGAGTACCAGA
Organism: Clusia tigrina; assembly: GCA_920105625.2. Classification (NCBI taxonomy): domain Eukaryota; kingdom Metazoa; phylum Arthropoda; class Insecta; order Diptera; family Clusiidae; genus Clusia; species Clusia tigrina. The sequence continues at coordinate 371,204,059 of OV050030.1, forward strand.
AAAACCCAACTCTAAAGTATATACTTTAAGTGCCTTTTATTTGATCATGCTCACTATTTATACACTGATATAAGAATCTAGTTCTTAATATGCCCTTTCAATATATATATCCTTAATACTAGCATCCCTTATCTATGCAGTATATTTCCATATATTTGTGTGGTCCTTTAAATATGATGTACATATGATTCGCTTTCTTTTGATATGTGGTACAGAAATATGAAGTAGCACCATAATGCGATCAAGTATCTCTTCTCATATTCCGGAAAAATTGGTAAGATGTTCCCCAAAATGCTCACTGATATTAGTTATTTCAGAGGGGACTGAACCAGAACAGTTCATGTTTGGCAAAAATTTAGCAAGAAACATTAAAACTAATGAGAATGTCCCCATTGGTTGCAAAAATCTCTGTAAATATTTCTAACCCATGAACCTCGGCATGCACTAATCAAATTTAGAGTAATAATTATATTACAATTCTGCTATATAACTGTTAAGAAATTCCTATCTCGAATTGGATTTTCATATTTTTTTAAGACTTGACTTGGTTGTTATTTAAATAACTTTCTATATATCTGATCTTTGTGCACAATTTTTTACTTCGGCAATCCTTTCAGCTGCAGCAGATTAACACCTATCATTCATCCACAATTGTTCCTCATCATTCATTCACAATTGGGTGTCATCATTCATCTCTGTTTGCACGTTTGTATGTATATCCTAACCTCCCAGCTGGCAAACAAACAATCTCGATACATGACGCACATTATCCTACAATACTAGCAACATATCTCACGTATTTTGTATAATTTTTGTTGCGCACCGCTTTAAAATCAAATAAAAACAAAATTATTTAAAATTATTTGGTGAAATATGAAAACAAAACAACAATAATAACAATGAATAAACACAATGAATATTTGGAAAATGCTTTCGAATTGGAAATCGACTTCGAACACAACTAAAAATGCGTTCTTAATCCGCAATCACACACACCAACTAATGAAATACATGCCAAATCCTCCGCATACACACACACGCTCACACCAATGCCTACATACCCACCCACAGAATGTCAATGTTCTTCTTCCGCTTGCATAACCTCCAGCGTGCCGAGGAGAGCAAACGCAAGAAGCGCGTCGAGCGGCAGCGCCAGCAACAAAGGCAACGACGCGGCGCAAAGGTGTTCCGATGTGTCAGCGACTCCACCGGGCACCTGACACTAGCACCGTCGCGCCTATTCGAAAAAACCCCGATGAGTCCTTCCGATAGCCTGGACGAAATTGCTCTGCAAATACCGAGGTAAGCAAACACACTTGCATTAAACCAAAAACAATTCCAAAACTCCCGAACAATTAAAAATGATTTGCAAGTAATGAAAATAGTTTCAGAAAACGAGATACGGCACGTCACTGTATGAATGTATTTGTGCGAGTTTTCTGTTAGTGGGAGAATGTTTTAAAATTGATTTACGTAGTTGTAACGAGTAAAGAAGTCTGAAGTCGGGTTAGACCGACTACGAAATACCCTTTACCTTTTCTTGTGCGTGCGAGTTCAACAATGGGGATGTTTTCTTCAGAAATCATCCTTAGGAGCATATCTACGGAAATTTTCGGTAGGGTACCTTGAAATGATTATATCGGCCCCATTTCTTGTGTATGGCTTTGTAGTGTCAATATAACCACCAATATAAAATTTCGTCAAAAAATATTGTGTAGGTCGAAAGCTATAATAATATGTAAATATTGGGCGTGGCTGTAAAAATAAAACGCCCATTTTTTGTGCGGTGTTTAATGTTAGTACCCGTAATATTCCTGTGAAATTTCGTTGATAAATCTAACGAACCTAGTAATGATTTTTGGTTAATTGTGGGCGTGGCAGTGGTAATAATCTGCCCATATTTGGAATGCATGCTAGTACAGATCCATTGTATACATTTACCAATTTGTTTTCATATATCATCACTAGAAGCATAGATAGGGTAACTGTCTTTAAGTGGGGTCCCCAAAGTTCATTATATGGGTGGGAGGCGTATCCTTCCTCTGATCGACGGCGACTCTTGTATATGACTTTGTAGGGTCCATATACGTACTAATGTATAATTTCGTCCAAAAATATTGTATAGGTCGCAAGTTATAATAATATGTCAATAGTGGGCGTGGCTGTAGAAAAAACACGCCCATTTTTTGTGTGGTGTTTAATGTTAGTACCCGCAACATTCCTGTGAAATTGCGTTGTTAAATCTTTCATAGGAACCTAGTAATGATTTTTGGTTAATTGTGGGCGTGGCAGTTCTAGTATGATCTCCATATTCTGCACACACACACATTATTATGGACCCCATGTATATTTCTGCAAATTTTTATTCCGTTGGCATCAATACGAGCATAGGTAGGCTAATTTTAATTTTAGACCCGAAAGTTCCCTATATCAAAAGTGGGCGTGTTTTTCTCTGATCAGCCCCATTTATTGCAGATAGCTTTATAATGTCCACATGTTTCTTCATGTAAAATTTCGTCCATAAATCTCTACCAGATCTTAAATTATGAATATTTGTTAATAGTGGGCGTGGTAGTTAATATATACCACCCACTTTTTGCACAATCTTTAGTAGGACCAACATCTCCATATCTGCCAACATCACGTTTCCGTCAATTGGACCGAAGTTATAGTAATTTTAAAAAAGGTGAAAAAAGTTCCTTATATGGGAGCTAGGCGTGGTCTTTGTCCAAATCGGCCCATATAGCAATCTGGTCCTGTATCTTTGGCCAGACTATACTTTTGCAAAATTTCATTAAGATAGCTCTAACGGTGGAGAAAAAAAGTGGCCACAGACGGACAGACGGACAGACAGACAGACGGACGGACAAAATAAAAATTACTTAGAAAGTGATTCTGTTCATATCTGTATATATAAGTCCATACCTACCACGCCTCCTTCTTGAAATTGCAACCCCTCTCAAAAACACAAAGCTAGTATACCCTATTTACCTTTTTTAAAGGTAAAGGGTATAAAAATACAGGGGACCCCATTTAACTCTAGCCATTGTAATTCCTCAATACACTGTAGTTTTCAAAAAACTGAAAACACAACATTTTGTTGATAATTTCTTATTGTCAATGAACTCTCAAGATCTAAAATTCAAAAAAAATTATTTCGACAAATTAAAAAATTTATTTTCGTCATTATTAAAGAAAGAAACTACCTCGGTTTAATTAAAAGCATAAAGCCGTTAACTTAATTCGTTTAGCTGCATTTTTGACCTATTTTGAAGAATTTTCTGAGATTATTGCAACTGTTGTTATTTGGGGCATACTGTAAAAAAGTTAAGTTCCCTTTTTACCGGCAATTTCGTAAGTTTCGTTTCCTTATGCTCCTAATTCTTCTCAGTTTCGTGTCCCTATGCGCCTTCATCCGTCCATGACGATAGTTAAATATGCACGCACTTGGACCCTATATTAATATAAATTAATTTTTATTAATTATTTTAGTTGTTAGTAGTATAATATTATGCCAAAAAACCAAACATTTATGATTCTACAACTTATGATTACCATGGTGCATTTACAGTGAACAAAAGTGAAGATGGAAAGCAATTGGATCAGATTTTATGTTAAGAATAGCTATAATATATTAAATGAACTTGTTAACATTTGAGTTTTCAACTCCAAATTAAATATAAAATTTTTTTGGATTAATTATCACCTTTTTTTAGAAGTTACACATGAATGGTAAAAAACAAATTTAAACGTAGGCCTGATTTTATATGATTTTATTTCACCAAATATTCACCATTTTACACAAACATAGACAACTCACATCCCAGCAGTGAAACCAACTAATAAAACTACTAGTTAAACACATACCAGCACTGGTAAAGCCCCAACCCCTATTAAATGAAGCCAACTGGTATTTGTTACATGGCGGTGTCCTACGAAAAAACAATTGTCCTGCTAAGCATAAAGTTTTAAGTAATTATGATACTAGTATGATATATACTAGTTCCTTACTAGTTATTATGTGAGTAGTCCCTGACTAGTTACAAAGTAGTTAACTTTTAAGCAGTTATTTAACTAAAAAAATTTAAAAGACTTTAAATTTTTTAAATGTGTTTTTATTTTATAAAATTCATATTACGTCTGTATATAATATAATAATGTGTAATCGAAAAAAGTATAATAATTTTTTTAACACACTAGAAGGGTTTCCTAAGTTGCATCTGGCAGCTATGGCGAAATGGCAGCAACTCAATTGCAACTGCAAGAAATGTAATAAAATATATTGAATTAGAATATACAATTATTGAATATTATTTTAATAATCACCCATTATCAAGATTTTTGTGATCTTTCAGCCTTTTCCGTGAGTTCCACCTCTATTAAAAGCTAATATTAAGTCTTCGTTTAAAATGTTGCAGACACCCTTAGCTAGTCCGTTCCTTATTAAGCTCCTGATAGCAGACACCTTTTGAAATAAGTTCGAAATATGTATCCATGTTAATTTTTCATATAATTGAAAAGTTTCAGATAAATCTTGAATATTAGTATCACTCGATCACCTTTTGGAATAAGTTAATTTGAAGATTTACCTCTAAAATGAGGAATTACAAAAAGCAAATGAAATTATAAAAAGAATAATAACAGTTTTTCTTTTCCAATTCCAATGTTTGTCTTTACGTCTCTTTTTATCAAATTGTCAAGGAAGGAAGAAAAAATGCTCAAAATTTATTATACACTCAATGAAGTGCCGCAGAAGTCAGCAACTAGTTAACTTATAGATAAGTTTTGAACTAGTAAATTAACCACTTAATTTTTTACTATTAAATTTACTAGTATATTTTGAAGACTTCTATAATTTTCACTACCGGGATGTGGAATACGTGTACAACAAACACAATAAATTCACTTACACTATACGTGTGACCTAAAAAAAATCGATGGATCGGTTAATAAATAATGCGGGAATCGAACGTATTTTCTTATTCTTCTTTAATTATACATTGCTGGCTGTTTCTCAAATTGGAATGCATGAATTTTTGTGGATTTGAAATTGATTGTGAAACAAATTCACAACGACATTTTTCCCTATGCCTGAACTTGAGTATAAAGAATTTGAATCAATGTACCGGACTCTTACCGGTAACAATTTCGATGTATCAGTTCTCTCTCTAACAACAAAAAAACCAAATCAAAGAAAAAAGTTCTAGGATAAATTCATAGTAGTCCAAGTCCCTTGTGGGCAGAATTATTTCTAATAATTATTATTAAAAATTTAATAATCGTAATACAATTTAATTTTATAATTATTCTACCGTTAAAATAATAATTTGTTATCCATAGTTTATTTAAATAAATCCGAATCTATCGACTGTTTACACGCGATGAACATTTACGAACATTTAAACAGCCGCACCCGCATTCATATAAAGGTAGGTAGGTAAAATAGCTGTGCGACCTCGGGTCGCCTAAATTAGTTTTATTGCCATGTCCTCACGAGCCTAAAGAAAATGGCGATATACTTTGTACATTTACAACCATCCGGAGTTGCTGACAAATTTGGATAGGTCTGAAAGGTATAAAGAGAGCAATGCAATGAGCCTGCCAAATTGTAAGGCCTCTGCTTGAAAGACCTCAATTGAAGTGGAGCAGTAAAATGAGAGGTTCTGAAAATATTCCCGCACCCACCCCAGATTCCATCTTGGAACCATCGGTGAAAATAGGCGAACCCCCTTTCGCGAGCATTTTTCCCTTCTTCCAGTCATTCCGACTTGGTAGAACTGTGTCAACACAGCCCGCAATATACAGATTGCGAACGAAGAAGTCGGTTCTCGAGGATACTATGTCTGGTGGCAGTTGGCTGAAAATGCTACTATGGCTATACAGGGTAAACCACCCGTTACCGGTTACCCTGAGTCTTAGTGCACTTTGTGCGGAAATACAATAAGTATGAAGATCAATAGGTAGGAGGTTTAGAATCGCGTCTAAAGCAACTCCCGACAAGTGCGACAGGCTCCTGTAATTCCAATGCACGCGGTGCGCTGGATTCTTTGTAGTTTCGTGAGATTGTAGCCCTTCCTAAGAGCTTCCCACCCAACCACGGAGCCGTATGTCAAGATCGGCCGAACCACCATATTGTACAGCCAGAGCACAGTTCTTGGTCTAAGACCCCAGTTTTTGCCAAACATCGACTTGCACGCATAGAAAGCCACACAGGCCTTCCGTACTCGTTCATCGATGCTCGCTTTCCAACTAAGTTTGGGGTCCAATATGAAAGCAACATATTTTACCCTGGATGATAGTGAGAGCCGCTGACCGTTAAGCCTCGGCAGTTTGAAGGTTGGAGGCTTATATTTTTTGGTGAAGAGCCACAGTTCCGTTTTATCGGAGTTAAGCCTCAGGCCGCACCATTCATGTAAAATTCAGATATCAATTGTAAATGTTGATATCATTAAACACCGGATAGAGCTCGTCGATTTTTCAAAAACTATTGATAAATCTGAACGAAATATGGGGTTTATAAGTATTCAGTGCACTCCACAAATTAAAAATAATAAATAATTTGTTTTAAATATATGCACACAATGACTGCTCTTGTTCTGGGTTGCAGCGGCCGACTGCCATAAACTTAATATTTTGATTAATAAAATAATAATTTTCGTTACTTCGGTGCACATAAAATTAAAGAAATGTCGTTTTCTGGCTCACACCGAGATTCACGAATGTAAGTAGATTGTTTTGCGACTTATAGCACTCAGACCAAAATATATTCATTATACCATAGTTGACGTTCCGGGGCATACGCATAAAAAGAGGTCAACCGTCTCTTTTTCCTCTCCTCAAACCTGGTAAAGTGCCGATTTTTTGCAGTGACTGTCTGCAGTCCCTCCTTCCAAGTGACAGAAGAAATCTTGATGTTCTATTTCAAATAGCAAGCAGCATAGCCTTTGCCCATCTACAGCCCACCTATGGCGATTCTGTGCACAGACAAACCAATCACTAATAAAGGCCCTAATGGTATCAAAAGGTACGGGAAAACAGGTTCCGGGCAAATAAAACTGGTCTCAGATCCTTTATTCACAAGTTTATATGCGACTTCATTCCCCACATCAGACTATTATGCTTTTGCAACATAATTCAATCGGGATTTGCACAACAGCACCAACTTGGAAGTGACAAGGGTGCTGAGCAAGGCCTTCAGCGAAGCCTTTTTATCACTGCAGACACAAATACTTCTGCCACCTAGTTGAGAAAACATGCCACCCTGAGGGCAATCCTTCTTCACACCTCACTATACCCATAGATCTAACTCCCCTCGCAACACAATAATTAATATTTGCTAGTATTGAACGAATTCAATTAACCAGCACAGTATCGGGCAGAGCTGCACATACTGTTATAAGTAGCATTATCAAAAGCACCCTCTATGTCCAGAAAGCTCCCATTTTGGGAATAAATGAAACTGACAAATCTCCAGGAGTGTGGAATATAGGCTAGACCTAAACAAAAGGTGCAAATTCTTCTCAATGTAGTTATCATCAACTCTATATTATGCTTCGGCACGATTGAATAAATGCCCTCCAGACATCCAAAAGATGCAATCGCATATCTAATAGCATCGTCATTCATCACAGTATTTGCAACAAAACAGTTGCCCCGAGAAGTAATCGCCATATGCAATTACTGCTCAATAGTTGGTGGCTGCTGGGCGGCTGTAACCTGATTGTCAGAGAAGTGGAACTCCAATAATTAACAAAGTGTCTCACTACGCCTTTCGGTAAAATCACCATCAGGTTTTCTAAGCGACCCCAAATATAGAGAGCGATCCTTCTGAAGGATTTTAACTAATCTAGCCGCTAATTGCACCAAGTTTTCGATATTGCTGGAAAAATATTTAAAAGAATCCTCTTCGATGTCCAAATGGTTTTCTTAAATTTTTGTCAGCGTTATTCGATATCGTTGTTTTGCTACTACTTGTCCACCAAACCCGATCTCATTGAGGGTATTTTTCAGTAACTACTTTTATTAACGTGCCTGTTATGATTGATGATATGTTCAGAAAAAACTGTATCAATTTAAATACAAGTGTAAAAATTTGTAGCAGAATTGCGGAAAAAATATTCCAATTGCCGTAATTTAGAAAATTCACTCGCTGTTGTAACTTTCTTTGCATCGTGCTGTGTTTCGAGTCGTTAAGAGTAATTTTTTCAGCTAGTTTCAAACTATAGCGGCGAAATATTTATTTTAAATTTTGCCTGTTTGCAGTTTTGCGCCATTGTTTTCGTTTTTACTTCACATACTCGTAGATGCACTTTGCTCGTATCTCTATATGTGTATTTGTACGTATCTCTTGCAGAGAAACTTTAAATGGAAAATTCACAGCAGAACATAAAAGTTTGTTCTGTTTATTTAGCTTTCATATGTGGGTTCCAGCAAAGCAACGTTAGGAAAAGCGTAAATTTTCAAATCGCCAAACACGACAAAACAGCACCAACAAAAAAACAAAGACAAAATGACAGAAACATTAGAAAAGCAATTCAAAGAGCAGAGCAACAAAAAAGTGCTGAAAATAAACTGAATTTCACTTATTGGACAACACTTTCGACTTGTTTCGACTAAAAATTTAGTCTTTGCCGAAAAGCAAGATTCGGTTTAATCATTTCACTTTGAATTCCATTTAACAACGATATGAATCCTGCATTTAGTAGATAACTACAAAATAATTTCATTATTTAGTATTGCGTTTCAACAACATTTCGGTTGAAAATTATCTCACACATGTCCACCTCAACTCTCGATTACTCTCCACTCACTAGAAGAAATCAAAGGTCAAACGTTCAATCAGGAATAGAAGAACTATGTATGATACATTTAGCAGAGAGTACTTAAATTACAATTATTCTTGTTGAGATGTTTTAAGATTAATTTCTTAGATTTGGTTGGCTCTCATCCCAGTCTTTGATATTACAGTTTATATTTAGTCGGATCTACTAAGTACTGATTTTCCTCTTTTGACTGGTAGCCCCATGTCTGTCAGATTAGAGCAACGTATAGCCTACAAAGTTTATTTTAGAAAAATGCCTAGGAATTATTGATTTACTCTCCTTCGGATGTGTATTTGGGACACTAAAGCAGTTGAGTTGGTTAACATCGGAACTATTGTTCTCTGTGAAAAACCAATGATAGCATAAGACTCGCTATGTTGGGATCATGATTATTGTGTCATTATCAAGTTTTTTCGGTTATTAATTTCTGATCATATCTGTATATATATGTCTGTATATATATGTCCATACCAAACCACAAAACTAGTATACCCTTTCTACCATGACTGTCAAAATAACCCGCCCATTTTTTGTGTATTTTTTAATGTTAGTAACCGAAACCTTCCTGTGAAATTTCGTTGATGAATCTTCTATAGGACCCTTTTAATGATCTTTGTTTAATTGTAGGCGTGGCAGTAGTAATAATCTCCCCATATTTGAAATGCGTGCTATTGCAGACCCAATGTATATTGCAATTTGTATTCATATATCATCATAGATAGGGTAATTTTAAGTGGGTATAGGGATAGGGTAGTTTTAAGTTTATTATATGGGAGGTGTCCTTTATCCATATTTTGCACACACACACTATTATGGACCCCTTGTATATTTCTGCTAATTTTTATCTGATAGCATCAATACGAGCATAAGTAGGCAAACTTTAATTTTAGACCCGAAAGTTCCTTATATCAAAAGTGGGCGTGGTCTTTCTCTGATCAACCTCATTTCCTGGAATATTAATTTTAAATTAGTTTTGAAGATTCGAAAAACTTATTGTGAGTTTCTTATATCTGAGAAAGATTCAATAAATAATATATATGAAATAAAAAAATTAAAAAAAAATTTCTTGGAATTAGCTTTATAATGTCCATATGTTGCTTCTCGTAATAATAATAATAATTTCGTCCATAAATCTCTACTAGATCTTAAGTTATGAAGATTTGTTAATAGTGGGAGTGCCAGTTAATATATACCGTCAACTTTTTGCATAGTGTTTAGTGAGATCTACATCTAGATAACTACGAAATTGCGTCACTATTCCATCAATTCGACCGAAGTTATAGTGATTTAAAAAAGGTGAAAAATTTTTTGGAAAGTGATTCTGATAATATATGTATACCTAAGTTCATCCTACATTTGAAATTGCAACCCCTCTCAAACACACAAAATTAGTATACCCTTTTTACCTTTTTGAAAGGTATAGTGTATAATAAGATCAATTTGGTTATAAATGATCTTAACGATGTTTCGGAGATCAGGAGCACAACATCCACTATAAAAGATATCGTCAAATTTATTAAGGTACAACTTTACAAACTTACTATTCGTTTGTGAAAGTCGATGGAGTTACAAATACAAAAGCATGTCTTTTTTTATAACAAATTTGTTGAAGGCATAGAAAATTTATTGACAGAAAGTAATGCTGCCACAAAAATTGAGTTTCCAGTTGCATAGTGCAGGAATTCACATTCACATTCTTAGTTTCACTTTGCATAATTCCAAAATATTCTTAGCTCTTGGAATCCGTTGCAAATATTCTACAGTCTGAACATTTGGACATAATTAATGTTGCCGCACATGTAAAGAGTGTCGTTACCGTTGTGAATTCACATGGAACATCAGCTGGAAAATATTTCTACGTAATTATTAAGAACGCAGATGAATTGGCCATAACAATTGGTTCTAAAGTATCATCATGAAAAATTGTTGGTCAACAGGTTTTTCGAAAAAATCGTCCATCAATATCCGGGGAAGAATATATTAGACGATCAATATACTTCCAATATATTGATTCTTTAATAATATCTTTGGACCATCGAACCAGCCTTGATGCAAAAGAATTCATTAGATTATATTAAAAAATCAACAAATATTTCGCTTCTTCTCCTAGATGGAGAAAGTAGACAACGAAATTTAGGTTTGGTATATTTTATAAAAAGAAAAATCTACAGCCGAAACCGAAATATTGGAAAATATTATAAATGAGTCAACAAATTTTTTTCCCAGATACAATTAAAGCATTAATTGTCTTATTTTCACTGACATACACACACTGCAAATGTTGAACGTTCTTTCAGCACACACCGATGAGTGAAGACTTGGTTACGATGAACAATGACCGAAAATCAAATTTCATATAACTTTTCATCAGCATTTGTTGAAGCGATTCTGAAAACATTCGCAGAATGCCCGGTCCTGAATTAAAATTTTTCGTCCCCCACCTACACAAAATCCTGCGGACACCCTTGATAAAAGAACTCCTTCCTTACAGCTGTCTCTTTCACCTAAATTGAACTCAGTTTCCACAAATTAAAAATGTTCTGAACTCGGATCCCCAAATTGTTATATTAAAGCTGATGTGTTTTTCTTTTGTTAACGAAGTAGTTTTAAAACATAAATCGGTACAATTGCTTTATTTAAGCAATTAAACGGATTTATATTAAATTAAAAGTTCAGAGGGCAAGTGCCAGTAGTTAAAAATAGCTAATTTCATTCCGGGCACAACATCAACTGCTCCCGAGCGAATACGCTCAAAATTTATTTAAGTAAAATACAACCTCACGACACTTTATTTCACTAAAGAACTGTGCTGAACTGAGAATTTCAATAACTTAATAATTACGAGTCAGAATTATTATGAAAGGAATGCAAATTCAAGTTAGCGCAAGTATTGCCTGAAGTAAAAGTTTTACACCGCCAGTTTCCACTACAAAAACTTCAAAATGTCGCTCAATATCCCTCTGCTTTAAGTACATAATTCAGTCATGCTACATAAATTTAACATCCTTACCAGCTTTCTTGACTGCTTGAGTATATGTAAGTATAGATATGAGGACGTCTACCGTTTCTATGTTTGTGCATCTATATGTTTTCGAATTTGCGGAGAATGTGTTCGAAAATTTTGTTAAACTATTTCCTCCTACCAAGAAGAATTAAAACCGACATGCACAAATAGTACTTAAATTGTTCGAATCTCCCTGCAACTGCAAGAACTGGACATTAAATGTATACAGACTTAAAAGCAATGGCATGCAGCAAAATAAATTCTCCGCTTAAAAGGTCGACAATAATTACACTCTTCACGTCGTACCGGGTAATTGAATATTTTCAAACTCATTTCGCTGCAAACAATCTGACTTGATTATCGTTACTGTTATTCCATTTTGCACATGGAAGCTAGCAATGGAGACCTCTTCTGTTCATATACTGAAGCTTATTTGAATACTAATTACGCACCAAGTCCTTTGAGGACCGGCAAACTGGGGAAGAGCATCTCTCTTCGTAATTTGTATATATATACTCGTATATATATATATATATATATATATATATATATATATATATATATATATATATATATATATATATATATATATATATATATATATATATATATATATATATATATATATATATATATATATATATATATATATATATATATATATATATACGAGTATATATCAGCATGCTATCAAGCCTCCTTTTTCACGTAATTAATTCTCACATACTGAAATTAAAAATCATTCGAAAGAAAAATTATTAAACACCTCAATGGGAATGAAAATAAAAGTATTTGTAGCTAGGACACTCTTGCTGCCAGTATCGAGCCTCTCCTGGAGATAAGACTTGACGATAGTTTAATAAAATAGTCGGTAAAAATTATATCTACCAAAACACATCTCTGCTTACTCTACTAAGCTTAGAACAAATTGAAAATTGATTATTGCAAGGGTGATGGTGTTCTCTTCTCATTTATTTGTATGCATTTGTTTAGTTTATTGAACATCACGTCCGTGATTTTATTTATATCCCTTAATGAAAGTGAGCCACATATGCTTAGCGAAGATTCCAATAACAGATAATGAAAGGAATTTCGTTGTGTTTGCTGACGCTACTATAAATATGTATGTAATGACTCAATAATCTAGCCTAATATCAGATGGAAGAGAATGCGCTCATAAAGACGATAAGGAAAATAAATTAAACATGCTGGTTTAATCATTCAGCCCAACAGAAAGAAAAATACTTTGGATTGAACAATTCTACCGTAAATGAGGTGTATCGTCAATGTGCTGATCGACAAATTTCAATAATTGTTTGTAAGCAACACAGTTGGTTTGGAAATATGTCTCTTGCATTTATTTAATACTTAAATAAAGTTGAGTTTAACTGCATAATATATTTTATTTCTTTCTGAAAGTCTGTCGGATGCAATATCGTGGCTGGAGATGATTTTCTCCGCCCACTCACATTTTTATACTCTAATCAGTAAAGAAAGCTGAAGGCGGGTTAACCGACTCCGATATACCCTTTACCTTACATGTGCAAGTGGGTTAAACTATGGCGATAATTCTTCCATATAAACATTATAATAACATTTATTATAGACTCGAGTTATCCATGTAGAATATAATATATTAAGTTACGAAAATATGTTAATAGTGGGCGCGGCCTCCCAGGGCTTACACAGCGTCAATTATTCTGAACTTATACTGTAATTTCTTGCGCCTACAGTTGGATATTTGGAGGTAGGCGTGGTATTTGTCCAAATAGGTTCATATAGATATCTATCTGGTGCTGTCTTAGCGTTCAAGCTGTACTTTTGCGAAGTTCACACCGTACAAAAAAACAGCTTAGCCCCACAAATTAGTATACCATTTTGCTCGTTTTTAAGCTTATAGGGCTTAGGTAAATGATATCAATACAAAAAAGTAGCTACTGCAGATATCGACGTATACAGACGTAAGACTGTTCCTGTAAACAGCACAGTCCCAGTAAAAAATGAGTCATTGAATAGTATTTTTGTATGTATTCACAACTATAAAACTTTAAAGGTTGTTCGGATCGGGAATACTAGCAGCACTATACACATATTTCTTCTTAAGGTTATACTAAGAAGATATTATATCAAGGATATGATCATGAATAGAAAGAAGGAAATCGAAAGCTATTTTGTTTACCTTTTTTTACATACATACTTTATAGGCCGATCCGATGGCTAACAAAATTTTAAAATCCGACATTTGTAATGCAGTTTACTCGCCTATAATACTTCCCACATATATCTTTGATATTGGAAGTATATTTTTGCTTTGGATTTGGGTGGATGGTTCTGCATCCAAGTTTCAAGCGAGATTATATTTGAACCAAAGTACATTACAGAAACGTAAATCTGGTGGTCGGTACGACCAACTCAAATCAATTTTTTCACACATGGAACCCATTAATACAGACGACATAGTTACTCTTCGTTTGTGTATACAGTGATTTGGAGTCGTTTATTATAGTAGTGAAATCTGTTACGACCAATACCGCCATCCAAAGCTAAAGTATAGTGAAATAAAAATTTTAGTTTCAGCTATTTGGAAAAAGTCTGATTAACGTTCATACAGAGGCCATTCCCATCCCTATGCTCGTACATTGGACATCAGAATATAAGTGTGTGTGTGTGTGTGTGTGTGTTTGTCAGTCAGAACTGTGTTGTGAAAAATTCTTAGTAATACTTAATAGAATTCCTAAATGTAACCCTGCACTTTAACCTTTAACAACCAAAAATTATAGCGCTCATTTATACGTTTTATTTTGCTTTCACAACCGAAATCCATATAAATTCAATGTTTAAACAAACGATTCAAATCATGGAAAGGTTTATTACAAGGCTTTGAAGAATGTCTTGTAAATGTATTTTTGATGGCGGTAAATAAATGCCTTTCTAATGATTATTAATGAACGTTAATTATGATAAAGTAGCAGGTCTTCTCTCTCGTGATAAATTGTGTAACTTAAGGGATATTAATACTAACTTTTATAATCCTGGTTTATTGTTTTGCCATCATCCACGTACGAGACTTGTCGCAAATAGTTTTAAAATCTAAATGCAAGAACAGTGTTTCAACGTGATTAGAGAAGTCCTCAAAGAATGCGAATTTTTCACTAATTTGTTTCAAAGTTAGAGTTGATTCTTCATTTATGCTTTACTCGTATGAATATTATCCGTATTCCCGCCCGATCCTTGGGACCAATACAATATCCAATAGCCGTGACATGAAGTGGTATCCCTGATAAATTATGCGGAATAATGTAAATTGAGATACAAATTTGTGTGCTTGAATAGCTCTGATGAGCCGCTCTACGAAGACGATAAGAATAATAAAGTAATAACTTTCTGTGTGCACATACTCACATATACACACGTACCCATATGCACGCATCCTTTAAATATGTCACTTGCATTTTACTTCAGCCGGGCCAGCAGCCTTCTACAGCGTCACCAGTACGAAAGTTGGATTGTGTCCGCGTGTGTGTATACGCGTTTGTGCTGCTCTGCCTTAAATGCTGTTCCCGAAATGGTGACTGCTCATTAACATATATAAATAAAGTCTGTTCCTCCCAGTGCTTGAATTCACT
This sequence comes from Clusia tigrina, assembly GCA_920105625.2. NCBI lineage: Eukaryota > Metazoa > Arthropoda > Insecta > Diptera > Clusiidae > Clusia > Clusia tigrina. The sequence goes on from OV050030.1 coordinate 371,219,511, forward strand.
ACGAACTCCCCATATGAACACTTCCCAATACGTGAGTGTGCGCTTTGGTCCCCGACGGAGGACCTTAAGCGAGGAAATTTGTTTGACGTTTAGTGAAATTATGTAAGCATTACTTTTAATGATGTGACGTGTGTGCGTATCTGTGTGTATTTGTGTGTTTTTGTGTTTGAGCTTTGTGTTTTGTGGGTGGTGTAAGTGGTCGTTGTAAGAATAAATGTAATTTCATTGTAATTGCTTTGCAATTGAGTTTGACTTTTTATTGCGTTGAATTAAGTTAGTAGCATTTTCGATAAGTTCAATTGCTGGGAAACGTTTGATTTCTTTTTGGGTGAAGTTCACCTGCCACAAGAAAATAGTTATTAATATTTAATGTATTCGGAAATTATGTTCAGAAATATTTTTAATCAATAGACGTGCTAATTGGAGGAAATTCTGAATGGCTGCAAAAGTCCTGCAACGAACATATGTATTTGTCACACTATTCTAGAGTACGACAAGCGCCGAGTAGCAAACTAAACTAGTCAGGCTGCCACTAAAAGTACATGTGGCTTTGTTAATGGTGGTCTGTGGTTTGTATTTGGCTATCATATCTAAACTTTTAGAAAAATTTCTTGCCTCTATTAAGGCACTCCGCTCTGAATGTTTCGTCCTTTAACATTCTACATGCTACAGAAAAAATTTCACTGCCTTACATTCGTTCAAAATTTACAGTAATCTCTCCTAATGCCGTACAAATAAATACTCCCAATATACTATTCATCGCGTACTTAAGTATTACGTGATATGATTTTGCTTCTCATTACAATTGGATCCGCTGAATAATTTCATTTTCTAAGCTTATTCAATACAAACTTTCGAATACTTATCCCGTAATGTGATTGGTGCAGATTATCCAAAATATCACAGAAACTACTATGAACTATGATCCCATCTTGTAAAACGGTATCCTATTTCCAAAATTTATTTTATTTCGATTGTATAAAATGTTATTTGTTAAATTTTCGACTTATCTTTTGGCCAACTAAATAATTCGATTCAGATCCTTGTCTTTTGTGCAGTGTTTTTAAGTTTCACATGGTGTTCCACACTAACATTTAATGAGTGGACAATTTCAATAAAATCCCCATCTTTTTCATTGGAAGCGTTTTTATCATACAACCTTGATAACTAGTCGGTTATACACAGATATTAGGCCTGGTATGAATTCAAGATCTAAACGATATTTTAGCAAATTACAACATCATTCGTAGGTGCTGTATAGCTTCGACAAATCTTGTTTGTATGAGTGGTTTATGGTCTATTGGTACTGTAATTTCATGACCACATATGCTAATGAATTTATGAGAGCAAAAAAATACCGAGAAGTTCGTGCTCTATTTGAGAAAAATTTTCTCTGCATCATTCAGACTACGTAAACTGTAACCAATCTATCTAGTTCCTTATAGCAACCATGCTCTCAAGCTATACTGAGATATAACAATTTGCAAGCCTATTCTTTTATTTTCATCAAAAAGTTACGACTAATTTTTTAATGTTTTAAATTCCACATCCTGCTCGGGTGACCAGTGAAAAAAAATGTATACATTCGGTTCATAATTTGGGAACAAAATAGAGGACATAGTTTGTCATACCAACTAAAGATTAAAAACCGTTTATATTCTCAGAGGTTCTGAATTAATTATAGATTCACCTGCATTGGTTGCATAGCTTTGAAATGCATTTGGAGACACTTTTATATACTAATGGTAGGCAGATAAACTAATAAGAACCAAATGGAGTGCTAAATATGCATAAGTGGCTCAACGCATCATCTAGTTTGATTTGCCAAAGCCCTTGATTCATATCTAAGACAGAAAAGTGCTGCACTTCGCTGACAATTATTCATGCACTAGAGTCTTATTTAAATCTGTCGGCTCTAAACACTGCCTCAAGTCAGTAAATTACTGATCTTCGTCGGATTTTTAACCGCCTCAATTAAAATGATTTGTACCTAGTCTTTCAAATTTTTCATGATTGGTGACATGGGTAATAAATGGCTTTATAAGCTAAAATATTTATGGAGGAACATGCATAAAATTTCAATTTAGATATCATTTTTTAAGTAGATTTTGAAACCACTCACATACGTAGTTTGAAACATTATGAATACTATACAACTACAAAGTTCATTTCCTGTTTTTAACCCTTTTTTTAGAAATTTTTTTTTTTTTGTATGTAGACGGGGTAAAAATGCCTGTCGCATCATCAAAACGGTCGTCACAGATTTGGTATGTACGATTGCACTCACTACAACATCCCCCTCTCTCGCTGAGAACATCTCCCCACCCCGGAACCCTTTTTATACTTCTTTCAAGGTGGAGATTCTCACTTCGTCCCTATTGGACTCTCAAGCTGAATTCACAGGTATTTTATCACCTTTTGTGTCGTGATGGTCTTGGAGCAAACTCTCAAGTCAATTTCGATTGAAATCTGCTTTCTCGTGAGTAATAGCAGTTCCGTCCTTTCCGTGGCCAACTTTAAACCATGTGAATCGAGCCACCTCTGCGTTCTGATCATGACCTGGTTCAGCTTTCTTTGGGCGTCTTCTGAGTTGCGTGCGGTGATGACAGCCGCAATGTCGTCTGCGTATCCGACCAGATGAGTGTCATCTGGCATCTCTATGCGCAAAATGCTGTCGTAGCTTATATTCCAATGGTCCGGTCTGAGGCTGGACCGCTAGCACACTTTCTATGACGTCTTCTACGGCGCCAATTGTGGACTTTCCTGGATAAGTCTGTCGACTGGATAATCCCCCAGTATTTTCGAAAGTTTGCCCGCGGTGTCTAGCATACACAGTGGTCGATATGCTGACGGTGATTCGGAGTTTCCTTCCCTTTACTGATGAGCACAAATCGCTGTCTTTTCGATACGTCTGGGAATATTCCTTCTGTCAGGCAGGCATTGTACATATCGAGAAGTACTTGGGCATGGCCATTTGATACTATTTGTAGGACTTCTGCTGGAATACCGTCGATAGCCGGTGCTTTGTTTCTCTGTAGGGTTATGGCGGCTGTTTTAAGTTCATCTTCCGTGAAAAGAGGTGGGATTTCCTTGAGCAGCACTTCCGATTACTCTCTTAAGGCTTGTATAGGGAATAGAGCGTTTACTATGTTTTCCATAGCATCGTCTTCTTTATATCCCAGTCCCCATGGGTTGTTATTTATGTCGTTTCTGAGCTCCTCCCATTTCTTCTCCTTGCTAGTGTGAATAGCAGTTTTGAGGGTTTTCCTAGCAGCTTGGAGATCTTCTCTTTCGGCAATCGCGGATCCTACATGCCTGGCCCTAGTGTACTTTCTTCTACACCGCAGACAGATCCGTGTGAGTTGAGATTTTTCCTCTGTCCACCAGTAAACGGCCTTCTTGTGTTTGTTTGGTCTTATTTTCGGCATCGCTTTGGTGCAGGCTCTCTCTATACACTGCATGGTCTACTTCACCTTGCTATTAGCATCGCTGGCGTGGCTGTCTAATGGAATGTTGCCTCGAGCTCAGCAAGTAGAACTTCCGGGTTTAACTTTGATACATTCCACTTGCGAATTCCTCGTCCACTTATGTTGTGGTCATAGTTGCTTAGCACTTTTTTAATTGATCGCTTCCATTATAGTCTTCTAAGACTTTCCACGTACTTACTCTGTGAGCAATGCTTTCAGAAGCTAGTGTAATATCTGGAATTGTGGTCCCTGTTTTTACGACGACCAGTCCCATTCTCCCGACCATGTCCAGTACCCGTCGGCCCCTTGAATTGGTTGTTTGCATTCCCCATTCGACTGCTTTGGAGTTAAAATCGCCAGCGTTGATGAGTGCTCTTCCAAGCTCATTGTGCTTTATCTTCGATGTCATCGATTTTTTTCTGGAACACTTCTGCGCAGTCACTTGGAGTCAAGTAGCAGCTTATCAAAGTAAAGTATCGATCATGGGCCCAAACGCCTTTTCCATCTCCGGTTATGCTAAAATTGCTGCCTAATGGGAACCATATAGCCGCCGTTCCGCTCGTATCTGCAAGCCATGTTCTGTTTTCTTTTTCCTTATATTGCGCAATGATTGCTACAATGTCTGCTCTCTGCTCTATAATAATTTGGTCCCGAAATGCGTCAGCCACTCTGCTTCTGTGCATGTTTCCTTGTAGCCCTTTCATTTATATGTAAATTTTTTGCTCATCGCGCATCTACTTGAGCTCGCATCTACTTGATATGGTGTACCGAACTGCATTGAGCATCAATGCAGAGGCAACACTTTGGGGTGTTACTGCACCCTTTTAATTTGTGCCCCGTTTCTCCACATCGTATGCACAGCTATTGACCTTTCCTGTCAGGTCCTTTGCACTGCCGTGTTAGGTGACCAGGAGCAAAGCACCGAAAACATCGTTTTGTGTTATGCCCTGGCCTTAATCTGCAGTTAACCCATCCGATCCTGATGCGATCTTTCTTCAGCAATTTAGTGGCGAGCTCCGATGACATCGTTACATAGGCTCGCACCTGCTCTCGACTATTTGGTGCTGTCATAATTGTTACAATATCCTCACAGGAAGCAGTTCTCATATTTTCAGGAAGTGGCTCCTTTACGGCTTCGTGTACTTCTTGCTTTGTGGCGAGCAGATCGAGATCTCGTATCTCTATCGTGGGCTTAAGGTCAGTCACAAGTGCACCCTTTAAAAGTTCACAAAAGCCCGCTGTCACTTTTGCTCCTTTATCCAGCTCCAACAGAAGCCCTTCTGCTTTTCTTTTCCGGATCGATCGCACCTTAGTCTGTGCATCCTCTGGTTTGACATTGCAGCGGATGCTTTTTTGGACTTCCGCCTATTTGAAACCCTCTGCTGGTTTGAGAAGGACGGTTTCGGTCTTTGGTTTTGTCTCCTTTGTCCTATATCTTCCTTGCATTGTTGCTCGTGACTTATCGCTGTCGTCCACGGAGTTCTTTGCTTTTGAATTTTCTTGTGTTTGACTTCGTGTTGCCATATGTCTACTTCTTGTGACAGTTTGCCACCCATCGGCCTTACTCACAGAATTTTCCCCTCTTCTGTTTGTGCTGGGCTAGAAGCTGCTCGTTTGGGTCTAGTCATCGTCGGTATGTGATTTCCAGAAGACTCCTGCTGTTGTTGGTTCTCTTTTGCACCCAGAGGCGTTTGGTTCGCGGCAGGGATGTTGCGCGATTTGTTACTCGCTCCATCTGCTGGTGTGTTATTCACTTGGGGTTGTTGCTGATTTGTTACTCCCTCTTCTGGCGATCGCATTATTTTGCTACTTCTTCTAAAGCAGCTACCCCTTTCTGGATCGCTTGGAGTTATTTTCAGGTGTATTTGAGGCTGTGTTTGTTGTTTTGTGGTATACTGTGCTGTGTTCATTTTTATAAGCTATCTCCGTTAGTCAGGATTGATGCTCAACTGTTCCTGTACCGCCCATTTAATGGTGACGCAACATCGAACGTACTTGAAGACCCGCCACGGTTTTAACGGGACTTTATCATTAGCCCGAAAGCCATTTCCTCCCGATATCACTCTGGTGGACTGAGGTAACGGAATATTGCAGCTACCAGCCTAAGGCAGACAGTTCATGTAAGTTTTCAAATCGTTATCCTAGGGGCATACCACGTCAGTTTCCTTTTACTTGTATCTCTGACGATGCCATCTGTGAATGGATGGGGAGCACCTCTTTAGACGGTGCCTGCTCGTCTCGTCACAATCGTTTCTCAGAGTTTGCAGACCTTTTCAGTCGCACTCTCCTCGCTTGCCGCTCTTGGTCGGGGACTACTTATTGGTTTTTCGCAGTTAACCTACTCTGGTAGTCCATTCACTATCCGCCACCTGTGACCGCCACGATCGCCTGAGCTTAGCCCCGCACAGCCTGAGTGTGGATAATCGGTCGCATCAATACCATGATCAAGCCATGTTGCACTATTGTTCCGACTTCGTTTATACAATAAATTTTTTTCGTTGTCTTGCAGAGCACGGCAAATGAAAATTAACACGTTGCTTGCAAATACTACATCTTTTATTGTATTTCCATTTACAATGGAAACTGAAACATTTTTCCGGTAACTTTATCCATAAGGTTCCAATTGTTTAATCAAAGTTTTTAATCATTTATAAACATTTCTTTTTAATTTTTTATTTGTATGTATATACTTGTACGCAGTGGCTTCTCTATGCACTGAATGCCCTTCTTCTCTTCAGTTCCGCTACTCTGTACATATCCACAGCTCTCTCTACGTTCAAATTCTATATTCAGTTTTGTCGCTTAATTCCATGCTATAAGTTAAAAAAAGATCTTTAAATTCTATATTTAAAATAGTAAATTTATTACATCCGCTTTATGGAGATACAAAAATTAGACCAGCTTTAATTCTAACAAAGTAAGTGGAAGAAACTCCAATTTGCTCAGCCGCTGTACCTGTGTGGCTACGAGCCTATTTGGCTTTTCTGAGAGGAAGTTCCGTAGACGTAGCGGCAGCAGATTTTCCATTGGTGTCGTTAACAATGCACTTTGGCTGCGCATGTCCGGATACCCATGTGTTGACATTTTACGCGTTAACTTATATAATCCCATTACTATGAAATCTCGCATCATTTTTCTTTGTCCGCCCCAAATTCACATGCCTCCGCTGAAAATGCACCAAAAACGATTCAAAGCTCGCTTTTTGTTTTCGGCTATAAAATAATATCTCCCCCTCATATATTGCGTTATCTTTCGGAATACAATATTCCTCCAAAAATGTTGTGACCTCCTCCAAAGTTGGTTTCGTCAACATCAATATATCCCATGTGGAGTATTTTTGGTGAGCATCTTGGCCAATGAGATTAAGAAAAATAACTACTTTCATTTTTTTTCTTTTTTGCTTTAATTTCCGAGGCCCACAAACAAATTATTAATGTCTCTGGTCAATATTTTAAACAAATGTTTCTCCATAATTTTGCTCACTTCCACACTTTTTTCGGTAAAATGATTGTTTCTGCAATCAGATCCCTCCTTTTTTTAAGTATTCCTGTGATTCTTCTTTTATTCGATTTGTAACCTTGTAGTATTTTTCGCCCGCATAACTCTAAATATTTTTTACACCAAAGCTTAACTCAGAAGCAGTGAGTGGTTCGTGGCAAAACACAAACTGACACCAAATCAACCAACGTTATAAGTAATCTCTAATAAAACATTTTTCATCAAAACATCAGAGCCTAGAAATAATTGTATAAGAGCTTGCATGAATACATTTACAGGCTACGTAAAATCCTTATCTTACTACGGAATCATAGATAATTTCAAAACATTATTTATTAATATTGGTGGACTCCGTCGAAAAAGTTATGATGAAAGTACAAAAATATGGTATTTTAGAATATACGAGTATGTATATCCCAAACTACAGCTGATCGATGAAGAATTATACCCGTGCCACTTGTAACTAATTAAGGACAATTTGGTTGGCTATAACAAAAAACGAGTAATGAAGTCTGAAGTCGGTTTAGACCGATTGGAAATACCCTTTACCTTTCTTTGTGCGTGCAAGTTAAACGATGCGGATTTTTTCTTCGTAATACATCATTAGGAGCATATCTAGGTTAATTTTCGGTAGAGTACCTTGAATTGATTATACTAGAGGGAGGCATGGCCTTTATCTGATCGACCTCTTTTCTTGTCCATGGTTTTTTAGGCAAATATACGTACTAGTATAAAACTTCGCCCAAACGGCGATAGTATGGTCAGCGGACCTCTGCTAGCTATTTCCCGCGGCGGCGGTAGTGTCACACACAGCAGCCCATTTCTCCGGGCTCTCGAGCATATGCTGCACTATGCTATCGAGCATCACGGGCTCTCCACACACTCCTTGTAGTGCCTCTAGCACTTTGATAACGTTGGCAATAGAAGAAGACATGTTTGGCGTATTCTATCTCTGCCTCCACAGTTTGCACAGTAGGGGGATTCCTCCAAGTGGAATCTGTGTAGGTATGCCCGAAAACCTCCATGGCCTGTCAGCAATTTTGTGACGTAGTAATTCACCTCACCATGCGACCTGCTTACCCAATGCTGAATATTGGGGATCAGCCTTCTTGTCCAGCGGCCATTTGTAGATGTGTCCCACTGGGCTTGCCACTCTTGAAGAGTCCTCCCCTTTACAAGAGCTCTTCTACATTTGTCGCATGTGTCCCTTTGGCGTGGTAGAGGTTCACCGCTTCTTCCGCTAGCAGGATCACGGGACTTATGCCGACTATCACCAAAGTGGCATCTGTGGATACGGTGCGGTATGCGCACATCACGCGCAGTGCGCTTGTCCTGTATGCTGCCTCAATAGTGCGGACGTAAGCCTTCACATCGGCATTTTCGGCCCGATTTCGACAAGAGATCCATCCGACTCTCAGTTTCCCGTCCAGTAGTGCCGCGGCTGCCAGAGGGGGCAAACTGATGGTTGCTGTTTTCGTTCCACCGTACGCTTTCCGAAGGGACCTAATCGCCGTCACGGGGAGCTTTTCGAAGGTGCTCAGCCGTTTGCATTACGCTTGGTGAACCCCCTTTACCGTGGTAATCTTGTCCAAATCCTTTACTTCCAGCAGAGTCTCCTGTGTGAGTTGACGCACCTCCACGCTATTCCCCAGTGTCTTTGCTACTGCTTCCCGCAGAGTGGCAGTCTTCGGATCCGTTGTCGTGGCTAATTCGAGTAGCAGCTCATCTTTCGCGATTTTCCTTGTTTTCTTGACCCTCTCGCCCAATTTCGCAGGGCGCGGCTCCGTCTTTATCCTCCGCAAGATCTCCGCATAGGTTGTCACTCCCGTTCCCTTGATGACAATCGCATCAGGTCTGGTCGGCTTCACTTTAGCGAGTGTCTTCGGCTTTGCCCGGGGGCGAGCACGAACCATCGTCCACTCTGGCTTTTTCACCACTGCATCGGGTTTACCCACTTCTGGCTTGGTGGTATTTTTAGCTGCGGCGGCCTTCGCCATGGCCGCCCTTGCCGCATCCTCCTTCTGCCTTTTGGGTACCGCTCGGCTCGTCGGGCTGGTTCCGTCGTCTTCTGCGTTTTCGCGGGACGCTTTTGCAACGGAAGCCGCGTAGCTCCTTGCCAGTGGCGATACGCTGGCTTGGACCTCCTTGTCCTTCTGCGCTTTGCAAGTTTGGATCTGCTTGTCGACTCGCTGTAGTAGTGGTGGTTGAACGGTGACTATGCCATCGGCATCCCATTCTTGTGCCACTTCTAGACACATGTCGCCGATCTTTGTCGCCTTTCGTTTAATGTGCGAATGGACATTATGTCGCTCCGCAATGTAGCTGATGATTGCCTTGACATGCAACTCTAGCACAGCCATTTCCCATTAGCCTTCACTTCCGGCGGCGGGTAGATTGCCATCTTCCCTAGCATGTCTGACTTGCATGCCACTCACATTTGCCTCTCTCCTGGATCACCGAGGGAGTTTTTACACACTTTCAGTTGCTGGTCTTGCCCACTACTAGGCGTTGTCCGGCGCAGAATGGAGCTCCTGTTGAAAGGGTCCTGCTATCTGCTTTTGTTTTTTGTTCCCTCGTTATTGTTGTTGTTTTCTTTGTTGTTTCCTTTGTTCATATATTTTGGGTCCCTGCTCAGAGTCATTATCGCTGCCCATAGTACAGTTGCCTTCATGATCCCATGGTTGTCTATGCGGGGCAGGGAGGCCATGCAAGGGTTGACACAAGTCCTCATGGGAGCTTGCATACAGAGCCAGATCAGTGATGTCGGGAATGTTACATCCGAGCCTGTACCGCCAACTTAATGGTGTCAGACATCGAGCGTTCCCTGAGACCTGCCAAGGTTTTAACGGGACAGAGGCAATTGTGACATTAAGCTTCTAGCCATTTCGGTAAGATCTCATTCTTATATACTAAAGTGACAGCATGCCACAATCATCAGCCCATATCCATGATTCCCAAAAAATGTCCGGTATCACAAACTTAAGGCCTTACCGGTCTCGACCTTAATAGCGCTAAGCACTTATCGCACAGCTGCCCCAGGCATGTGGCAGCTGACCAAGGTGTTGGGTTTCTGGATTCACTCTTGGATTTGTATGGTCCAACGATGATCCCACGAAGTCCCTCGGTGGTGAAGCGATGCTCCGCGTCCGTCCCTCTATGGTCCATCGTTGTCCATCGGTGCTCTTTCAGCCGCCCCTCCTGGGTCATCGCTCAAAGAGTCGTCGCTCACTTTGGCTAGCAACCTGCGGTTGCTGGTATACCATTGCTCGGAGCCGCCTCGAGGACGCCGGGAGTTTTCTTGGAAGAGTTCTCGGTAAGGATCGCCCTGGCCTCTCCCTAGTGAGTGGCTGTCAGAGTCTTTACCTAAAGATTATCTACCATGACCCCACACATAGACCTGCAAGGTCCTTTGCGATCCCAGATGGATATCCGTTTAAGAGCTGTGGTATAAATCATTAAACAGAAACACGATCTTATTAAATCTTTAGAGCAAAATTGTCCCTAATTGTGCGACCTCGTCCTTCCAACCAAGGGCCTCCCAGATGTGTTACGCTTGTTTTCGATATTGCGGAGCATAGGCATATTAGATGCTCCAGAGTTTCTCTTGTGCCTTGCTCGCCACATTTCCTATATTCATCGTTGTTTGTGAGTCCCATTTTAGCATGTACCGCCGTTAGACAGTGACCTGTGAGTACGCCTACTACCGTTCTGCAGTCCTTCCTCGAAATTGCCAGTATCAATTTGCGATTTTACATGTGGTAGTACTCCACCTTTCTTCCACCTTTCTCATCATGTCATCTTCAATACGGCTATTGATCATTTGTAGAAGCATCAGTACTTTACTTACTTACTTGTTCGGTAGTAAGATGCCGCTTTTACCAATGGGATCCGCACTCCCGTTTTCTTCTATGTTATTATGCCCTGGCACCCAGTAGATATGTAGCTTTCGGTTGGTCTATCCTTTGCTGCCTTGCATGGAGAACATTTCTGGAAGATGCACAGCATGAAATTATAGCTTTAATCGCAGCCTGACTATCTATGTAGAAGTTTATTGTGGATTTCGCAGTTTCTGCTATGCAGGTGAGCTATGCGGCTTTCCATGCTGCAAAAGCTGTCGCTTGAAAAATACTGCAATAGTTAGGTAGTTTGATATCTAGTTCGGGGCAGTAGAAACCTGCCCCAACACCATCCTCCATTTTCGAGTCAGCCGTGAACAGATGAAAGTTTTGCATTTAGCATTCATGTCTCTACGTCATCCCTCTTTCGCAATAGTTGTCTTTATTTGTTTTCGCAGGCTGAAACTAGGAGTCACATAGTCCGTGTTGACCGTGAGACTTCGACCGACAAAGCTATGACTGAAGAATTGTTTAGTAGCCTACAACCTTCACGCAGATTTTACCGCAAAGACGTAATTGAGGTAGATTGAGAATAATGTAAAGGGCAGCCATTGGTGTAGTCCCTAAGGCCCCCGTCACAGTGCCGAAAGACTTCGAACTCTTTCCATAAGTCTGCAGTAGGTTTTCTTCCTAACATCAGTCCACCACACCAAAGTTCTGTAGATTAAAATAGCTCTTGCTACGGCTGTGTAGCATCAATGTATCAGAGAAGGAGAGTGGCTCCAAGTGAATCCAACCATATTTTTGCAAGCGTATAGAGCGTTGGCTGCTTTTTTTATCCTCTCCTCTACATTAAGCTACCATGAAAACTTACTGTCTACTATTTGGTGTGACTTTTTAGCATGAGTACCCTGCTGTTCAGTTTTGGAGTCCCCACGGCGGATTTTATATCTTCTACTGAAAAGTATCAAGTCCGTGTCTTTCGCGTTGACGCTTAGGCTTGGTTGTGTCGCCCAACTGTATATGATTTTCAGGGTGTCGGTCATTATATCACTGACAGTCGACAAGCATTTACCCGTTATAGCTATGGCTATGTCATCAGCATATGCCACCAGCTTTGGGGCTTTACCGTCAAACTTTTGCAGAATTTTGTTGACAAAGAGCGACCAATGTGGATATAGAACCCCTCCTTGTGAAGTCCCTCTGCACTTCTCCTTTAGCGATTCAGCGCCGTTCCACTATGCCCTTATCCTTCTACCGCTCAATAGGCTTCGAATCTATAGATAAACCGCATCATTAATGTATGTAGCGCTGATACAATCTAAGATGGCTTCAGTTGAGACGTTGTTGAAAGCACGAGCTATATCAAGAAACACACCTAGGGAGTATTCTTTATACTCCAGTGTGCATTCACCATTTGCAATTAGTGAGTGAAGTGCTGTCTCCGTGGACCTGCCTTTGGTGTATGCATGCTATCCTTTTGACGAACCTAATTGGCCGGTAGTCTTTTGAGTAGAGATCCTTGCTTTTGCCTGCCTTCGGCATAAATACAACTCTCGCCTCTCTCCAGCTCCCTGGAACATAGTACATCAAGCATCCTTTGTATATTTGCCTAAGCCAGGGTGTTACTAGGTGCAGAGCCTTTTGCAGCATGGTTGGAAATATACCCTGGTGATTTGTAAAGGGTAAATGAGTTTACAGCCCCTTCCGTTCTAATCAAGTCCCCTCGTAAGCTTGCCACCTCGGTTCTTGGGGGTTCGAGATTACTTGTACGAGTATCTTTGCAGCCAGGTAAGTGCGCATGTTCGAAACACTATTTTTAAATATCTTTGAATGTACTTTTATTTGCAACTATGCAACTTTACCATTTCTATTACTTTGAATTGTAGCGTTCTACGCCCAACTTAACTTCTTCTTTTTAGCTCAAAAAAAATAAAAAATTAAAAAAAACGAGTAAGGTGAATATGTGCAACATAGGAACGTGTAAATTCTATTGTTCAAACGAATAAGCACAACTAAATAAATATTTAACAACATTAATCAAAATAACAAACTTAAATCTTTTTCACATTTATTCATGGTCCTTCGAGCCGGATGGACGTGGAAAATACAAGTTCTTGTGTTCGTATATAACCACAAAAACCGCGTGCAACTGGCGTACAAGTTGCATCAGCGGAAATTCTTAAATGTTCCTGCATCCATCGCTCACAAATTACGCTTCATATCGAATTTCATCATTCCTACATCATCTACACGGCGTGCATGAGCTGCAATCGCGCCCAGTTGGTCGGACTACGGAGGTCACAGGCGCCACAAGTCGCGCACATGGAAAGTGAGGCAACATTCGCAACAGCGCGAGTCTTCAACAACGTCATCGGCACGCACGAGGGTGTGTCGCATCAGTTCTGGCAACATTCACAACCGTGTGAGCCAGTGGGATAATTTCACAACGAAACACCAGTGGAGCGCCCTGCGGAGCGCCAGTCCAATAAGAATATCAAAAAGAGGAATTTTTCAATCTACGCCACCTACCGGCGAAAAGCAGATTAGCAAATAACTATCAATAAACTTGAAGCAAGTTGTAAGTGCACGAGCACATCAATCAACAAAAGGTGACAAGAACTGTCCAAAATTTATAGACAAACCGCAGCATTAAAAGTGGTTTAACACGTATTTATAAGGCTTGCACAGCGGAGCAAAATACGTCACACGAGATTAGAGTGCGGCTAGAACGAGCAGAGGATTTATTTAGAAGTTTCGAGACAATTCAGCAAGAAATTGATTACTTGGTGCTACAGAAGAACAGCAAACACAGGAGGAGACATACCGCGCAGAGATCGAGGAGAAGTATTTTTCCATAAAAGCACTGTGTGCACACATTTTGGAAAATTCAGAGAGCAATCATACCGTTATAGGTAATCAGCAGGCAGACAGTGATATTTCAGCAGCCATGCAAACGCTTATACAACACCAAGGCGCAATGGGTGAGCTAATTGAGCGCATGGCCCGCAACTCATCGACGGCAAGTTCTGAGACTAGGCATCAACCGCAAGTTCAACATGAACTACGATTGCCACAAATCCAGATTCTAGAGTTTGATGGCAAATGCACTGAGTGGATAAGATTTCGTGACTTGTTCGAAACTTTAGTGCACAACAGAGCAAATATTTCCGACATAGAAAAGTTTGAGTATTTGCAAACAAAAATGAAAGGTGAAGCACTATCACTAATTATGCATCTAAAACCCACCAATGCCAACTACAGTATTGCCTGGGAGCTATTAAAGAAAAAGTTCGACAAGTCTGGCAAGGTGAAAAAAGCGTACATGGAACTTTTGTTCAACCAACCCGGAATGAAATCTGCATCAGCTGTTGAAGTACAACGCATCTACAATGCTACAAATGAGAGTGTTTATGCATTGAAGGTACTCGACGAGCCTGTACAGCACTGGGACTCAATCTTAGTGTTTCATTTGGAGAAAAAACTCGACGCCGATACACTGGTACTCTGGTACAGAGAAAAGAAAGCAGACTAAGCTACAACATTCCAGCAGTTTCTGGAGTTCTTAGAGAGAAGAGTGTTTGAATTGGAAAACACGCAACTGAGTTCAAGCTACAACGCCAGCCAGGGAAGCAACAATTTCAAGCGCAACCAAGCTCGCGCATATATAGCAACTGTTCCATCATAACCTGGCTGCTCAAGCGAACATTTTTTGTACAATTGCAACAAATTTAAGGAAATGGATGTTGAACAACGTCGTAAGCTCGTACAACGCAGTAATGCCTGCTTTAACTGTTTGCAGCCAAATCATCGGGCATCAGCCTGCAAGAGGACAGCCTGCAGAAAATGCAATGCAAAGCATAACACTATGCTTCACATTTCAACGCCAACAAATACCCAAAACACCCAGAGAGAAATGTCATCAGTTCCGCCCAAGGAAGCAGCTGGCATCAGTGTAAATACTACACAACAACTTTCACGACCTTTTACTCTATTGCCTACGGCAATAGTAATGGTTTATGATGCATGTAATAACTTACAACCGTGCCGCGCCTTGTTGGATTCTGGATCACAAGGTACGCTGATTTCTGAAGCATGTGCGCAGCGACTGCGCTTGAAGCGCAAATATGATAAGACAATATGTATGGAGTTGGCTCTGCTAATGGTAGTTGCACCAGAGGCAAAGTCAACATACGTATCAATGCAACGCAAGATAACAACAATATAAACATCGACGCGTTTTGCCTTGCGCAGTTAACGCAACATTTACCCGTATATGAAGTAACACATCAGTGCTTGGAATTCTTCAAAGAAATGGTAAAATTGACATTATACTAGGCGCCGATGTATTCGCAGAGTGCGTGCTATCAGAAAAATTGACGCATCCTTCAGGGTCACCAACTGCTCTCAAAACTCTCTTCGGCTGGGTGCTACTAGGGAAAATATCAACCGACACTGAGCAGCACATGTTGACAGCGCATACATGCTTTGATCTCAACAAGCAGCTTCAACGCTTTTGGGAAGTGGAAGATCTCCCAGGCCCAGAGCAACATTTAACACAAGATGAAAAGAGAGCTGAAGAAATTTAAAAAAAAATCGGTACAACGTGATGATAGCGGACGCTATATTGTTCGGCTTCTGCTTAAGACAGACAACATATCCTTCGGCGATTCTCGCACTGCCGCGTTAAAAAGGCTCTTTGCCATGGAGCGAAGCTTCAGCAATGATTCAAAGCTACATGAAGAGTATACCAAATTCATGGATGAGTATCGTCAATTCGGACACATGGAGGCGTCTGTAAACACCGACCCCAATAGAACGTACTTCCTCCCGCATCATGTAGTACTGAAACCGAGCAGCAGTACAACTAAACTGCGTGTGGTGTTTGATGCGTCGTGTAAGACGACAAACGGTCTCTCATTTAACGACAACCTGCTGGTCGGACCGACCATACAAAAGGATTTGTTTGAAATCATATTAAAATTCCGAAAGTACGCGATTGGATTCTCTGGCGATATAGAGATGATGTACCGGCAGGTACTTGTACATCCTGAAGACCGTCCATTACAACGAATTTTATGGAGGGATTCTACGGACGAGCAGCCATGGGAGTACGACCTTAAAACCGTAACGTATGGGACTTCAGCTGCACCATTTTTAGCAATCAGGACATTGCATCAAGTCGCATATGACAACCACGAAAAATTCCCTGAAGCTGCAGTGGTCATCACACAAAACTTTTACGTCGATGATCTAATGGCATGTTCAGCTGACGTGCGCTCAGCAATAGCGCTCAAGGATGAACTCTGCGGAATATTATTCAATGCTGGATTTCATCTACGTAAATGGTCTTCAAACTCAGTAAGATTTTTAGAAAGTATTGACGCACAAGACCACGAGCTGGCGGCAGACACTATCATAGACTCGTCGCAAACAGTGAAGCCTCTCGGACTGCTGTGGGACACATCGAAAGACAGTTTTAAATACAGCGTTAATCTTTCTGAAATGACACAGACTTTCACAAAGCGTGCAGTGTTATCGGATATTCGATCCCATAGGTTGGCTCTCTCCGGTTGTGGTTGCAATGAAAATATTCATACAGAAGCTCTGGGTGAAAGGCCTTGATTGGGATGAGAAGTTGCCAACCGACCTCTATAACCAGTGGATGGAATATCGTCAAAATATCAACACCATCGTACAGCTTCATATTCCAAGGTGGTTGGAGTACTCGAATGAGAAGAATGTCGAACTCCATGGCTTTGCAGATTCATCCGAATTGGCGTATTCAGCGGCAATTTATCTACGTGTTCAACGCATGGATGGTGAAATCCTGGCAAACCTACTTACAGCTAAAACCAAGGTGGCACCGGTCAAGCAGATCAAGCTACCAAGACTGGAGCTGTGTGCAGCAGTGCTCATGACCAAAGTGATGGCCAAGGTTCGCAAGGCTTTGAGCTTGCCTCAGGCGCCTATATATGGATGGACCGATTCTTCAATCGTACTGGCTTGGTTATCAGATCATCCACGTCGATGGAAAACCTTTATTGCAAATAGGACAGCGCAAATAATCGAAATCATTCCTGCTGAACAGTGGCATCACATACCATCGCAGCAGAATCCTGCAGACCTCGTTACCAGAGGCATATGGCCTGCAGAACTTCTCAACAACCAACTATGGTGGAATGGGCCGAATGTTTTGAAGCAAACAATCTCGTGCGACCGCACACCACCACCGCCTGATGATATCGACTTAGAAGAACGGAAAGAAATCATTTCACACATCGTTATTGTGTCTGAAATTGATATCATTGATCGGTATTCGAATTACACGTAACTAATACGAATAACTGCGCTTTTACTCCGACTTGTGGCAAATTGCAAGCCAAAAGTACTAAACTCGACGCAACAACAGGGTTTCTAACAACGCACGAGCTACGTCACGCACACAATGTCTTGGTGAAGAAAGCACAGACGGCATCATACGCGTCCGAGCTGCGAAGTCTTACCCAAGGTAATCAATTACCAGCATCGAGCAAATTATCGCCTCTTTCGCCATTCATTGATGACAATGGCTTGCTGAGAGTTGGTGGCAGAATTGTGAATGCAAATGTCAGTTACGACCAGAAGCATCCCCTGATTCTAAAAAAGGATCATCAACTGACGAAGCTCATCGTAAGGGAGTATCACGTTCGGTATTTGCACGCTGGAAACCGGCAGCTCCATTACCTATTGGGACTCCGCTACTGGATACCAAACGCTACATACGTTATAAAGCAGTGTGTCTTCAAGTGCACATCTTGCATGCGACAACGTGGCGTACCGCATCAACAACAGATGGGAAATATTCCATCGCTTCGCCTGGAGCCTGGCTGTACATTTTTAAATACCGGAGTTGACTTCGCAGGTTCAATCCAGGTACGCTCGTCGAAGCGACGCGGCTCTCGACTTTACAAAAGCTGGATCGCACTATTCGTGTGTCTTGTCACGAAAGCTGTTCACATCGAACTGGTCACCGAATTATCCAGTGCGGCATTCATTGCATCTCTGCGCCGAATCATCGCCAGGCGTGGTAAACACCTTTGCACATTTACTCCGACAATGGTACCAATTTCGTAGGAGCCAACCAGCAACTTACGAGACCTCTTTCAGTTGTTGAACACAACTACAGCACAAGATGACATCACCAGGAAGTTATCGGAACAGCAGATTCAGTGGCACTTTTCTCCACCCTCCGGACCACACTTTGGCGGGATTTGGGAAGCCGGGGTGAAGTCAGTAAAATATCACCTAAAACGCACGCTAGCTGACGCATCCGTTACTTACGAAGAGCTGCACACTGTGCTCTGTCAGATTGAATGCTGTCTGAACTCGCGCCCACTGTGCGCCAAATTTGAAGGCGATACTGACCCTCTTACTCCTGCGCATTTCTTGATTTTGCGATCTCCTGCTAGTATACCAGACGAAAACCTGCTGCACTTGAAGGAAAGTGCCCTCAACCGATGGCAATATCTGCAAGGCCTCGTCCAGCAGTTCTGGAAGAAATGGTCGACAGAATTTATTACGCAACTGCAGCAACGACCAAAGTGGACAACAAAGTTGAAAAATTTGCAAGTCGACGATGTCATCATCATAAAAGACGATAACCTACCTTCATCGCAATGGTCAATTGGAAGAATCACGCATCTGCACCCAGGACCTGATGGACTTGTTCAAGTGGTCTCTGTGAGTACAGCTAAGGGATCGTACAAACGACCTGTTGTCAAACTGTGCCCCCTGTTTTTAGACGTTTGAAAGTGAAGCTTTCAAGAGGGGCCGGAATGTTCGAAACACTATTTTTAAATATCTTTGAATGTACTTTTATTTGCAACCATGCAACTTTACGATTTCTATTACTTTGAATTGTAGCGTTCTACGCCCAACTCAACTTCTTCTTTTTAGCTCAAATAAAATAAAGAAAAAAAAACGAGTAAGGTGAATATGTGCAATATAGGAAAGTGTAAATTCTATTGTTCAAACGAAAAAGTACAACTAAATAAATATTTAGCAACATTAATCAAAATAACGAACTTAAATCTTTTTCACATTTATTCAGCGCATTAACAAGCGCCTCAAGCGATTCCTGAAATATAGTTGTCCATTCGTTGTTTTCTTTACGGATAAGACTCGGCATTTGTATGCTTTGCTAGCATCTTCCTTAGACTAGCCGTCTCACCCGTCCTTTTGATATTGCCACAATCTTCCTTCCAAGAGTTTCTTTTGGTTTCCGCATTTCTTTCTTGTATAGCCGTAACGTATCTTTGTATTCACCCCAGCATTCTTTACTATCAGCTAACCTGGCTAGTTTGAATATCTCACATAGATAGCGCCTCCGAGAAGCCAGCTCTTTGTTCTACCAGGGTGGTTTGGGTCTGCGCCTTATACGCACTGGAGTGTAATAGATCCTGTAGACGTGGGTTAGAATGTAGGTCAATAGAGGTCAATCTATTCTCCTCGAGGTCTATATGCTTTCCTTCTAGTATTTTGTTATAGAGATTCCAGCTGCTGTTCCTGGGATTTCTTAGAGTTCTTCCCAACAATTTGGGGTAGAAAGTTACATTAAAGCTAATATACCTATGATCAGAGAACGATACCTATGAACAGATATCGTGTCTTCCACTTATTTGGAGCGTATGATCCAAGACTTTTTTCGAGATGGGCCCCATGAATGTTAGCTCTTCACCCACATTAGTAATATTTAGACTACTTTGCATAATAAAGTTAAAAAGTGGCCTCTGCTATTGATGTCGGCACTGCCTCACACCACTCGTTGTGCTAGCTTTTTCCTCCAGTCTTTGGAGCTCTTGTGGTGGTACCATCATCGCTCGGCATGTAGCAGGACGCCAGGAGTAGAGGGTCATCCTCACCGCTCTCTACCGCCACAATACTCAGATTGCCTGTAGAGTGGTTAGATAGAATATAAGAATTCATCTTCTTCCTTACCAATACAGCCGTCTTTACCTATTGGTTATGCTCGGAATGTATGTATGAAGATTCTATGATTTCAGTCCAGATACCACGTTACCCGATGCTATCCATGGTTCCTGAACCAGAGCCACGTCGTAACCACCCAGAAATTTGATATGGTTTGGCACGCTGGATTAGTATACAAAATTTACAAATTTTTACCTGCAAAAATCCATCAAATATTAAAATCTTATTTGCACAATCGGAAATATCGAGTCCAGCACAAAGAGTTTTTCACCCCTGACTTTGACATTATAGCTGGAGTTCCACAAGGAAGTGTACTTTGCTCCAATGCTCTCCTTAGTCTTCAGACCTGCCTACAGATAATCGTCTTATGACGTCAACATTCGCTGATGATACCGCCATTTTGAGCTTGCATAAAAATTCGTGGATCGCATCGAGAGACATAAGTGATCAAGTAAAATTAATAAAGTCCTGGCTAGACAAACTGACGCATTCGCGTCAATGAGAAAAAAGTCCTCACGTCACATTCACCCTGCGAAAGGATACTTGCCCTAAAATTGCAAGAAACGGTATATAGTTATATTCCTCAAGCTAATAAAGTAACTTACTTAGGGGTCCAGCTCGACGGTAGACTGACTTGGCGAACGCACATTGAGGCAAAACGCAACCAAATGAAACTGACGGCACAAACCATCAATTGTTACTGTACAAGAAATCCGGACTGCGCCTAGAGCACAAAATTTTAATTTATAACTCTGTTATTAAACCAATATGGACGTATGGAGCCCATATAGCGCAGCCATTGGAATTGATCCAGCGCGCACAAAAGAAAATTCTTCGAATGATTGTAAGTTGCCCCTGGTACATAAAAAATCCAAACATCCATAGCGATCTGAATATTCCGACAGTTAAGGGTGAATTAAATAAAGTTCAATGTAAAAATAAAATCAAACTCCGCGATCACCCTATTACTTGGCCAGACAATTACTCCAAACAAATGCAAATACACGGTTACGTAGATGACATAGTATGGCAATAAATTTGAATTGTATTACATTAGATATAGAGCCCTTGCATATTTAAATTCCTTAGTTTAGTTACATAACTCCAATTCATTGTTAGCGGGTTAAGTTTTTGTATTAGGTGTGAGATTTGTACAATTATTGTTAGCCTTATTGTAGGAGCGTTCAAAAAACAAATAAAAAAAAATTTTTTTTTTCAAATCTGAAGTTGTCCGGAGGTTAATCCTAGAGTTTCTCTATGAAAAGTTATGTTCTTTTGCGTTATTACCGTCCAACATTCCTTTGAAGGTGTCATACCTACGGTTTGTGTGGAGGTGCATACAGTTGCATGAATCTAGTGCACTATTAATCTCCAATTCTTCAGAACTATAGCGTCGATTTTTTGCGTTATTTCTTTTGTTCTGACCTCATTTGGGCGAACTTGACAATTGGCATCGGCGTCCACAATCAAAATTAGTAAAAAATTATAAATCATATTTATTACAGTTTGCTTCCGTTTCCGTAAAGGTTTTTTTCGTAAAAAGTAATGTTGTATCAAAACGTGAACTTTCATAAAAATAAGGAATGTGAGTACTTCGTACGCGTCGTTCTACAAACTTATAGGATGGTGTGATCCAATTTTAAATTAAGTTAAACCTTATTTATTTACCTATCATTGTGTTTCAGAATCAGTTCTCAATGTTTAGAGAAGGTCAGTGACTTAGTTAAAAATCTTATATGAAGAATTGGCAAAATGCACTCGCAACCGAACTTGTGAGTAAAATCGGGTCCAAATTTTATTTTATAATCCAAATACAAATTAAATTAAATAAACAAGAGAACAAGAAACTAAAGAACTGTGACACTGGGATGTGGGGCGTCTTCCAGTAAAACGAGCACTGCAAAAAATGCGATGTAGATCAATCCCCAGAGAATTTGTATATAATTGTGGACACTTGTGCGCTTTGCAATGCTCTGGATGTTGCAATTGTAAATGGATGATATGCATGTCCTTTATTGTGCACAGTATATCTTTCAGTTGAATTTCTTGTGATATTATGAGTATTTCAGTATATATAAATTGCAGCTATATGAAAACTCATACATTTTATTTTATATATGCGCGGATATTGTTAATTGTATTATTAAAATTAATTCAATATGTCCGCTTATTTATGCCTTCTCTATCTTTTCAGGTAATTACAAATTATGCGACTGTTTCCATACTTAAGAATATGTAACTGGTATGTAGAATTGTTTCACATAGTTCAATGCATGTACATCAAACACTTGAATACCACATATAGCTTTTAATAGGTTACACGCCATGTGATCTGGTCAATAAGCTTCTTGCATGGAAACATACATAAATATATATATACTGTTTCGTAATAACCAATTCCCCTACCTTTCTTTTCTACTGTAATTTTGTTTTGTACGTAAATAAATATTTCTTGTCGGAGAAAGAGAGATCACATCTAAAAGGAAAACATATCAAAGGGTTCAATAGTGAAATGAATGAAAAGGGTGTTCATGGCGCTGCTTTTTGGGCGTTATATTTCTCAACTATTAATTAAATCCATATCACATAATAAATAGTATTAATTTTTAAGTCTGAATGAATATTAAAATCGTTTTAGCTTGTTTTAGAATTGTGCCTTTTTTATATTTATGTACAGAATTCCAATGTTTTCTCCATAAACCCGAGGTACGTCTTTATGATTGATGTTAGCTTTTTTAAAATATTATCAAAACACAAATTTTTTAATGAGTTTTTAGATGGAGCGTTCGATAAATTCAAATGATGGTGAAACTTCTATGTGCAAGGAATTGAAGAGTTACGTAGAGTGCAATACTCAACTGCGACTAATCATAGTAAAATCTTTCAATAGCTGTTAAATGCCGTCCTGTAATTGCAAGACAAATATTTGCAATTAAAAGCAAAATATTTTTCAATAATTAGGTTCAACGATGTAGGACGCCAAAGTTCACATTATTTCTTTATATTTTAGAGAAACATTTGACGACTTATACATTGAAAAGGATTAAAGCCACATTTTGGTGGATTTTTCTGTCCATTTTTAGTCCCAATTTCCTTTTCAATTTAATCCCAATTTAATTCTCATTCCCTACCATTTTACTCATTAAAATGCGTTTTAGTAAATTTTAAATATTCTCTTGATGCTGTGTCATGCCAGAATTTTTAAATAACTCTAAGGTAGATAAACTTGCAGTAGTTAATGTGACTCTGGAAACCTTTCAGGAAAATCCACAGAAAATCTTAAGCAAACATTCCAATTGAAATTCCACATGAATACAAAGATGTCACTTGAAATATTAGTATTTGATATTATAATTGAGATTATAAGTAGCCTCTATAAAAAAATGGGAGCTTACGTCTTATCATATAACATACATATGTTCTCTCTGCAGGTCCTTCTTAACATTCTGTCTAGTTTCCGGTCGCTCAGTACGAAAAGAAAGGCCCTTCTAGGTAGTAATCGTACCCGCTCTTTTAAAATTTCTTCTTTCCTCCAGGCACAAGAGTTTTGAAGTCAAAGGCTGAGGGATGATAGTATTCTCTTATTAATCTTACCGCTCCTTATTAATATTGATCATCTAATCATATTTTAAAATGTCTGAACTCAAACAATTTATTCAGAGCTTGAAAAAATACAAACAAAATAAACCTTCTAAACCAATTTTTATTTATTTGCCTTGGTCTATACACTTGGTTATTAGCCCAGAATACCCACATAAATTTGGAGTTATGGTGTTCAACCATAGTCCTAAGTTCAACCATAGTCCTAAGTTCAACCATAGTCCTAAGTTCAACCATAGTCCTAACCATAGTTTCAATAGCTTGTTAGTAGCACTTCATCGATCCTCCACTAACACTATATATTTATTGGTTTAAGTGTTCCTCATTCACTTTTCACATGCTTTAGCCACAGAAATGTTAATTAAATGACTCGCAAACTTTTTTTAAGATTTGTTCCAAGAATTTGTCTAATTTGTTGAATCCCCTTTTCTGTCTGTTCATTGAAAAGTAGTGAACTGCACCTTTAAGCAAGTTGAAATCGTTAAAATTGACTCTTCAAAAAGGAATCAGCGTAAAATAAATTGTTAAAATGAACTCAGGAGAAGTAGACACCGTTGTAGTGTTATTTGTCAATATTGCCTAAGCACTTTTAATGGGAACCACTAATATAAACAAAAGGATTTGCGGAAAGAACATAAAAATTGTTTCTGTTTCTAACGAGAAGACCATGCAACATATTGGTATGGCTTCACGTTTATAATGTCAAAGTGCGGCAAAAGCCAATATCCCACACTAACTCACCACCGTTCATTCGACATTCTTGACTTTGGGCTGTTTGGTTGCCAACAACACACGCAAACGAACACCACTTTCACCAGGCGCCTGGGTGGGTTGAAAAGAACGAAAACTTCTTCAAAAGTTTCACAACACTACTCAATGGTAGCTTTGCAGCATGCAGCTGGAATCCTCTGGAGTACACACGACCAAGTGATTCAATTACGAACTTTTTGATAAGAGGGTTTTGTCTGGCGATTGGAGCATTGGAGTTTAGAGCTCGCGTTTGTCATCAGCACATAAAACAGAAATTAAAATTAATCTCGTAAATTGCTGGTAACATTTAAAAGCGGAAGCCTCTCTGCTCAGTATGCAGTTGGAGATAAATTACAATAATTTCGCATTCGAGTATTAAATATTTATTTGTGTGAGATTTTCAATGCCACATGCGAAATTTTTAAATGAAGTGGGTCGTTGATGGATGTGTGTTAGAACACTGAGTTATTGCAGTAAAACGTGTTAATAAATAACTAAATTTCACTGTTATGAATTGCGGGATCAACGGCTTCAATTATGCTTCAATTAATTGTGAAGCTTCCGTGTTCAGAACCATCAAAGGAACATTGTGCGAGCGATTCCCCCAAATTATGTGAGACGGAACCAGCGGTCTGAGCCAGTTTCTGTCACCTCGCACACGTACAATAAAATTACGTGCCAGCCGAATTCGCTAACACTACGCTCTGGACTGGTGTATAATTGGGACGTTTTATTAAATGGATTAGGTGTTTGCTTCAGCTTCACCGTGTGACGCCACTTAATTTACCGCCTTGGTCATCGCTTGCCTAGGGAATACGTCACAAAGCGATATATAGTCGAAGTGCGTATGTTATTCCACTTTAATATATTTTGTGAAGGCATAATTAGCCGACGTGTCCTTACATTTTGAGTATGTTGCGAGAGTTAATGAATCGGGAATAAATAATGAAACATGCTATGTATAGTGCCGCATATGTGTGCTCATTTCTGTATGCCCATATGTGGCCGTATAAAAGTAATTACATATATCTATCGCATATGTCCCAAAAGTTCGCATATGCAGCTGACATGGAGCTACTGTGCTTCCTGTTCCGTTGCTCATTTCATGCTGTGTTACGTAAACAGGAAGTTACTTTCTTAGTTGTCATCGTGGGTGGGGCTGCTGCTGGCAAGAAGTGCGCATCAGGTTCTGTCGTTTTACATATTGAAATATATACATACTCTGTTTAGGCATTGAAGGCAGATATAGGACAAACTCAACGTACAGAATACATAATGGCATTTGTTCGGCTTGAAGGACCACGATGATGCTTGTCGCTGTGGCTCCTCATTGTGTGTGTGTGTATGGCAATTTTCGTGAACGAGACCATTTTTCGAGTTTCTTTTTTTTTACAGAAGCTAAAACTATATTTTTATCTGTTTTAACTGTTTTGAAATTATGTCGATAAAATAATTATGTGGGTAACAACATTTTAACACCATTCAATTCGGCACCTTTTATGGCTCATTCCGGCTCCTCTTCAGCCTGACATAATAATTTGCAAATATAAGACCCCTTCCAGTTTATGCACTCATGTTAATTTTAACCACCAGTAACCAGCCTGGCGACTGCTAACTATAGCCAACTGTTTTCCCAGGGATCAAAATCTTGTCTGTGGGATTTTTCCATAAAGGTTTTCGCTAAATTTAGGCTCATTTCGGCAGCGTTTAACAACATTATAAATCACATTCTCAAATTAAGTTAAATCCACTGGCAATTATTAATGTAAAACAGAACATTTTAAAAAGTTTTAGAATGATGCACAATTTTTAATTTGATCTTTAGTTGAGTATAATTTAAAGAATGGAATAATAATAAAAGCATAGAGACTTCATTTGAAAATACTAACTGTGTTCTGTGCGAAGTGTTACCAAGCTGGTACAACTAATGCTTATAAAAATATCGCCATACACTGACTCATTCCAATTACACACAAATTTGGAGGTATTTCTTAGGCGAAATTCAGTCTATTTTCCGGTACCATAAAAGTACCAATGAGCACAAACACTGCGGACCTCTGATACCATTCTAAAATGTTTGGCTGAAATTGATTTTGTTTCTAATGATTTTTCCTTTGAGTATAAAATTTTATCGCAGATGTAGTATATCTACCGCCAACGTAACATAAGAGAAACATTGAAAAGCAATTATAAAATCATTAATTGACTTCATCTTTTGTCACTTCCTCTAAATGGCTTAACTCTACTCATATATATATTAGAACCCTATATGCCTGAGTTAATATATTTCAATAATTCTCTTCAATATAAAAGTTCTAAACTGGGAGATGGGATGTGTTCCTTGAAAATAGCAGCAAAAGAAATTAATGCAACGAAAACAAAGGAACAAATTCTTGAAACTTTTGCAGTTCTAATAGGAAATGTGCGAGTAGTAAATGAGTGTAATAAGTGCCGCTGATGGTGTCAGTAATCCTGGTGTGGGCGAGATTGTTGCTGGTACTGGTGTTGCCAACCAATGCATGTGCATGCGTGCGTGCCGACCTTATTGAATAAGTAAGTGAATTCAAAGCAAATGGAAAAGTGCAAAGTTTCTTGACGCTTAGCATCGCATGCGATGCTGCCTGCCACTACCGTTCGACAGCATTGACGAAGGCAGCACTTTCTGCGTAATTGCGCTCTTTTCTGTATTGCTGGAAAAAGTACAGAACGGCAAATTGAGTGTTGAAAATTTGTAAGGACAAATAAATAAGGGAAATTCTGAAAGTTTAACTGGAAGGAAACAATTTATTTGCATTCGAGGCACTTAAGTAGTGTTAACAACTTACTGGAATAAATATAACTCCGGAGCGAGCATCTGCAACTTTTTTCACCCTACACATTGTGGGTGAGAAATGAAACTATGTATCGCCACTTTCTCAGTAACTTAGGACTGTTGAGTCAGATTATCGTTGTCCTTATGTGGAAACTTTCCTTCCATACCGTTAGAGATATCTTAATGAAATTTTGGAAAAGTAGTCTGGACTAAAAAACGGAACCAGATGAACCCATTGGGACAAAGGCCACGCCTACATGCCATATATGGAACTTTTCGCACCTTCGGTCCATTTGGTGCAATAGTGACCTTATTTGGTAGTTACGTAGATGTGAATCCCACTAAGCTCAACGCAAAATATGGGCGGTATATATTTACTGCACAGCCATTAAAACATATTCATAACCTTAGATATATAACAGATTTATGGACGAAATTATGCGACGCAGCATTTGGACATTATAAAACCAACTGCAAGAAATGGTGTTGATCAGAGAAAGGACACGCCCACTTTCCATGTAAGGAACTTTCGGGACAAAAATTAAATTCTCATATTAATTGTGTATATGGAAATAAAATATATATCGGGTCCATACTAATGCATGTGTGCCAAATATGGGCAGCATACTACTTCAGCCACGCCCAGAATTAACCAAAAACCGTTCCTAGGTTCATATAGAAGATTCATCTTCGAATTTTCACACGAAGGTTCAGCGTACTATCATTAAAGACCACAAAAACATTTTTTACAGCCACGCCCTCTATTGACACATTTTTATAACTTATGACCTATACAAAATTTGTGGACGAGATTTCAATTCACAAGAAATGGGGACGATCTTATAAGGACCACGCCTTCCTTCATTATAATCAACTCTGGGTACCCTACCGAAAATGTCCCAAGATATGCTCCCAATGATGATATATGAATAAAGTGTCCTTATCCTTGGTATAAATCGCACGTACATGGAAGGGTAAAAGGTATTTGGAAGTCGGTGTAACCCGACTTCAACTTTCTTTATTTGTTCATTTTTTCTTCAGTTTGGAAAATGGAAACTAAAAAACAGTGTAAACCAATCTTCAAAAACATTAAAATACCAATTTTTTTATTCCAGCTAAATTACGTTTGAAGGCCGCAATAATTTGAATTTATTTGTAGGCGCCCAAATATGAGCTTTCGACCTGATTGTGCGATGTAGTTTGGTGTGCTGTATGGAGGCAATGTTTGTGCTTGCCAGTTGGGCAATAGCATTATTATAAGGAAGAAGGGCACAATATATACTTTTGAAAGCTAACATTGTTAATTTTCTTTTATATCTCCAAATTCCCATCTTTCAGATCATTTAAAGAGAGAAAAATTTAAAAGGTTTCATTAACTACAGAGACAGATGTTTTCGCACATTTATTTATTACATTGTGAAATATTTTTTTATTGTCCAATATTTTCAGCAATTCAAAGTAGATTTTATATTCAAATATACATAATGCAAACATTTTTTATGGAATAGACTTTGGATAGGATTCATCCAGTGGTACGAGGTTTTTAAAAACATATTTGAAACAAAAAGGGACATTTTCTTCAAATTAATTTTTTTTATTGTAACGACTCATATAGAAACTAATAAGAAGTACTTATATCTTCAACCAAAAAGGTTTGTTGTATGCTTTTAGAGTAAGATTGTCTTTTGTTAACAACCTACCATCCATCCTCAACCATCTACCAACAATACACATAGTCGTAGCAACAAACCTTTTTACTTTAATTTTATATTGTTACTGGGCCTTGTCAATGTTATAAGCATTGAAAATATGAAGGAGCTTTACAAGGTATTTTGTTGTAATGAGGGTAAAAAAGTGTTTCACACATGCCAATATCTTTAGTGTCTTAAGCTTCACAATGTCAAAATATCAATGTGCAGCTTCAAGGTTTTATACGGCCTTGTACTTCCAGCCTTCCATAGACGTTAAAGAATTTGTAATAATGATTGTAAAGATACAATGAAGTTATAGACATAATATAATTTTTATAAGAGCTCATGTGCTTTAGTGGAAATTGTTTATATTTATTCTAGGCTCATATTCAATTTTTGCCATTACCTTATTTAAAGTAAATATAAATATTTAAGCTTAAAACCACTTCACAGCGACATGACAACCTCACTCAATGACGAGCATGCAAAAATGACTTGATTTTGATCCCTCATGTGTGGCGCAGTATCATTCAACACGTACACGAATGAGTATGATCATGATGTACCGTATATGGACCGCAATAAACGAGAGTTTTTGGGGATCGTTTTAATGCATTTATTATGACGTAGTTAGTGTTAAAATGTAGTAAGCAACAACAATAGTAACGATTTTTAAAGAGATGTATATGCAGTTTGTTGATTCATTCGCCAAGTGCTGAATTTATGAGTTTTCTATCATCTCTTTCCGCATATCCAGTCAATTAAAGGATAGGGGATGATGACTAGTTATTTTGTAACTGCCCAAGCACTCGAAAGGATAAATCAATTAAATAAAGTCCATCATAAAAGCATAATTTTCAATATGTTCGCGTACGCATCCAATACCAATTGGCCTTATTTTCTTGGTTTTTTTGATTAGAAACATGATTGATTGTCATCCAATTAAGTGTTTACTTAGTAGGCTTGCCGTTTGCAAAGGTACACACGCACGCACACATACCACAACTGAGCAAAATAGCAACTGTGACCGCAGATGGTATCAGCGCCAGGTTGAGGATATTAATTGTTTATGATATCAGCATGAGCTTCATCCTGATACCAGATACGCATAGATCAAAATAAATGGTTGTACATAAATCAAGGAGGGAAATGTGCTCACCGGCTTCTTGGTTTCAGCAGAGACTTTTAACTGGAGACAGAATTGATATAATTGAATTGACACCACCTGTCACTGGACCTGCTTGCCGCTCGTGTGCAAATGTGTGGAAACAATTTATGGCATAATGCTTTGAACGATTAATTCAGGCAATTGTGTCGCAACGACAATTGCAGTAAAGCATTTTGAGATGGACCGAAGAGCTTTGATTTGGAATGTATTTCAGTACGGTCACAAATTCGCACACAAATGAAGATGGCCAATTATTTGCCGTTTTTTCCTTAGCTCCTTTCATGCTTGTTCGCATGCTGAAGCTTCCAAAAATAAACAAATTTAAACGATTGGAAAGTAGATAATTGCACCAATAAATGCCAATAATTTTGGGCAACATTGCGTAGAAGTTAGAGTGATGTAGGAAACAGATTTTGTGTACAACAGGGAATTGCAGAAATTTCGAATTATTAAATTAAAAGTCATTCTTGAACGATTAGGAGCATGAAACCGTTACAACAGTTCCCTGTGTCAGGGACCTCCGTTTCAATTTAATTAAAATATCACTTCAAGTCCATAGCACCTGCTATTATTTAGATAATTGTACATTTCAAGTATACGAAAGCTTCAGTCTTAATCTCATAATAAGTATCCAGAGGATGGTAAAAGCACTTTAATCCAATTTTTGCGAAAGAGTCCAGTCTTTTACATAATTTTGGTTGCTTTTAATAAATTCCTCTCATCATACAGGATTCCCCAACATTTGATCCGAATTATCTTTGCAATGTCATATGCCATATTTACAATATCAGGATCCACACCACAACGTCATTAGTTCCAATAGCCACGTCCTTTCGCATAACTCCAAAAAGAAGTCTAGCGACAGATCGCACCACTTTTAAATCACCAAATCTTCACACATTAGAGTAATTATTCATTAGCATTTAGATGGCATATAGGGTAGCAAATCACAGAACTCCCAACTTTGTACGGCGGATTGATAGCACTCATCGATAATACTTAGTGTAGGGAATTGAAGCTACAACAAAGTTTCTAACGATTTTTTTCAGTTTTTTTATTGATAGTTTGAAATTATTTCAATATGTTATTTCATCACATATTATTTTCTCTGTGGATTCGGGACAGTTATTTACTCATGCCATAAATTCGTTAATTGTATAAAATAAATGCGTTAATATTTAATTACAAAATACACATTGAAAGGAACTCAATTAGGTTATGCGATTCAGTCCTAGAAAGCCTAATAATTTTTTCTAATCTACCCCCAAGCCTTCCAAAATTATCAAATCACGACTTCCTCTAAGCAATTCAGTTTAAAATGACGTTTTATTGTTCATGTTATTCGTTGACGACTGAGAACTTTTAAAATGTGAATGGCATGGAACAAACTAAAAACAAAGCTATATTGTACTTCCTCTTGTCAGTCTCTTGAATTTATATATTCCTGGATATGCAAATTAGCAGAAGAAAAGAACTAAATTGTACGTAAATTAAAATAAACCAGTACAGACAGCTGAAGTCGGCTGCGTGCGAAACTTTGTGATGCACATTACTACCAAAATTATTTATATATGTATCATCAATATGAGCATATCTAGGGTAATTTTCAATGGCTTACCCAGAGTTTATTATATGGGAGGGAGGCGTGTCTCATATCTGATCGACCCAATTTCTTATGTATGGCTCATATCGTCATTATACTTATTCACATAAAATTTGATCCACAAATTTTGTATAGGTCCTAAGTTTTGAACATGTGTCAATAGTGGGCGTGTCTGTGAAAATAACTCGCCCACTTTTTTGGTGTGTTATGCTGGTCCCCTGAACCCTCATATGCGATTTCGAAGCTGAATCTTGTAAAGGGATCCACTAATGAATTTTGGATAATTGTGGGCGTGGAAGTAGTAGTTTGCGGCCCATACTTTGCACACGCACTTTACATATTCATATGTATATAATCTATTTATGGGTTAATTTTAATTTTAGCGCCGAATGTTCCTTATATTGAAAGTGGGTATGTCCTGTATCTGATCAAACTGCAGATGGTTTAATGTCCACATGCTTCTTCAATTAAAATTGATCCATAAATCTTTTAAAAATTTTAAGTTATGAATGTGTGTTAATAGTGAGCGAGGGAGTAAATATATAGCGCTCATTTATTTGAACTAACAGCAACTCACGCCAAATTCAGTCGAGCATTCAAAAGCGCACTGCTATCTAAGCTCTGACGAAGCTCCTGCCTCCTGTCATGTAAAATGTTAACTCTCTTAAAAGCTCTCTTAAAATGCAGTGAAAGCTTCAAGGATGACTTTTTCAAAATGTAAACAAACGTGGTATAACAGTAAACAGAAAAAAGGAACTTTTCTTGGCTTCAAAATTCCAGTATATGCGGCAACGAGTTTTGGTCGGCTGTTAATCCAACACTCAATTTCTATGAAAACAGCTGAGTTCTCTTTTCACCGCGGTTGTGGTGAGTACGGAAATTGCGCCACATACATATAACACTTTCGAGCTGAATGCTTGGCTCCCTGTTTATTGCCGCTACTTCGTTAGTCACTATCCACATGTCGGCGAAAGTGAACTCCAAGAGAATGTCCTGCCCGTAAGAAGGACATACGGGCGCTGAAATTGAAACGACGTTGTAACGGTTATTTACGAAATTAACAGTTAAATAGTTCACTCACCCCAACTTTAATTATAAAAGTGGTCGCGTCGGTGCCGCTGTTCTGGAGTCCGTTCGGTGGTTGAGTTATCCTCATTGCGTGGTGCGAAATAACATTTCGGTTTAGGTTGAAATATTTGCGAAAGGAAGCAGGCTAAGCAAGCGCAACACATAAAGTAATCAAAATTTCTAACGAAATTGTGTGGTTTCCCTTGCGGATTCCGCAGACAAGTTTCGCCACTTTGGCTTTAATAAATTGAGCCCTGCTTTTTAATTAAATTAAGGAAAATTGATAAATTGGTACAAATGCGATTCCACTGAAAAAGTAGAACACTATAAAAGTGGGTTTCAAAATGTTATAAGGAAACCAAGAAATAATTGTGCTGAAAATGCTTGAAGAAAATTCCACACCTGATATCTCAAAAAGTATTCCTATTCTAAAATCAAACAACAAGCATCTCCTTATCAGAAAGTAATCAAATTATTTGTCATAGAAATAAAATTAAAACTAATTGCTGAGTAAGGGAGGTGTAAAGAAGACAGTTTCGGGTGAAACATTCTTCACGTCAGTCGAATCTGGGTTTAAGTTTGACCATAAAGATCGGGCGTTTGACTTATGGAGGATTATTGTAACTGCGCATTAGTTGAATGTATCTCGAACACTTTACGATAAAGTTCTCAGTTTGGAACAAAATCGGACTCACCGACATCAACACATTTTGATGGACCAAACTGAAAGAAATATTTTTAAAGAGGTCATGTCTCTGCGAATATGATACATGTGATGATAGGATTAGGATAATTGACTGATATATTTGGAAACGATTTCCATGTGTTGAACCTGCTCCACACAAAATGTTAAAATAAGATAATAAATAAGAGTTGTTTCCTATCCAAGTACGCTTGTATTTCAGGAAAATGTAGTCTTAATGCGTTACTGGGTGATATCACTGTCATCTATTTTCTTATACTCGTATGTGGCTGTACCGAATGTCTAATGAGTTGATAAATGATATATTTTGGACATGACATTTGGATATGATAGGTCTTATTTGAATTACATATGTATTATCCATTATAATATTAATTACGCTAATGGTAGCATTTGTTCAGGGATTGCAACGCTCCTCACCAATTCCCAAGTTAGTTAAACCCACGGTGCGACGGGTTCACCAGCAAGGAAACAAATAAGTTGGTGTGAATTACTTTTAGAAATTTTCTATGGTTTTTCCTAATGTATGGCATATGCTGTGTTTCAACATCTCATGGTTATACATTTTTTATTCGAATACTTTATTGAATTCAAAACAATTAAAAAATTTCAATAAATTTGCAATTAATTTTACAGCGTGTTTTTTCATAGCAGGTGTGACTTTATTTATAATGAAGCATTTTAAATCAACTTAACCACCTAGCCGCAATTTCAAATCTCATAGAAGACATTCAAAAAATTTATATTAGTCATTAATAAAAGATTTTAGAAGAATTTTCTGAGTTAAATTCCACTTAAATTTTCCAGAAATGTCTAACGCAGATACGCCCACTCACACAAACAAACAAATACCGCTCTTGTACCGCTATTGCCGGCGGCTGATACTATAATACATATATATATATATATATATATATATATATATATATATATATATATATATATATACTCGTATATATACACATATATATACATATATATATATATATATATATATATATACACGAGGTGTGATCAAAAAAGAACCGTTATTGTGTGATCAAAAAATAAAGTATTTATTTATTCATCAACAACTATCTTGTCCCCTTTCAAGTAATATATCGGATATAATACACTTATGCCAGCATTTTTTTCAATCCTCGAAACACTTCTGAAACGCTTTTTTGGTATCGCCTACAGCTCCTGTTTCGATTTTTCTTTTATCTCCTCAATCGTAGCAAAACGCTTTCCTTTCATCGGTGTCTTCAGTTTTGGAAAGAGGAAAAAGTCAGCGGGGGCCAAGTCCGGTGAATCCGGTGGTTGAGGCATGATAACAGTTTTGTTTTTGGCCAAAAAATTACGCACAAGCATCGATGTGCAACGCTGGTGCGTTATCATGGTGCAAAACCCATGATTGGTTTTTCCACAATTCTAGGCGTTTCTGACGAATTGCTTCTCGCAAACGGCGCACAACTTCAAGGTAGTATTCCTTGTTGACCGTACGATCTTGTGGCAAGAATTCATGATGCACCACGCCATTGCAATCAAAGAAAACTGTCAGCAAAACCTTTACGTTCGGCCGAACTTGACGTGCTTTTTTCGGTCTTGGCTCATCTGGACGTTTCCATTGGGATGATCGGGCTTTGGTTTCAATGTCATAGCCATACACCCACGATTCGTCACCAGTTATGATCTTTTTGAGGAAATCTGGATCGTCGTTGACGATGTTCAACAGCTCCTGAGCGATGTCCATGCGACGTTGTGTTTGGTCAAAATTTAGCAATTTTGGAACAATCTTCGCTGCCGCACAATTGCTTGGCATGAGCCGAACGATACGACAACATCATCAGCAACCTCTCTGATAGTGATTCGACGATTATCCAAAATAATTTTCTTCACTGCGTCAATGTTTTCATCGGTTGTTGACGTGCTCGGGCGACCAGGACGAGCATCGTCATTGACATCTTCTCGGCCTTCCTTAAACCGGTTATACCACAATTGAACTTGTGTTCTGCTCATAGTAGACTCGCCAAAGGCCACAGTCAACATTTCAAATGACCTTGCGCATTTAATTTCATTTTTTACACAAAACTGAATACAGTTTCTTTGATCCATTTTTTTCGAATAGTACAAAATCGAAGAGCACACCAAAACACGACTAACCTTTTTATCTGTCAAAAACAAACTGACAATCCAAAATGGTTGGTATAGCCAACATATATAACAGACATGTGTACCAACATAAAAAAAAAAAATGCAAACATCGAACATACGTAACTCACGAAAAGATGAAAATAACGGTTATTTTTTGATCACACCTCGTATATATATATATATATATATATATATATATATATATATATATATATATATATATATATATATATATATATATATATATATATATATATATGTATATATATGTATATATGTATATATAAATATATATATATATATATATATATATATATATATATATATATATATATATAAATATATATATATATATATATATATATATATATATATATATATTATATATATGTATATAAATATATATATATATATATATATATATATATATATATATATATATATATATTATATATATGTATATAAATATATATATATATATATATATATATATATATATATATATATATATATATATATATATATATATATATATATATATATATGTATATATATATATGGCTCTTGTGCCTTCGAGTGGCCGCTAAATGTTTTAATACCGCAATAAAACCATAAATGGCACAGAATTTCATTAAAAGTCGATCATAATGCTTAATTAATAAGTCATACGGCATAGACAAGCAGCCAACTAGCAAAGAGACACTCGGACAGCCAGGCAGACAGCCAAGATGACAGTAAGTGTATGTGCTCATTTCGATATTGCTTTTTATTTTTAATTTTATATTCGCAATATGGCATTACAGCTTCGTGCCGCACTCATAAAATCCCATAAGAACAAGACTCTTGGGAGATTAATGGTGCACATGTGGAGATATGCTCCCCAGCACTAGTGACAGCGTTGAGGATACAGACCGCCATGACATTGTTTTAACAGGCAGCGTGGCCACACGGAAATTAATTGACAACAGCACTTAAAATATTGCAGTCCCTTTTCCGGTTTAGTAGCCAAACAAATGTAAAGGCTTTTTATTAGGATTTTATATAGAAATTCCAGTTTTTCAAATATTAATAGATATAAAGACAACTTTCAAATTTAATTTTACGTTGATCGTCAGATTCAAAGGCATTATTACACAACGACTGGCTTTAAATGAATTTTCATTTCTACTTCTTTCTCTTGTTCTCCGCTTTTGTCAATAAAATTATTATACAATTCATTGTAGCAGACTCCAGTCAAGTTGAGTATGATTCTGATCTATGAACCATAGGAAGAGTACGATTACTATCTGAAGACTATGAGGCATTTACGCTTTGAATGTGGGCAGTATTCCAAAACACGCAGTTTTAAATACTCGTCCATCCGACAGTTTTCCCCGATGCAACCAATATTTTTAATGGTATTACGAGCTATTACTACCCTAACTCTTTTGAACTTTTGGATTTTCTCGGCTCCTTAAAGTTGAGTTTAGATATTTCATGAAATATCAAAGGTAGATTAGGTCTTAGTATTGATTGGCTGGCGTATATCAGTTTATAATCAACCAGTTTTCTGTGGAATAAAGTAGTGATAAGAAGAAGTTTCCTTTACTATCATTAATAGCGATGCCGAAAACTTAGTTTGTCATTATATTTTTAGAGATAATCCCAATGTGATTTCGAGAATTCTTAAAGCCGAAAAACTCGGGCAACTTTACTTTCTTCCTTGTCATGTTTGGAAACTTTTTTTGAAATGTAGTAAATGAAAATCGACAGAGTGGATTCAAAAGCAGATGCGTACATTTTGCTCTTGTTTTTATATCAGCTTCGAAGACCTAAATGTGTACTTATCCATTGGCATCTACCCCATATCTTTCAGTTCGCTCTCAAATTCACTTCGCCTGCTTGTTAATGTCAATTAAATGTCTTTTTTAATTGTTTCGCAAGCAAGCTCAAATACGAGTACTGAGCAAACAAATCTAAAGCATACGAAATTCAAATCCGCAGGCCCGCATCTCAGTGCCTCCCCCATTGTCTTGGAGCTGCTCAAACTATTTGAAATTAAAGCTGTTATTTTAAATTTAAATGACAATCGTGCTGGGGAGAGAAAAGTTCCATGAATAAATTTGCACACTTCGATGGATTTGAATAGTGCTGCTGCTGGCATGTGCGTTGCTGCTTTGAAGAGTAATGGATGCGGTTTATGAGTTTTTCATAATAATTTTCACAATTGATATTTTTTTAATGGCCAAAATATCCCGGTGTAATTAAATAGCACCATTTGATTCAAAATTAAGATTCTCTACTGGAAGTTGTTTAAGGACAACTTTCAGTTGGATTATGCGTATTCCATCGGATCACGAAAATATTGTTCAGCAATTTATAATAATACGATGCCTTTTCCACGATAAATTTCGGGTTAGTATCTTTGTTCTGATGGCAAACTGCATTGTGTTGCAATGGAAGTAATAAAAGATTGCTACGTATATTGCAGTGGAAGTAACAAAGGTTTCATGGAGCACGATTACCTAACTGGTAAGGAAGCCACCGTAAGCCATCTGTTAGTACTGATTTTACCCTTTTCTATGACACGTTACTGATACAATGTTTTAAATTAGAAGGAGCCAAAGCAACAATCTTTTTCACGGTTATGGAAAAAAATTTACAAAAAGTTTTTTTTCCAAATCCTGATTTTCACTTTTCCTATCAAGTAACAGATTATCCTTTTAGAAGTTTAATTTGGAAATTCGTGATGCATATGAGCTCAGAACAGAACAATTTTACAATTATAGTATGCACATTTGAGTAAACTGGAATTTATAGGGGGTATTTTTTAGTTAAATATAATTGCATTTCCTTGAACCAGGCTTTGGCTATATAAAATTCTCAAATTCCAAAAAGAAATGTTCGCTCAGGAGTCCTCAGGAGTAAGCGCAGCTCTCATCGATGTACTTACGAGTAACCATAGCTAATAATATGCCCGACCATGTGTATTTTAAAGCCAGCAATAATAAAAATTACAGAAGTTTTGTGAATTCTAAAACTCTGATAGGAAGAAGCCAACTTCATCAGCCACAATCGTGTTCTTAGTATGGCTTATCAATTATACATTATCCTGGGATACGCAATTGAACAATGTGAGTTGGCAAACCCGAAAGGTTTTACTCCATGGTAAGTCGCATCTAAAACTCCTGGGGATATTATCGTCAAACAAATGAAATAAGCGCCTTTTATTTGTTTTGCAGACGCAACACGATGCTGGTTAGATGGATACTTTCGGAACAAGTGTCTCAATTTGAAGCGATTTCAAACAAATTTTAAAATACAGCTACGAACTTTTCACACTAAATAAAAATCAATAAATTTAAAGAAGTAAAAAATCCGCCTACGATGTCCCTGCCATTTAGACATGTCAAACAATTTCAAAACCTTGCATGCGTTATCCCGGTAATATAGTCCTTAAGCAGCTACGGTTGTACGTGGATGGAGTGGAGGGTGCGCAGCAAATTTATATAGATATGCATATCAAACACTGCTCTAATTCCTGCCACCTTTTGAAATTTTGAACCTGGACCTGCGGAAGTTTCTTGCCGTGATGCTTTCTTGAGCATCTGCATTAAGTTTGCATGTGTTTTCCTGTTTTACGCGGGTATGCTTATGTGTGCAAGTGTGGAAGCACGGAAGGCTGGGTGCGCTTTATGCTAATACCCCCTGGCATTTGTAGCACTTTCAAACCGCATTAAATTTTGATCATAATTTCCAAATTTAGTCACACTGAAAGGCTGACATTTATAAATTGGCGTACGCAAATGGGCTCCGAAAAGGCAAATTTACAGTTAACTCTAGCTACGTAAATTCTAAAGTTTATATCCTTGAATAAATTTTGATCTCGCATATTGGCGACAAACCAAAAAGATGATGAAAAAGTATTTTGTCCGGCCTCGATTTAAAATTCACTTAATTTGAATTATGTCATAATTTCCACCCATATTTGTATCGAATCGACCTTTGTGCGAATGGAAATTCATTCACTCGCCTTTGATAAAGCATCCCTTTACCGTGTGCTGTTCCGGTTCAGTAGCAGCAGTTTTTTCTGGTAATGTGCCAGAAAACTCCTCAAGTGGCAAATTCCTGCCAAAAGGAATGCCTGCGGGGATGTGGCGTGCAGTACGCTTCCTTAAACTTGATTTAAATACTAGTATACTTTACCGAATATATTTGTCATTGTTTATGTTGCTTTTGTTTTTATTGTTGTTATTGTTATTTTGACAAGCTTGGAAAATTTGTTATATTTCAATAAACGTCTGCCATGGTGGTGATGATTATACAAAGCTACAAATTGCCCATTTCACAGTAATCGATTTTTTCCGGTCTATTAAACCCGCAGACGCCAACAGCCCGCACGGCGCACGCAACAAGAGCAGAGCATCTTTCACAAGGCTCCAAGTGAGCCAAACGACTTAAATGGTCGTATTCGTGTGGGAGGACACGGCCCTTGTCAGCAGAGGGCATAAATGTTTTGAAGACAACTAATACAACCCAAGAGGCGCAAAAAGTGTCTTCCCCAACTGTTGCGCTCACAACGCCCGCTTGCCTTTGGCCTTACGCCAAGCGTGTCTGGATTTATCCAGGCGAGTGTAAGAGGCACAAAAAATGTTTGCGGTTTTGTAGCCATTTGTGTACAAATTCATTTCACTTGACATACCTGACAGAGTGGGGTAGAGTAGGGCGTCTTGTGTATCAGTGGTTCGGGGTGCCCAAAGCCTATTAATTGAAGTAGTTTGTGTGCATTTTTGGCCTTATTCGTTACAACGCCCTCACCCCAATATTTTCAGTAAATTTGTTGATTAACTCATTGCTGGAATAACGAAGACACTTCTAGTTCAGCGTGTAGTACAGCTCTTTCTCCAGCTAAGTATAAAGAGCACACACTGCAAAACTAAGCTACTCTGTTCTAGAGATACCCATAGTGTTTTCTATACTATTTGGAATCCACTGCTAAAATTAGAATGCAATTTCGTCCACGCACAGAAATTCAGTGAGTGTGTGCTTCTTAGCTCCTTTCAAATTTTCCAAATTATTAACTAAATGCGGTTACAAGTTTGTTCGAGTGAACTAACACATCATTACGGTTTAAAGATTTCATTGCATTCTAAAAAATTTCAAAATGAGATTTTGATTAATTTGTGTATGGATTTCAGAATTCCAGAAATGTCCCATGCTTATAATTTTTATTGCATCTATGTTCAGATCTAACAAATTTTAGCTCTTTGCAATTTTCACTCGCAATATACGACATTTTTATATACAGATCATAGTAGTTAATTTACTTGTTACCCTTATTCCTTCAAGTACTTTTGACCCATAATTCTAGTCCCACCCGGTAATTGCATATTACACGCAAAATGTTTGCAGTATGTTCGTCTGTTGGTAAATGTAAGAAGTCGTTTCCTTATGCGCTTTGAAACATCAGTTAGTAGCACTATATGATGACGCCTCATACGAATTGAAATTTTTAGAAAGATCTGTATTTCAACAATTTGTTTATAACAAAAACAGACATATACAAAATTTAACATTTTGTGATTCAGTATTCCAAAATAGTTATTTTACCACTTTGTCTACACACCGTTTACTGGATTACTGATACTCTGACTTGGATTTTTTCCGCCATACTCTCAATCAGCACAAATGTACCGGAGTTAATTCAATACAAACATGTTTCTCAAATGTGAAAATGGCTGCTTTGAAGACTATAAAAGACTTCAATACTTACAATTTAAACCGAGCTCATTTTATCTCATTCAGAAATTTATGTGATATCCCCTTTCTGTAACAGAGGCGTCAGCAATTTCAGTTTTATTAGGGATTAGAAAAATTGTACTTACAGATTGGGCTTTCTTCGATGCAACCACTCAAAACATCGTCGAGAAGCACAGATTGTCATTCCGCTTTAAAATAGCGGAAACTATAGTCACTTATGAAAACTGATAACTGACATGCCACATACAGAATCCCCCGGGCTCAAAACACAGATAACTTTTTATTCAAGAAATCGATAAACTTTAGATCCACCAGACACTGGAAGTTTACAATACAGACATATCTCATTAAAAGCTTCTTGATCCACAAATCGGGATAGTATATTAAAACGTATATTCCGCCTTTCATGCATGTCAGCGATGCATCACGTTAAATGTGTGAATCGGCGCCGATATTCTTCAAGACCACCATTTTTTTAGATAGTTATTGAAGGAATTTCAGAAATTTTCTGGATGTTTTGTGAATTGGTTTAAAAACAAGCAACATTAATTTAGATTAATGCCAGCTTCACTATAAAATTATTTAATATGATAACATTTTAAATGTCTGTGAATTTATAATGCCACTTATATCGATCCGTTTCCAATATATTTCAGCGAATCTGTAAAATGCGCTTCAAATAGTTTTGCATACAGCTCAGTAACTTGAGTGCATATGAAACAGATTTGTTCTTCCTTCGAAAAAGAGATATTCAGTGAAGCGACCTTCGGTGGAAAGTCGTAATTTTTAGAGTCCTCGTACTGAATGGTAAAGCAATTCAAAGTCATAAAGTTAAGCGACAACCTCGTAAAAAATAAATCTTTTATAATCCACATAATTCTGGAGTCATTGGCTCATTTCTCTTGCAGGCGCTGGGACGCACCAGCATTCCACTAAGTGGTTCTGTACTACTGCGTTCCGCGCTCTTTGGCCAGGACCTAACAATGTCGTTAAATAAAAAAATATAATGAAGACATGGATCGTTCTTAAACTCTTATTATAATCTCACTCGAATAATAACAGCGAAGCGGCAGTTAAACTGTCGCGCGAAAATTCGCATACCGCATAACCTCTCGTAGTACACATTTAAGTGGGAGCAGACCGATACACCGACGAAGGCAGTGGTGGCAAGAGTGTGGGATAAAATGGAGGAGCGCAAGGATGAAATTAAGAGAATCAATATTATTAACCTGCCACCAATTTCAGCAAGGTGATGCACATTTGTCAGGACTGAAGTGAAGATATCCGCAGGGTTGACTAAGCACATTGAACGCATTTGCAAAGCTAATTTCCACAGAAACAAATTAAACAGTCAGTTTGAAGTAGCTGAAACCCAATAATGACATTTTAATGCAAATGAAAATTAACTTGTTTCCGTCTCTCAGCATTCAGCAACGGAATTAAATCCATCCCTGCAGTCTGTGCACAAATAAAAATTCGCTCCATCGCTGATTATTTAAATCGCATGCAAAACAGATATCTCAAAATTGATATGTTTCCTTAAATATGCACAGACATTAGCAGACCAAGCAAGTGCTGCAAATGTACTCTCTCTAAATTCATCTGAGATGCGAATTGTATGTGAACTGCATTTCTTTCAAAAGAATAAGAAACAAAGGTTCATGGAACTCTGTGAAATACTATGACGCATTGCTAGAAGTGTTTGTCGGTTGAATTTTGTTTGCAATGGATTTCGACCCCTGTGCACAACGCGTCTTAACTTAAGAAATGAAAAGGAGTTCAAAGTGATGTCTTTTTCCCTTAAAGTCCTTTTTCATATTTTCATGGATTTGGCATCAAAGCATTTGAAGCGCTACGAAATGTTTCGATGTGATGAATTCATTTCACTTGGAGAAGACGATTAACCTTCAGAATAAATATTTACAAACAAAGATGCAAATAAAAGATAACTCAAAAATTCATTTGAAAAATCTTTGGGATTATTGAACTGAAATGGCGACAGGCACAATTGCCACTGAAGGACAGAGCATCAAGAAGTGCGGCATTTTACCAAAAAGTAAACCAAAATTGGCTGTCGGACCTCTGAGTCGTTGGATTATGGCAGATTTTGTAAGGCAACCTTGGCACACAGTACACAGTACACTGCTGTATTCTAAATGGCAGCCGCTACTCAACCCTGTACCTCTTTCGTCGCACTTCTGCTTGCTGAGCGTACTCAGCACAAAACCTTTAATTCGGTGGCTCTATTCGGCTGTATTAAAATAATTAATAAAATAGCTCAACAGTTGGAAAGCCTTTCTGTACAACTTTGCAACTCCCTCACGTACTCGTTTGAATCAGCGTTTTGTGTAGTTTTAACTTCAATTAAAATGGTCCCTTTTATTTATCATTTGATTGACATTTTAGATGTATTCGACTGAACTCACACCCCACCCTCCTTCCAGGTTTAGTTCTATAATGCCTTCCTTAAATTGTCATTTAACTGCGTATTTATAAATGAGTACATTCATTTCAACCGAACACAGGATTCTGTTGCACCCCAAAATTGCGCCATAATGTGGCCGCCGTGACGGATTAAATTTTGGTTGTGAAAATGAAATTACCGAGTGTACTACCAATAAATAAACACACTTTTAGGTTAAATAATGTTGGTTTAAAAATTGTATAAAGCAGGTAGTCTGAACAACATTAGCCATCAACATACATATATAGTTGAAATGGGGCTACTCGAAGTTTTATGGGAATAAGTGTATTGGCGCCGCAAAGCAATACACAAAATCGATCAGATTTGAACTAGACCTCCCATTTAATCAACTCTGGCCGTCCCACTGAAAATTGCCGTAGATATGCTCCTAATTATGTTATATGAATAAAATGTCCATCGCCATGGTTTCACTCGCCCGAAAATTTACGGGTAAAGTGTCAGTCTAACCCGAGTTCAGCTTTCCTTACTGGTGTAAAATTTCAATGGGTTAGCAATATTGGTTTTAACTCGTGAGGCAGTTAGACTGATTGTTAGCCAGGCTGGAATGGATAGTTCTGCGTGGAAAGCAATCGTTACATCTGCCTTACCTTATTGGATATTAATAACTTTTATCATATAGAAAGAATATGTATTTTTTTAGCTTGAGTTTTTGTGGGAGTAAGTTCAATTAACTCAATCGTGGTAACTCAGAATTTAATAAAGAAAAGCCGGCCCTATTTCCTCATCTAAGTATTCTAATTAGAAATATTGAAACGCATTATTTCGTTAGAAGATCTACTGATCTAAGGAAGAGTACTACTTTACAACGAAGCTACATATTTGCAAACTACTCGCTGCTTTTCATATACGTGTATATTGTGATTCTTATTGAAAAT
Organism: Clusia tigrina; assembly: GCA_920105625.2. Classification (NCBI taxonomy): domain Eukaryota; kingdom Metazoa; phylum Arthropoda; class Insecta; order Diptera; family Clusiidae; genus Clusia; species Clusia tigrina. Next base: position 371,263,909 of record OV050030.1, read on the forward strand.
CCATTGGAGAAATGACCAGATAATTTACGTGCCCCACCGCACCTTGACAGGTATTTAACAGTGGATCGAAAGATAATATGAATATGTATTAGTCACTTGTTCACGTAGCCAAGGGCTGCATATAAAAATATACACGAGATATAATCTATCCCGCCCCACTGTCTCTCACTCCGTAGTTTCATACTTATAGACCGACCCTGTGCTGATTATGAAATCGACCAATCAATCGCAATTAGTTATGAATTGGCCCTTAGTTGGTTGCCTCCCCAAAAATACTCAAATATTACAATGGTCTATTGCCTATGACTGGAGTAGGTGGATAAAATCAGAAAGAAATAAAAGCAATTAAAGCAAAATGCAGGACATGTGTCTACATAATAACAGAAGCAGCGCAATGTGCAGAGAAGGTGTAGTAACTTAGTGCTTGCAATTAACTTAATTTGTGAACTAATTTCTGGTGATACCTCAAGCGGGCACCCCAAGTGAGCGACATGTGCTCAGCGGGGTAATTGCTTACAAGAAAGCGAATAAATCCGAAAACGTGACAGAAATTTGAACTAAACAAGCCCACAACAAGCTTGACACGGATTTTCTTTTATGTTTTTGTGTTATGGCCAGGAGCAGAGAAAAAAAGAAGGAGTACATAATGGCAAGTTTACAAAGCAACCACGAAATAAAAAAAAATTAATCAAACTCAATGAAATATTAATGCAGAAGCAATCATGCTACGACCGGGGCCGCCCACACCCCAAATGAAAATAGCAACTGAGTATGCAAATGCAGCAGTGTCCCTGGGTTCCAGAGTATGAGAAGTGCATGAATGACTTAAATAATTAAATAGGTGCACCAAGCTGTATATAAAATACCGGCGCACTGAAACGCTCGGATTAGAGCTGTACACGCCAGGCCGTGCGGTGATGAGGCTGCCAACGGCAAGTTGAATTCGTTAGTGAAGTAGAAAACCGCGAAACAGTTAAGTGAAAGCATTGGCTATAAATTTAAATTGCTTTAGGCACCCAGGCGGATGTGCGGCAATTCCTAGAGTAAACGCTCTGATTGACTTTCGAGTCGAACTGGAACCGTGTCTGCAGAAACCCTAAATAAATAAAAATAGTTGCTCGACTCTCCCGCAAGTCATTTTTGATTGGCAAAGCTAAAATTCGAAGTGACAGCCACTCAGAGTGGTCGCATAAAACAATAGCATACGAATGCTTGTCCCTTCGGGATAGGATAAAAGGATTTGGTAAGTAGCACTACTCACAACGAGTGTCCTGGTGTGGCACCCGGAAGTATTTCTGTTACATTAGATAAATTTAATGTGTGCAAAGATATTCCCATGCATACTTAAATTAAGTAGCAGAACTAAGTAGATACTCTGACAAAGAAGTGAAACAATAAATCATTTTTGGATTTGACAACAGCAGACAAACTTTGGGAATATATCCTTGCCGTCTCCTCACGATACCACCTTTAGCCGAACTCACTCATAACATACGCTCAGTTGACATTTCGGGATTAAAGATTTTGTGTGCGCTGAATTAAAAGCAAACAAACAAACCAAAGAAGCAACAAAGGGGGCGAAAAACACCAACTAAATAGATGATATTGTGTAATATTAAATCTAATATGTAAAATGCTAGAATGATATCAGAAAAGAAACAAGAAATTAAAGCGGCATAAAGCAAGATATATTGATTTACATAATCCACCATATTTGAAATGTTCCTGAATTGTGTAACTGGAGCAGTTTCTGTGTAAAAATATCAATGACCTAGTAACACACAATCAATTTAACGAGCAGTACATCCTGCGGGGGTATTATGTATTGCTTCAAATATGTCAGCATACATAATCTGAGAACAGCCATATATTTCGTCTGAGCGGCCCCTTCTTTATGCGGAACTGAACTTCGAATATCGGGAAAGTAAGCGTATACCTACATGGCCTGCATTACATAGCGCGCTTCCTGCTAAGGAGTAAAAGCCACCATCTTCACCGAACAATGCATGATAATTTGACATTAAATTAACAATTTTAAAAAAGTACAGTTAAATTGACCAACATAAACATTACTTTCAGGAATATAATGTGTCCATTAATTCGCAGTGATAACCCTCAACTGCTGATTGTCGTAATCGTTCTATACTCCTTGATGGTGCAGTTCACCTTGCATTCATCAATTGTCGAAAATTATCTTATAATAAGCTACATCACTAAAAACAAGAGTGAAATTTTAACATAAGTATAAATTCCAGATATGTATACTGTACAAATACACAACTAATTACAAATTTTGAACTACATGATCAAAATGCGGAAATATTCCGAGTTTTTCATATCAAATTCACGTTTGAACGGCATGGAAAAAGTGTTTGTTAATATTTTTTATTAAATCAAACTTCACTTTTGCACTTCGTTCTATTATTATATTTTTTCAAACTCCTTCAGTTTAAAATATGACAACAGAAATGAGAAAAATATTATAACCACCTTTATTTCATACTGTGTTCGAATTGAAATGATACTTGCTACCAGCTGACTGTCCGCAATTTGCAATAAATTTGATTAAAAAATTGTTGAAAGAAACGCAAGCTACAAACAGAAGTATATATTATGATCGACTGTGAATAGAAACGGATAAAAAACATATACTCCTTTGATGCAAAGCTATGGTTGCAGTGCGATAAAGAGCAATCCCTACGAGTGCGTTCATACAACCTACACATTTGAAACATCCGCCACTTCCGCACAATGATTTAAAACCATAGCGCATAACTGTCAATTATAGCGGCTCAATGACTTTCCGATATTTGAAGTCATGGTCAGGATAAAATATCTTCTTAACCGTAAAAATGCGTTGGGATGCGAGCAATGATGAACGAGTGGGCAAGTACTATTGAAATAGTATTCCAGTAATATTATTCTACTTAACTAAATAAATGAAATCATAGCCGCATTCCGGATATTTAAAAACGTCATAGCAATAAAATAATAATTAATGATGCTACGCACATTTGTTACACAAATCCCTAAATTGGTTTTCGAATGTTTATACGTGTGTATAAATATTTTTATAAAAATCAATTATCCGAATTATGAACCAAATAAGCAATGATTACATGTCAGCAACACCTTCATGAAGCATTAAAGATACCCTTCCACTGTAAGAAATGAAACAACAGCACCAGTAAAGTTCATTAAATGGGCGATTATCACTTAAAGAACATTATTTGATTACAACAGACAATATAAACAACTTTGAATAAAATCAGCAGAAAAGTGGGATAGTATTCAGAAGGAAAGACAAAGCTACATTTTTCATACATGCCCGTATATCGCGTGCCTTCCGATTCTTTTTCAATGCCAATGTTAGTGGATAGTTTTTGCATCAAACCCTCATCGACCTAACCCATATTTTGTGGGAATCATAGGTTCTAAGCATTTGTTTATCTGTTTTCAACTTTGAAGATTACAAATTGGAGTAGCTCCAAGCAATTAAATGCAATTCTAAATTTTACGGGACAAATTGTCGCGCCTGAATTAAAAGAGGAATTATTCGGACTTTACTTTTCATCCCCATTAAGTCTTAAAATAAAGACTTTTGAGGAGTGCTAGAAAAGTTCAAACCAGAGTTTCATGATCAATTATTATATATCAAACAAGTCCGTATTATTAAACAAAAATGTATGATACTTTCAATAGTTTTTTCCACTCCGTTTACAAGAGGACATTTCAACCATTGACAGTATTATGGAATAAATGACTCAATTTATGCACCATATGTATTTTAAGAATGTTCCTCCTATTTTTTGATTAATTCATTATCTGTAATAATCGATAAATTTTAGTGAACGAACGGGTATGACTGTTTCATATGATTTCATATATTTTTATACTAATCTTCTTCTTCTTCTAACTCCTTCTTCTTCTAATCAATGCGACATTGAAATTTCCTAAACTTTTTAACATAATGTTGATAATTTTTTTCAAAAATGTTAATAACAATGAAAGGAAAATAAAGAAACGAAACGAACTCCATATATGACTCAATACTGTCTGTACAACTTCAGTAAATTGAACAAATAGGAGAGGCTGAAAGAGACCAACTTTGAGGTACCGTTTACCCTCAGATCACTTATCAGACTACGCCATTACAAACACAATGTGTGTCCAAGTTAAGCAACCGCAATATTATATCCAAATAACATAATACTGAAGCATTTTCTTTGTAGGCACATTGTTCATATTGCTGATTTCTATATGAGGGTGGTTGTGGCGGCGGAACTGTTATGCTCACAAAGATCACTAAGTTTGATATTCTCATGGTGTGTTCCATTATAGCAAAATTGGTTGTATTGTATAGATGTCGAATTATGCATATACGTCAATAGTGGGCGTGGCACTCATGTTTCCCATTTCCATTTTTGGCTCAGATTTTACACTGATACTTGAATCAAATGAACATGTGTGAATTGTGGGCGTGGCATGGCTATTAAAGTTTAATTTTATATAATCAATAGAAGCAAAGCTAGAGTTATTTTAAATTGGGTACCGAGAGATGCTTATATAGAAGGTAGGCAAATCCTTTATCGGATCTATCCAACGGCTTGCATACGACTCTTTCAATACATTTTCAGTAAGTACAAAATTATGAACATATGTTAGTAGTTTCTGTGCTAATAAATATATGCCGCCCAATTGTAGTATTTTTATATGAGATATAAAGTAAAGACTGATTCTAATTTAAATAAGGGGCGATTTATCTGCTTCGTATAGCAATATGATGTCTCGAAAATTTCGAAACAAATTTAATACTATTTAGTTGAAATTTATCGAAAATAGAAGCCGTTTCCACAATACCCAAGCGACAAATCAATTGGGAGATAGTTTCTTAAAGGTCTGATATGTGCCAGTTTTTCACAAACACACAATTTCAACCTAATCAGTCTCCTTATTCACATCCACAGCCGATACCGTGTGCCACTCAAATTTTCTAGATACGCTTGCCCAGAACCGCAACTTGCATACTTATCCTGACTAATATTATGTATGTCACATTGCATTATTGGGCAACGGAAGGAATGAAATTTATTAAATTAGCCTCAATTAAGAGATCCAAATGAGCATTGATAGCTTGGCTGTCAGTTGCCTCCTGTTCCTCTAATTGTTTGGATGTCTGTAGCTAAGCACATTGATGAGTTATGGAAAAATATTAGCAGAGCTAACTGCCACCAATGATCCACCCAACCCACTTTTGGGAGCGTTTAATACACTTTCATCTACAATCAAATTACGTGCTTCAAGTTATAGTATGCAGTGGCAAAAGCAACAAATAAGAAATTTACTTTACTGTATTGAAATGGAGATTGTGCCGGCGGAGTGAATACACGCGTGTGTGACCATAAAAGAACAAATAGTTTAAATGAAATGGTTAATCCGCACTCATTGAACTTCATTGAACTTCACTGGCGCAAATGGGATACACGTGGAACTGACTACGCAAATAAATGAAAATGAAAAATTAATAAAAAGAAATACATATCACATATGTACTTCTAATGAAAGTTACAGTACGGGAATTTAAATAAAAAATATTAAATTTGTCAAAGTGTTGGCAGTGAACACTCTGTGAGGCACCAACTTACAATCACACCGCTACGTCCTACTGACAATTTGTGCCTTGCTTGTCGCGTATGTCGCTCGCAGTAAATTTATTAATCCTCAGTAATACAAACAAATCACTCCTATACCTTTATGTAAGTGAGATTGTGTGCATGTGTGTTTCCGTTTGTATTCCCGTTTGTGTCTGCGCTTTGTCTGTGAATGTGTTGCCCGACGAAATTACACGCATTAATTTTGATTAACTTGCACGTGTATCACTGACGTGGACACACATATCCGGAACTGATCGCTGTTAACAGCTTAAAACTATCAGAGGAGCACTTAGAGAAGGCATGGTGGAGCACGGCACTGACACAACCGTCTTAAAACCAAATATCAAAATAAGTAAACTCTTCAGTTACACCATAGGCTTAAAGAACAAGAATCTGTGAAAAAAGAAATCGACAAATGGACCTCATTTGTCATTATTAGCACCGTGCTAGTAATGTGACGTCATATACCATACATCAATATGTTCCAGCAGAGGCACTAGAAATTACCGCATTTACTGCTTCTGCAGCAGTTTTCACCGCTATTGCCATCCCATGATGCTGTTATCAAATAACGCCACTGCTTTATTTGCCATTAATTATTTTCGATGGGCAAGTTCTGCAAGTCCCTTAAAAGTGTTATTGCCCTTGAGCTGTCTCCATCCTTTCACCGATACAACTATAAATAAATTAAAATCCGATGGATAATTTATTGTGCAACATGGCGAGTAACAGTCGATACTCGTCCTACAACTGTTTAACATCCTGGGACTCCTACGACAAGATTCCAAGGTGAGTGTCATTAAAGCATAGCGGCAAAAAAGTCTCTAAGTATATATATTTTATTTCATGAATCGATTGAACATATGTATATCATTATATTTTCGTTTTTTAAATATTAATTTATACAATTAAAAACGTAAATTTTACAGAAATTGCAAGAGTTCGATTTGAAATTCGTTTAAAAATATTTATAAGTTCAAGTTTTAAACACCTATTCTGACTTTTTTTAAACTTTTTTTGTTTGTTTTATTTCCCTTTATTTCATACATCTGTCACCATGATTTGTACATGATTTGACAGTTTGTTTGGAAATTAATATTAAAAACACATTTTGGCCAGTGCCAAGAAGTGATACAACAAAAATTATTTACATTAATTATAATAGTTCACTATAATTATATTATAACAATTTATGATCAAAATTATGTTTATAATAATTATTTACATTTACATTTATAATACTATTACTAATATGTGTAGTCTGGATTTCCTAGTTCAGTAGGTCGTTTGGTCGAGTTCTCTTTAAACGGCGCATGGTGGTTTCTTCTAGATGTAGCAACTCGTTTATTTCTTCGTTATTATGCCCATGCAGTGTATCGTAGTGTTTTCTGGATATCTTTTTTATTTCTTCGTCAATTCTTGTCATATTTAGTTTGTGTACGGTGTACATCTTCATTTGTTGTGTACCAACCAGATTTTATGATAACTCTTAATATTCTAGATTGCTGTCTTTGAATTTTTTGTATGTGTGACCGCTTTGCCGTTCCCCATACTTGGAGTCCGTACGTCCAAATTGGCTTTATAGTACACTTGTATAGCAGCAACTTGTTGTTAATTGTGAGTTTAGATTGCTTACCCATTAACCAATATAGTTGCCTAAATTTTTGTTTTTGATGTGTTAACATCTATAGCGGCGTGTAGGGACTAAATCTACAAAGTCAATACATGCAAACAACACACAGAGTCATTTTTTCTGCGACTACGAAAACGAAGATTTTCTGCGACTGCGAAAACGAAGATTTTCTGCGACTGCGAAAACGAAGATTTTCTGCGAATCAAGATTTTATGAATCAAGTCTGGAATTGATTCGAATCAGCGAGCGCAACAACAAATTCATGAGAAATATTCCCTCACAGACATCGGCACGAGCAAATAGCAAAACCTGTCCGGTATATTCTGTGTTAAAAAGAAGTAATAGGAAATTCTATGCAAAAAAATAAAATTTAAATCAATAAACTATTTTTTTTTATTATCCAATGTAACATTTACTAATGTGTTCATAGAAATCGAACAGGTACCGTGTAACAAAAAGGTGTTAACACATCGCCCGTGAGTTCGAACACTCATTGGTTTTTATTTGTTTCGTTTTTTGTTTGATGTGGTAGTGCCAATTTAGCTTTGAGTCCATGTGTATACCAAGGTATTTAGTTGTAGACCCTATTTTTATATCTTTATTGTTTATTTTAATAGGTATTGGGTTAAATTTTGTTTTAGTTGTAAAAATTATTTGTACAGTCTTATCTTCATTAATTTTCAAGCACCATTTATCAAACCATTCCTTAACATTCTCTGTCTATATCTGTAGATTTGCAGTCGCAGTATTTAGATTTTTGTCAGATGCTAAGAGGATTGTGTCGTCAGCAAAGGTAGCAATTGTGGTATTCAGTTCTTTTGGAAGTGGTATATCTGAGGTAAATATGACATATAGCAGTGGTCCTTAAACACTCCCTTGAGGAACTCCAGCTGTTGTAAGATGAATAGACGAACACTCTTCATTATATTTGACGTAAAAGTAACGATCACTAAGATAACTTTCAACAATCAAATAGTATTCAAGTGGCAGCATCGTCTTCAGTTTATGCAGCAGTCCTTTATGCCATACTTTGTCAAATGCTTTTGCGACGTCTAAGAATACAGCAACGCAGTACCGCTTACATTCTATGTCTGTTTCAATTTTGTTTGTTATACGGTGTATCTGTTGAATTGTTGAATGTCGTTTTCTGAAGCCGAATTGATGATTTGGTATAATGTTTTTATTGTCAAGGATCTGGCTAAGTCTATCATGTAATAGTTTTTCAGCAACTTTAGAGATTATGGGAAGTAGGCTAATTGGTCTATACGACGAAGCAATTGTAGCATCTTTTCCCTGCTTCGGTAGTGCAATAATTTCAGCAACTTTCCATACTTTGGGAAAAAAATTGTAGTCGGAACATTGAGTTGATAGCATTCCTTAAGTAGTTATAGTAGGTAGCTCAGCGAGAGCTTTTCCTGTCAACATATCGTATCCTGGTGCTTTTTTGTGGTTTATTCGTTTTTTAATGCAATAATCATTTATTTCTGTTGTGTTTGTTTTCTTTATTTTGGTTGTAATGTCTATATTTAAGTCATTGCGTGTTTCAATATATTTATCTTCGTCATTTGATAGGACTTTTTCAAAGTATTTAGCTAATGCAGTTGCTTTTTCTTCATTGGTAGTAGCCCATGAGTTGTCATCTTTCCGTAGTGGCTAATGCCTTATCTGCGTTTTTAATTTCTTTGTGCATTTCCATAATGAATAGTTAGTATCCTGGGTAGGCGTGAAGTTTTTAGATAATTTTCCACTTCTATATTTTGTCTTTTAGTTAATATTTTATTGAGTTTTTTGTAGGCTATATTTAAATTGTGTTTATCCTCAGGCGATCTAGTTAGCTGCCACCTCTATCTCAGCTTTCTGTTCTCAATAATTTGCTTTCTTATGAAAATATCCGTTGTAGGTTTATTTCTTCTAAATTTATGCTGTTGGCTTGATTTGATTCCTGCGTCTAGGACCACATCGTTGAAGTGAATAATGGCACGTTCAATGCCTAATTGTGTTTTCAGTGTGATAGACATATTCAGTTGATTTACAATATGCTGTCTATACTCATTCCAGTTTGTTTTGTGGTTAAAAATCTTAGCTATTGGTTCTATGGGTTTGATGTCAGTTGTGTAGTCAAGTATTATCGGAGAGTGGTCTGAAGAAAGTTCAAAACAAGCTTTAATTTTTAATTGGTTACACTTTATATTTTTTGTTATGCTGAAGTCGATTAGATCTGGTATCTTTTTCCTATCTGTTGGCCAGTATGTGGGTTCACCTGAACTTAAAAATCTGCAGTTATTTTTGTTTATAGCATTAATCAGATTTCGTCCTTTTTTATTGGTTAATAATTCATTAAAAATTAATGATTCATTAAAAATTGTTTAACACAAAAATTGTTCAAATTGTTATTTTATTAAATTAATATATTTATGTAAATTATAAATTTGTATCTAAAAAATTTGATCACCAAATTTTTTAAGCATGTTTTTAAAAAACCTTTTATCTCGTGATGTGACAACTCGGGTATTTGGACACGGGCCTGCTTGAATTTCCCAGCTGCGACTCGGTCAATTCGGTAAAGTAACGAATCCTACAAAATATGAAGAAGGTATAATTTTTTAATAATTTAGTTAAGACTATCTTAAAAGGCGGCATTCGATCGACCAATTTTATTTTAACTGTATTTTCGTTCAAAAAACAACCGAAAATATTAATTGAACGCTCTATGATTAAATCTAGGAATATTTTTTAATACACTTGGTGTAGGATGTTTCTTATTACTCGTACTTACATACACTTAAAACAACAACGAGTTTTAATGGAATTGTTGCTCTAATGTTGCTCTACAAAACACACATAGTGGGTGGGTTAACTCGCCATATCCGCATAACCAATGTAGACCAAGAACATTCGGATTAGTATCATATGTGTGCATATCCATATATACATATATTAGTTTTGAACTTATTTCTCGAAATTTATGCTGCGGAATGTAGAAGCAAAGAAAACATAAACGTAACATTTTTTTAAAAATGGAATTATTGGAACTCAAATTGTGACTGTGTTACTGGCATTGAAATTGTTCTTTAAATTAAAATTGTTACGTAATGTAGGCAAATCTTTTTTGTTTTTATTTCGTATTTCGCACAAGTCGCTATCTACCGGAATTACATATGTAAAAATGTACGTACGGGCGTATTCAGAATCCATCTTCTTTGTTTTTATTTTGTAAATGAGATTGTTCACTCATCTGTGCACAATTCAAAACAAAGGCTTCAAAATTCTGAAGTTTGGCCCATTTCATGATTTGTAGTTTAATCGCCGACTTAACTCGTAACATCAGGGAGAAAATCAAATATTTCGTGCTGCAAGCGCTGAAACTTCTTATTACGTTTATGTTCTTTGGTACTATATGCGCAAAAACGTCTAGTTACTAAAATTAGTTCGATAACAATTGTTTGTTAATTTGATTTAAAAGTAGTTTAATTTAACTGCAATTCACTTCTGACACAGTTAAGGAAGTTTTTTCAGCAGTTTAATATTTAGTGTTATACGACTCGCTGCTGCTTCCTAGTCATAACTGCCTCCTTCTTTATTCGCTTCGACTGTTTCTGAGGACATTCCGCATATTCCAAATTAGGTCCCTTAGTGCAAAAGATATTATTCATGACTTCTTATTAATAACTAGCTGTTTATGACCTTTAACTAATAAGTTTTCATTATTTACTTATTACTAATTAGTTTTAAAAATCTTTTAATGTTTAAGAATGCTTAGTTATGAAAAACGAAAGGTAATTGAGGGAACCAAATACAAATACATTTTTACAAAAATAAAAGTGTCCTATGTATTGGAAAGAGAATTGGCATACACATTTAATTTCATAAGAGGTGGTAAACCCTATATTTAGTTTTATGCAGTTGTCCATTACATCCGAAGATTTATTTAATAAAGTTCTGCAGTAGAGATATATGGATTTCTGGATAACATAGAGTATTATCCAACTCTTGAACTTGTTCAATCCATGTAATAATTCAATCGCCTGTCGATACAAATTTTCTTGTAGATTCTTCTTTCTTTCTCCTATTTATGACCTTAAGTTACCACCAAAAATATATCCTTCAGTTATCCGGTTTATTTTGTTTTGACTGGATGTGAAAAGAATTCTTTATATCTTCATGTTTAATTCAATATTATTCTGAAAATTTAATGTTGAACATTATTGCAAATTACACTTTCTAACCCTATTGTTTGAAACACTCTTCAAAACTATGATGTTACCAGAAAAATTTAGTATATGTATATCCAGAAAGTAGAAGTAAATAAGGCAACCATTTGACGTATTCAGATAATTAGTTCTCGACTTCTGATTAGAATAATATATCATCCTAGTATAATGCAACTTAGAACCATAAAAGAACATTCATTCACAGCCATAATTTTTAATGCATTTTCGCCCGTAGACACCTTCCAGGAATTGTATTTCCTATAATTTTCTGGAGCGTGACATTCATTTTTTAAACAGGCGCTGTGCATACTCGTATTATGAACAGTATCCTAGTTTTAAGTTGAGCATTGATTTTAGTCTTATTTCATTGGGAGAAACATCCAACCATCTCATAAGAAACAATATAGGTTCACAATCCTACCATATTCTTTAGGCTCTTCCCACCCTATGGCCATATCCAATTTTGGCTGTTTTTTATTAACCACTGAAAAGTTGCGTAAAGCCGTAAATGTCCTCGCCTTCCTTTTAACTAGTATATCTCTCCACCTTTCTTGAAGTCATCCACACAAGAGATTTCATAAATTTATACTAAAATAATTCCGTAAGTAGGGATTTTGTTTCGATATGAAACAGTTTAAGCTCAAACACTGTTGTATTCTAATAGAATATCAAAGAATTTTTGCTTTGGTAGGTGAAAACACTAGGAGTCGGACTTGCAGTTGGAGTGGAGCATTTTTTGAGTGAAGTCGGAGTTGGATTGTTTTAGAGGACTTTAACACCAACTGATTAAAAGTTACACAAATGAAGTAAGAAAGAGTAAAACGAGTAATGAAGTCTGAAGTCGGATTAGACGGACTTCGAAATACCCTTTACTTTTCCTTGTGCGTCCGACTTCAACAATGGAGATGTTTTCTTCATAAATCATCATTAGGAGAATATAAATGGTAATTTTCGGTCGAATACCTTGAATTGATTATATTAGTGGGAGGCGTGGCCTTTATCTGATCGACCCCATTTATTGTATGTCTTTGTAGGGGCAATATATAAAATATTGTCCAAAAATATTGTATTGGTCGTAAGTTATAATAATATGTCAATAGTGGGCGTGGCTATTAAAATAAACCCCCCATTTTTTGTGTGGTGTTTAAATTTAGTTTCCACAAGACTATACTTTTGCAAAATTTCATTAAGATAGCTCTAATGGTGTAGTCAAAAGTGGCCACAGACGGACGGACGGACAAAATAAAAATTGCTTAGAAAGTGATTCTGATTATATCTGTATATATACGAGTATGTCCATAATCTAACACGCCTCCTTCTTGAAATTGCAACCCCTCTCAAAAGCACAAAATTAGTATAACCTATTTACATTTTTTAAAGGTAAAGCGTATAAAAAGCAATGAACGACTCACACGAGTATTTATTCATGGTACGAGCAGAGTTGCAGGTAATTTATTCCCAAATGTTCCACAGAGAAATCCAACAAATTTGTTCTCTCAGGTTATTTTGAAAGTTTGTCTCGTGTAATATTAATGAATAAAAAATACATAATAAATACATGGTAAAAAATTCATTTCACCTCGGACTAAAGTTGAAGCTAATAAGATTATAAAAAATTTATTTTACTGTCACATATTCAAAAATAGTATAATAAATGGTATAAAGCTCATGTAAAGGTAATAAGTGAATGTAAACTGAATGTACTGGTTAAATTAAAATAATTAACTTTATTTAGTAATTGCAATTTACACACTTAATCTTAGGCTTAAAGTTTACTTTAATACAATTTTGCACTTTATTTAATTATGCATTTACTTTATTTAATTGCTTTATTACTTCTTAATACTGTAACGATTAAAATTCACGATGTACACACTGCTACAATTGCTGTTCAACTGTGTCGACTTTAATTGTGTGGTGGCTTATATACCTCTCATACGTTGAAGTAGAACATAGTAGAATATTCTCTACATTTCGAAAGAAGTTTCTGGATTTTTCTAGAATATTCTCTGCACTTCGAAAGAAGTTTCGAGAACATTCTAGAATATTCTCTACACTTCGAGAAAAGTTTCGAGAACATTCCGGAATATTCTCTACACTTCGAAAGAAGTTTTAGAAGGTTCTAGAGTATGCTTCTGCATTGTGTCTTGACTTATATACACCTCTCGCGTGGTGAACTGCAATGAAAAGAGGGAAACCTAAAAGTATGCAATTATTTATGTTTTAATATGTTTTCACAGAATATATGAACGTTTTCTGTGTTTTCTTTGACAATAAGTTCCAAGGCGGTTAAAAAGAGCAAATAACTTCGCTATATGCGTTTTTGTGTCGTTTTAGCTAATTAATTCAAAATTTTGTATCCGTCTCAATTTAAACTATTTCCAAAGTGGGTATTTAAACTGTTTTCAAAACTGTAAATACTATTGATAAAATTTCATTTTCTCCTTTTCAATTAAAAATAAGTGCAGTCGGACGCATTACTCCGCTGCCCACTGAAAGGCGTGTTATTAATTTTACCTTATCGCTCATTTTTTCTGTTTAATGGACATTTTATTGTTATTACCTGCAATTAGAGTTACTAATGCAAATTAAAAGCATGCTGCAGCTGCACTAGCATAGTACTTATTTATAATCGGAAACTAATATCAGTTGATGGATTTTTGTTTTTGTTCCCTAACGCAACCTTGTATATAAATGCAATGAATAATTGTCCGCCTCATTTACAGTGTACACTCTGAAGGAACTAAATATAAATTTGAGCCAATGTATATAATTTTCTTGTATAGACAGTGATTGAGTAAGTGGAAGGATGAAAATGCACTGCATTGGAGGGAAGTTTACGGCGGCCTTAGAATGAGATATTCGTTTGTGCTTTTGGTATGGTGGATCAAAGAACTTTGCTAGTGAGTTTCAAAATATTGCGGCTTCCATTTATCTGTGTTAAAGTAATTATGTTTAAGTTATCTCTCTGGACTTATGAGTGCCTTTATTTATTTGAAGTGGCATAATTCTAAATATCCTGGTGTTATCTGATCTCACAAGATTTTATTTCTATTACTGAGAATATATGATTTGGAATCATAATTCATTCTTCAGTTGCTATATTCCGAATCTTTGGGATATCCCAAATGTCCTGGGACCCATCTAATTTTACTGAATTAGTTCGCACAACAAACATTTTTATAAGAAAAATGCAATATAAATTTCAATATATAAATATGACACTAATCCATTTAATAATTCAGACCTCACAGATTACATTACAATATGCAGTAGGTTTAGCATTAAAGTAGGTTTAGCCGAAGCTAATGTGTATCCCATTCCCATCGTATTATTATGTCCATTACTTTTCTCTAGTGGGATCTGTCAGCAAATTTAAAAATAAAAGGTAATTGCACTTCCCTTGAGTAATGTTGAACGAGATTTACACACACACACACACACACACACTTACTACATAGTTTAACAATATTTCAACTTATAACTTGCTGTCTGCCGTTCATGAATTTTTAATAGAAGTGAATTTTTATAGATTTCCAAAAGGCATGGTCATATATGAGAATTTCGTCAGATTGTGTCTCATCCGAAAATTCAGGAACATTTGCTGAGTTAACTGAGAAGACCTAAAACTTATGAAAAATAATGTAATGAAGTATACGAATATTACTTTAAGTAAAAAAATAAAAAAAAAATAAAAAAAAATAATAATAATAATAATAATAATGATAATAATAATAAGGAATGAATGAAATTAATATATATAAAATCTAACTTTGTTAAATTAATATACCTAATGTATTGAATGCTACTGAAAATTCATACACATGTTTATAACCAAATATAATATAAGTAGTACTGAATGTCCAGCTGGACAGATTGTAGTTAAATAAATGGAGATACAAAAAAAATAAAATAAAATAAACCACCAAGTACTAACCCAATTTGGTGCAACACTTTGACAAGAATTCATTTAAAATCTATGATTTTTTCCGATGGACTTGGAAAATCCCACAATTTGTTTCATAATTTTGCGAAAAACTTCGGTGAAACAATATTAGCCAAGTTTAAAGCACATAATACACGAATTAAGGACAACTTTACACAAGTATGTCTCTCTGTGTAGGCATCCAACCTCAAAGGAACTATTTACAACTAACATGAGCATGTCATAGGGTTGAACTGCAAACATTTGTTATCTGAATCAAATTTAACTCACTGAACTAAACCGTATAATAATTCTCTCGTCCATAAATGACGTCACGTCAATTTTTGTGGGTTTGGCCCCTTCCCCATTTCAACAACTCCATGTCTTACTGAAGTTCGATGTGATGTAGCTAAAGCAAAATAAAAAATAAAAATGCTTAATTCTTTTTTTTTCGTCTCTGGGTCTTGGAATACCAAATATTTATTAAAATAAAAAGTTAATTTTTCGATTATTATATAGAACTAGAAAGTTAGTATAGAAAGGTAACTTAATGAATAATCGTTGATTTTATTAACAAGCCGCTTTAAAACTAAACTATCAAACAGGCCGTCCACCGGAAGAAGAAAAAGAAAAAGGAAAATATATATAGGTTGTAAAACGTCAAAGATGATGACGTGTCACAGACCAACATGCTTATTGTAATTGATTAAAAATAAACAGCTTTTATTCAACAATCTGTGATGAAATTCTCTAACAATTTTGGTAATAAATCCAGTGGACTTTCACAAATAATTCCAAAGAAGAACGTCGAAGGTCGTTATGTCGCACGCGGCCAACAAATTTTGTGTGCATCATCTGCTTAGTTTCTCGCTCTACATGGCACGTAGCACTCTTTTGGTGAAACCACAGCAATATCGATCCATTAGTAAGAAGAAAACCTATTCTGATTTCCCTATAACTGTAACCATTTTCTGTTAATGTAGCTACGACAATTTTAGAAATAATATCTCTGAGTGCTGCGATTTTTTTCTCATCAACTACAATAATGACTCAGTGGTCTTCTCACACCGCACTGTGACAGATTAAATCGAATTTTTGGTAAAACTCTCTAACATGGATATTAATGGAACATTTGTTGCCTGCAACTTTCAGACACATGAAATATTTGTATATATATAGAAACTCGCAATAGTCACTATACACGAATATTTTAAAATTGTTTAAGAACAATTATTGTATTGTGTTGCCCCACCTTATCTGATTTCAGGCACTGTTTTTAAAATACGAATTTGCTTTCGAAGGTGGCACAAATCCAAAATGAATCTTCCCAAAAATTGTCAAGCAAAGTCTTAAAAATCGGTATCGAATTTTTATATTATTATATTATTATCTTTATTATTATTATATCTTACACCATAATTAATTATGACTGCAAGGTGTTGGGGGAATGAGTGCTAGCTACAGAGACTTTCGACTCGGAAGAGAAAAGGATTTTATAGAAAGAAGCATTTTGGAGGCCAAGCCCGTGGCAGGATTTGAACCTGCGACCCTCGGGGTGTGAGCCTAGCATGCTTACCACTAGACCACAGAGAGCGGCTATCGAATTTTTAATTATTGCTACCTTATGAATCCGTAATTTTCAATTCGTTAAGGCCCGTATATAATAACGCGAGAGCCCGAGACGAGAGCGAGACAGCGTCTCGGACGACATCTTTTTTTGCACTATCTCGCATTCTAATATACAATAACAAAGTGCAAGCCATATTTACACAGAAGCAAAAGTGGTAAACAGCTATTAAAAACTAAATGTTTAGAAATTTTGTATTAAATAAAATAAACGCGGACCCATAAACAGCAAAACAGAAAAAAACAAATGCGTATTACAAAACAGTTGATTGCTTTGACAAATTGTCTCGACGAGAGTGTGAGGAATTTCTAATTTTTTAGAAATGCATCGTCTCGCCGTATCGCATCACACATTATTGTATATTGTCACATACCATCCTTTGTAACAATTTCTATTTGACATCTCGTCGGAGACTCGGTCTAGTTCTCGTCTCGGGCTCTTGAGTTATTGTATATGGGCCTGTAACGACATTTAAAATAAGTAAAAATTTCACATTGTCAGAATAAGAAAATTTTATCCACAATTTATAACTCTCCGCCCGATTCTGCAATTCATGCACTTTTTGCATGGTTAATTCGACAAAAGCCCCACCACCATCAACCTAGCTGCAGCGTGCTTATATGGCTTTTATGTCTAAAGTAATTAAACGTTTTTCTAATTTGGTGACGATGTACAATAAAATTAAATCTAAATATTTCGAACTTCAACATTTTGCTAAGTTTGATTTGACAACACAAATTTTCATCGCAGAATAATTTTAATTGAATTTCAACTTTGAACGGCTCCACACGCACTGTCAAAGTTGCACAGAATTCACAGAGAAGCATACTGAAATGCTGCTAATGAAGAGCAAAATGCGGGTGAATCTTGTTCAACCTTGACTGGCGCTGCCTTTGATGTCGCCAATTAACTTCTTTGTTGGAAACTGTTTTGCTGGTTCTGTTGGTGTTTTTGTGCTCAATTGAATTCTGAAATGATTCCGCTGGCGTTGCCTGGTTCACTTGACTTTTGAAATACTCGTAATCAAATAAAAATAAACGGCTTCGCACAAGCTCAAGTTGACGTTTGGCTCTAAGTGTTTTCAACAAGCACCCTGTTTATTTGACAGCGCCTTGTCAAAAAATCAATATATACGAAAGTAGCGAAAATTGAGTTTCCGATAATAATTCAATTTGCGCAGCAATTTAAAATCTTTTCTAGTGTCGGTAATGCGATATTTTCTCCTCGCCCCCTCCTCGTCAGCTGTGTGGTGCTCTACGCAAACTGCTATGCAACGAACATGGCACGCATGAGAACTCTCTCCTTTGAGTGTAGACTTCGATTTAAAAAATTTAGACAGTGTCTTCAGATGTGATTTTACGAACCAGAATTACCCACGTAACTTTGCACAAGTTTTGTTTTCGCTTTATCGATTAAAGATCTGTCCAGGTGAAAAGGAATTGGTAAAATTTAGTTTGTTTCCTCACTAAATCTCAAGTTCGCGTAATTTAAAGATTTCCTAGCATTGGTACTGATTGAATATGAGACATTTGATTTAATTGAAACAAGTCAATTATTTTTGTATTGTAAATACACTACATCTTACCAAGGGCTGCTTTCTCTCTTATATACTTTGATTCATTTGATACAAATTTAATACATATACAAATTTTGTATCCAGAAGAACTTGGGCATTAGGCATCTTATAATATCTCCAAAAAGGAAATAAAAATTTGGAAATATTTCTATCTTTCTTACGTTTTTTTTTAAAGAAAAACTCGTAAGAATATACAAAGTTAGCGGCTATTTTATATAACATTAAGGGCATATATATATTTCAACAAAATTGGTCTGGATAATTGTGCGATATCGTTAAGCCATTCTTGTAAAGATTTCAGTAGAGTTCGAGTGCGAACCAGTAATAGCTTCTTAGCCTCTCGATAGATCTGACGTTTGCTCACGTTTAGCGGAAACTTATGTTGAGGACCACATGCCAAGTCAAGACAGCCCAAGACATTGCTAGTGATAAATTTTATTTTCCCCCCAACTTCAGGAGCTATTTATGTTTTGCACCGTTGTAAATATGGCACCACTGTCATGCATGGAATCTAGTATTGGCACGCATAGCATTCTTACACTTCGTACCATAAACAGTTTCACTACTTTGCGAACAGCAGACTACAGTAGAAACCAAAGCGGGAGGAAAGTTTACTGAAATCAATTTACTGAAAACATGTTTAAATGAAGGTCAAAGCTAAAGAAAACCAATTACTTCTCCTGCTGGCACTCCCTGCCGCTACTGGGCTTAATCTCCGTTTTCTTCGCAACAAATTTAGTTGCAGATACGAGTACGCCAAAAAGTTATTCTACATCACACACGGCCAAAGCTCAATCACGTTTCAACAAAATAAAGTAATAAATGAAGTGGCGCACACAATTTCATTGAATTCTAGTGCAAACAATCGAAATTACATGAGATCTTTAAGAAAAAGAACGGTGAAATGCTGTCCATTCTTACTTAAAGTAAATGAAATCCCAAATTAAGGCAACCGCAAATGAGTCCCCTGGGCCAATAGCCAACGTTTGATAAAGTAATTAATTATAAATTTTCAAAATTATTATTAAAGTTATAAGACTTGGTTATAACGTCTGTCTTACGGACTATACACCATCGCGTAGTATGACTTAAATATTTCCACGCCGCTTACTAGAGCTCACGAACATTTTTAGTAGCGCAGCATGAAAGACTGTCTTTAATAGAAAATGTAAATGTAGGCGATGTTGTGGGATTGGCAGTTGAAATAGTTTTTAGAATTTTTTTATAAATTTTCATATTCGGAGGGACGTAAACGAATCGCAAAAAACGAGTGTTTCAAATGATGAGCATTTTTATTTTTCTTATATCATCCATGTCCGTTAACTAGAATTTTGTCGAATTGCATACTAACCCCCCATTGCATACGAATGCATCTCATTATTTAAGGATGCGATTCCTCTATTTTTTTATCCCATCCATTCTGACACCTTTTTAACTATTTTCATAAGCTCCATATCGCGTTAATAGGGGCTACGGGTCCCTCCCTATTGTTGACCTCAATAACACAATAAGAGTTAATAATATAAAATTAATAAATCATTCATATGCTAAAGTTTCAAGAGGCATTGAATTCCACTGTAGAAATGTTTGCCTACATAGTTGTCAAGGAGTAGAATCACATCTTAACAAAACCAGTGGCTGTGAACGCAGAGCCTCCCCGCAAAAATCACACTAAGGCTCGCTTTTTAGTTCATTAATATACTTTTTTTCTAATACTATCGAAACTCTGACACATGGAGTTGTTGACGTCCTTTAATCACAATATCGAGGTTTTGATGATTCGCTTAAACTTAATTGATGATGTTTCTGTACCACGTCTTTTTATAAAATAACGAACAACGAACACAGAAATTCAAACTGTTTATTTATAAAGAAGGAGATCTCTTTTTTTAAAGGGACGAGAAATCTTCGAAAAGACACTGCAGAGCACGCGCTCTGACATTTATACTCACTAAAACCACCTCCCTAGCCTAAGAGAATCCCTTAGCACATGGCTTTATAGGAATTATGCAAGTACTATTAAGAGAAACCTCAAGTTGCGTCTGCAAAGGAGTAGAGTTACTTTAGATTAGAACTATTTTACGGATTTGTTTAAGCTGATGACACCTCCGAAACCGAATTAAAGTCACAACATGCTCTTCGCAATGGCACAAAATCAAAGTAGTTACGGTTACACGGAAAGAAGTAAAGAGGTATGAAGAGTCTTGTTATTTAACAGGTACGTTCAAATTCAAATTACTAAGTAGGAACTTGTCTTTTATAACGCCAGTCAACAATTTGAAAATGAAACACGCGTAAGCATCACTCTGCGATCCGCTAGTGACGGAAGAGGAATAAGCCGCAAGCGACTGTGGTATGAAGGCAGATTATATTCAGAATCCCAGAGAAGAGAACGCAACCAAAATAACATGAACTGCTTTTGAACTCACTCTATGGCGACAGAAAATCAGATCAGCGGGCACCAGACCACTCTGGCATATTCCAAAATTTTCTTTAGCAAGGTGATTTACATATGAATAAAGTAATGGGTGAAACTTTCTACAGTCGAAAACAAACATATTTTTTCCTAATAGAGACAATGAAAAGACAGATTTACATTAATTGAACTAAAATTACCTTTTTACGTTTACGTATCTTTCTCAGCGTTTGGCATTTAGTTGCGAACTCTTCAATGAGTAGAGTGAGATATTAAGTTTTCTAGCTCTTTCGCACCCTATGGATAACATAGCTAAAGTTGCTAATCGCACTTGTGTCATTATGCTGCGAAAATAGTTTTTAATTATTTTCAGCTTGGAAAAAAATCGCTCTACTGCGGGTATTGTAACAGGCAACGTCACGTACAGGTTATTTATCAAATATTTACAAAAATCATTATTAGAAATGTTATCTGCAACACTTTTTTATAAAGTTTCGAAGCGTTAAAGCTGATGGAAAAATTACTTGATAGCTCTTCAGAATAGAGACTTATCAGTTCTTGTGATGCTCTAAGCAGTTCATCAGCTTTCGCATTTTTCAGATTAATTAAAAAAATCGAAACGAAATCGCTGCTTTATTGCTCTCACTCCTTCTAATCGAGAGTTAAGATGTCCAATTATAATATCTAGATGAGAATTGAAAATATTTGCTTCATAAAAATATTTCGTATCAGTAATTGTTTCATGTGTCGATAACTCTTCGAAAAAGGATTTCGTTCGTTTAGGTCGTTTTTTTGGAACTCTGCGTCTATTCCCAAGTTTTCAGCTAAAACTTCAGCTTCTTTAACAACGCTTTCAAAATTAATTCTTAAATCCTTGACATTTTTTAGTCATATCAATCAATATTCTTTCACTGCAATTATTTTGACACTATATTTGTTATCTCTTACTCCATAACTCGAAAAATAATGAATTCAAATCTATTCATATGTTTATAAACTGCCTCATCATCAATTCTTTTCTTTTTCTTTGGATATCAAACTTTTTTTCTACCGCAACCACTCGAAACTATAAAAGCACAAGACTGTGCAAAGTAAAAGACATTCGAACAGAGATCGTGACAGTGTGTACATAGAGCATTATAATCGAAGCAGCAGTATTTGTAATTGTGCAAAGTGATGAAATTCATGGTGAAATAAAGTACAAATTGTAAAGAAGTAAACTTTAAGCCTAATATTAAATGTGTAAATAGCAATAGTT
The DNA here is from genome assembly GCA_920105625.2 of Clusia tigrina. NCBI lineage: Eukaryota > Metazoa > Arthropoda > Insecta > Diptera > Clusiidae > Clusia > Clusia tigrina. The sequence goes on from OV050030.1 coordinate 371,286,209, forward strand.
AAATAAAGTTAGTTATTTTAATTTAACCAGCGATTGTTTGATTACTACACAATCCAGTGGTACGAGTCTGAGTACAGAGAGTTAGAGAAATTGTCAGGAGGGCAATTTTGTAACAGAGTAAATTGTCAAGAGGGCAATTTCGTAACAATTGGTGTCAGAAGTGGGATTGTGTATCTGTAATAAACAATGGTTAAATTTGAAAAACTAAGATTGGAGCAGCTCAAGAAGGAGCTTGAGCGTTTAAATTTGCAAACACAAGGGCTTAAAGCGGAGCTGCAGGTGCGACTAAGAAGCGCTTTAGAGGAGCAGGGTATAGATGTCGATGAGCATGAATTCCAATGTGAAAAGCCAACGACATCTCGATACGAAGAGAAACCGCAAGAAACTAATACGGGTAACTTCAACATGAGTGAACTCATCGGGGTATTAGAATCCTTCAAACAGTATTTGCAGCAGCGAGATGAGAGAATACTGCAGCTCTTCCAGCAATACGGTGAGGAGATACACCAGCGAATAAAACAAAATGCTCCAGCAGTTAAAGAGGATGTCAAGGAACACTTACAACAGAGTGAAACGCGATTTACTCAACTTGCGGAACAGAACTCACAGCAGAAGAATGAAATGTCCGAAATAGTGGACAGGAAGGTTTGTGAGGTTGGGACACGGCAGGAGTCGTTCGAAGGATTTATGGAACAAAAATCCAATGCGAATGAGCAAAGGCAGCACGAAATTGAAGCTACTGCCAGCACAGATGGTTGGAGTAATCGCGAAGTACTGGCACCATTGGCTATGTCATTGAAAGGTGCTGATGCACTGCCGAATATCGCAGAGGGTGAGAGAAACTGTTATGAAAATGTGATGAATGCCATTCAGCGGAGCAGTGGTGAGTCTTTACAAAAGGATGTGGCGGAGGTAGAGCAGTTCGCCCATCTGGCCTGTCCAGGCGAGATTGCTGAGAGAAGTATGATGGATACTTTCGTATATGGTATTCCCGATGCGAAAATGGACTGTTCAGCGATGACAAACCCAAAAGCTAAATGTATGGAAACAGTGGCTGGCGCTTTAACGTTTGAGATAGCGGCTATGGTGTGCCAGCCAGTATGCAGAGCCCATCAGGTGCAAGTTGAAAGTGGACAGGGTTGCACGGGCAAGTGCCTTGCCTCCAGTGAGGTTGGATACGCGGCTCGTGGTTGTCGGACGAAACGCAAATGTTCTCCATCAGACTCGCATGTGGGACCGGAAAGGCAGGGAATTGGATGATGTTTTTAAGCTGTCGACTAACTAAATGGAGTCAGTCTCGAGGGGCAAGATTTGACTCCCACAAAATGCAGCCCCGGAATCCTCGTTTCTCAGATCGCAAGGAAAGTCAGATGCCTAATTGCTGGCAGTGTGATAAGCGAGGAGTAGTAGTAGATAAGCAGATAAAGAAGGGACTAAAAAAAAAAATAATAATAATAATCTACAGTACTTCGATGCAGCAGTTGTATGCCTGCATAAATCGTACACAACTGATGAGTGATAAAATGAAAGCCAGATATGATGTACGAGTAAACTCTAAGGGATTTCAGGAAGGGCAACTAGTTATGCTTCATAATCCTCAAAGGAAAAAGGGATTATCGCCAAAACTGCAAACACACTGGGAAGGGCCTTATAAGGTGATGAAGCGGCTCAACGATGTAGTATACCGCATCCAGTTGGCGAGAAATGTCAGGAGCAAAATGAAAGTCGTTCATTTGGAGAGGCTATCTCCTTATAAAGGTTGCAGTACTATCCTTGTTCGGGACGAACAAGATTAAGCGGAGGGCAGTGAAACGTGATTGCATATCAGTGAAACGGGATTGCATACTTTTAGGATCCCATCTGGAGTTTGAATATGAGTGCACCACCCTGTGTGGTTATTAGTCAAGACACAATCCATTCGAATAAAAGCTTCTTTCGTTGTAGAGATTGTCGTTTAAAGAAATATCTCGAAAGTAAGAACCTCCTCTATAAAGTTCTAGAAACATCGAGAAAATTCTACACTATTGTAGAATTTTCTACCGCAACCTTTCGAAACTATAAAAGCACAAGACTGTGCAAAGTAAAAGACATTCGAACAGAGATCGTGACAGTGTGTACATAGAGCATTATAATCGAAGCAGCAGTATTTGTAATTGTGCAAAGTGATGAAATTCATGGTGAAATAAAGTACAAATTGTAAAGAAGTAAAGTTTAAGCCTAATGTTAAATGTGTAAATAGCAATAGTTAAAAAAAGTTAGTTATTTTAATTTAACCAGCGATTGTTTGATTACTATACAATCCAGTGGTACGAGTCCGAGTACAGAAAGTTAGAGAAATTGTCAGGAGGACAATTTACTCTGTTACGAAATTGCCCTCCTGACAATTTACTCTAACTCTCTGTACTCGGATTCGTACCACTGGATCGTGTAGTAATCAAACAATCGCTGGTTAAATTAAAATAATTAACTTTATTTAACTATTGCTATTTACACATTTAATATTAGGCTTAAAGTTTACTTCTTTATAATTTGTACTTTATTTCACAATGAATTTCATCACTTTGCACAATTACAAATACTGCTGCTTCGAATATAATGCTCGATGTACACACTGCCACGATCTCTGTTCGAATGTCTTCGAGTTTGAACAGTCTTGTCGCTTTTATAGTTTTCGAATGGGTGGTGTAGAAACTTCCACGCTATTCTCGTATTATCTAGAAGCTTCTATCCTCTTCGACGGAAGTCGAGAATATTCTTTTTGATATTACCGACAGATGGTTCTTGAATAAGCTATTATTCGAATAGTTCGCATCTTGACTCACAGGGGCACTCATTCTCCAGATGGGTTCCTAAAAGTATGCAATCCCTTTTCACTGAGCTATCACGTTTCAATATTGAAACGTGATAGCACAGTGAATGTGATTGCATACTTTCAGGATCCCATCTGAGTCTGGGAATGAGTGCCCCCTGTGAGTCAAGATGCGAACTATTCGAATAAAAGCTTATTCAAGAACCATCTGTCGTTAATATCAAAAAGAATATTCTCGACTTCTGTCGACGTGGATAGGAACTTCTGGAAAAAACGAGAATAGCGTGGAATTTTCTACTCCAACCATTCGAAAACTATAAAAGTGACAATACTGTTCAAAGTCGAATGCAGTAGATCAGAACCGTAACAGTGTGTACATCTAGCATTATAATCAAAGCAGCAGTATTTGTGATTTACAAAGTGATGAAATTCATTAGTAAATAAAGTGATTAATGGTTTGTGAAATAAAGTGCAAATAATAACTAAGTAAACTTTAAGCCTAATATTAAATGTGTAAATAGCAATAATTAAATAAAGCTAATTATTTTAATTTAACCAGCGATTGTTTGATTACTACACAATCCAGTGGTACGAGTCCGACTACAGAGAGTTAGAGGAATTGTCAGGAGGGTAATTTTCTAACAGAGTAAATTGTCAAGAGGGCAATGTCATAACAATTGGTGTCAGAAGTGGGATTGTGTATCTGTGATAAACAATGGTTAAATTTGAAAAACTGAGATTGGAGCAGCTCAAGAAGGAGCTAGAGCGTTTAAATTTGCAAACACAAGGGCTTAAGGAGGAGCTGCAGGTGAGACAAAGAAGTGCTTTAGAGGAGCCGGGTATAGATGTCGATGAGCATGAATTCCAATGTGAAGAGCCAAAGACATCTCGACACGAAGAAACACCCCCAGAAACCAACACGGGTAACTTTGACATGAGTGCACTTATCGGGGTAATACAGCAGCAGTTAAAACAAAGTTCTCAAGCAGCCGATGAGAAAATGCAGTTGCGAGATGAAAAGTTGCAGCAGCAGTTACAACAAAATGCTGAATCCGTCGAAAAGAGTATTGCATCCGTCAAACAGGACGTCAAAGAACGCTTACAGCAAAGCGACGACAAGATGCAGCAGCGTTTACATCAAAGTGAAACTCGACTTATTCAACTAGTGGAAAAGAATTCACAGCAGATGAAAGAAATGTCCGAGCTGGTAGTCAGGAAGGTTTGTGAAATTGAGACACGGCAAGAATCGTTCGAAAAATCTGTAGTACAAAGGCAGAACGAATTTACGCAACAAATAGAGCAATGAATTCAACTACTACAGGAAGGTGCATTGCCTGTGCCAGCTTTATCCTCAATAAAAATGAAGCCTCCTACCTATGATGGAACCACGACATGTAGCGTGCTCAGAATGCAGTTTGAGACTACCGCTAGCAGAAATGGTTGGAGTGCTCGCGAAAAAGTGGCTGCATTAACCGTTTCGTTGAAAGGTGCTGCCGCTGATGTGCTTCAAACTATCTCAGAAAGTGAGCGAGACTGCTATGAAAGCTTGATGAATGCCGTTCAGCGCAAGTATGGTAATGAACATCGCAAGCAGATGTACCAAGTAGAGCTACGAACACGTGTACAAAAAAATGGTGAGTCTCTTCAACAGTTTGCGGCGGAAGTGGAACGGTTGGCTCATCTTGCCTACCCAGGAGAGATCACTGAGAGGTGTATGATAGACACCTTCGTATATGGCATTCGCGATGCGGAGATAAAGCGTTCTGCAATAACTAATCCGAAAGCTATATATATGGAGACAGTAGCTAGTGCTTTGTTATCAGAGACTGCAGCATTGGTGTGTAGGTCAGAATGCACAGCCCGTCAGATAACAGTCGAGAACGGACAAAGTTTCAGGGGCAAATGCTTTACCTGCGGTGATGTGGCGCACATGGCTCGTGATTGTCAGTTGAGATGGAAACGTTATGCAACACAAGCTCCGGTAAGATTGCCAAAGCAAGACAAAGTCCGAAATAGGGAATCGGAAAAGATTGTCAAGCCGGGAAATGAACGGAGTCCCACAACTGATGGCCCAAGAATCTTCGTTTCTCAGATGGCGCGGAAAAATAACAGCCTAACTGTCAGCAGTGTAATAAGCGGAAGAAAAATTGTGGTAACATTTGATACGGGGGCATCACTTTCCATAATTAGAAGGGATCTCGTTCGGGGAATTGAGCCGCTTCAGGGAATAAGTTTGCGTACGGCAACTGGAGATGATGCACCGGTACTGGGAAAAGTTACACGGAATATAATTATCGGCACCACAACAGTGCCGCACGAGTTTGTAGTTGCGGATATTGTGGACGAATTAATCTTAGGTGTGGATTTTATGATTCGGAATGGATTCACGCTAGATTTCAAAAGCCGAGTGCTGAAATATGCGAACACCGAAATACCGTTCTCCTTTGGTGAGGATAAGTATAGAGGTGTTAAACAAGCCAATGTATCGCGACGGACAAAAATCCCACCCAAGTCAGAGTGAGTTATACGGGCCAAAATGGGCGGAGATGTTGAGAAGCATAAGAGCCAAATCGTACCAGAAAAAGTAGTGAATATTTCAAATACCGCTGAAACCATAGCGAAAAAGAAGGTAAGGTGCCAGAGTATCTCAGCAATTGTAAACTGTGAGAGGCAACCGCGAGACACGAAAAGCAAGATACGAGCTAATAAAAAGGTACCTGACGATCTGGCGAAAGAATGGACTAAAGAGTTGTCTACAGAACTTCCATGCAGCAGTTGTATACCTGGAAAACGCGAACAGCTGAATCAAATTCATGGAAACAGCAGAAATCGTACACAGCTGATGAGTGATAAAATGAAAGCCAGATATGATCTACGAGCAAACTCCAAGGGATTTCAGGAAGGGCAGCTAGTTATGCTTCATAATCCGCAAAGGAAAAAGGGATTATCGCCAAAACTGCAAACATACTGGGAAGGGCCTTATAAGGTGATGAAGCGGCTCAGCGATGTAGTATACCGCATCCAGTTGGCGAGAAATGTCAGGAGCAAAATGAAAGTCGTTCATTTGGAGAGGCTATCTCCTTATAAAGGTTGCAGTACTATTCTTGTTCGGGATGAACAAAATTAAGCGGAGGGCAGTGAAACGTGATAGCACAGTGAATGTGATTGCATACTTTCAGGATCCCATCTGAGTTTGGGAATGAGTGCCCCCTGTGAGTCAAGATGCGAACTCTTCGAATAAAAGCTTATTCAAGAACCATCTGGCAGTAATATCAAAAAGAATATTCTCGACTTCTGTCGAAGTGGATAGAAGCTTCTAGAAAGTACGAGAATAGCGTGGAATTTTCTACTCCAACCATTCGAAAACTATAAAAGTGACAAGACTGTTCAAAGTCGAATGCAGTAGATCAGAACCGTAACAGTGTGTACATCTAGCATTATAATCAAAGCAGCAGTATTTGTGATTTACAAAGTGATGAAATTCATTAGTAAATAAAGTGACTAATGGTTTGTGAAATAAAGTGCTAATAATAACTAAGTAAACTTTAAACCTAATATTAAATGTGTAAATAGCAATAATTAAATAAAGCTAATTATTTTCATTTAACCAGCGATTGTTTGATTACTACACAATCCAGTGGTACGAGTCCGACTACAGAGAGTTAGCGGAATTGTCAGGAGGGCAATTTTGTAACAGAGTAAATTGTCAAGAGGGCAATTTCTTAACAATATATATATATACATATATAGCGACAGCGTGTCAATAGATGGCGCACGGAACTGGTGCCTGCTTGCGTTGGCGTACCCGACAACTGGGGGGGGGGGGGGGGTGGTAGTGGTGTCGCCACACACACACACACACATATATATATATATATATATATATATATATATATATATATGTGTGTGTGTGTGTGTGTGTATGTGTGTGTGTGTGTGGCGACACCACTACCCCCTCCCCAGTTGTCGGGTACGCCAACGCAAGCAGGCACCAGTTCCGCGCGCCATCTATTGACACGCTATCGCTGTCGCACAGCGTGTTTATGGGCAAGCGGAACTAGCCTGTGTTGGCTGCTGAACAGCACACTTCGTGTTTCCGGCCTCTCAATCAACCCTCTTTCTTTTCTGCACTGGAGCTGGTGTGGGCGTTTCGTGCAATCCAAAATAGCTCGTTCAATATCTGGAAACTCGAGGAAATACACTACATACACTTGTTTCTTACACTACATATTATATACTTGTTTCTTACACTACATATTATATAATTGTTTCTTACACTACATATTATATAATTATTTCTTACATTACATATAATACACTTATTTCATTTCTTATATTACTGTTTTTATTGGCAACGCTACGTTGAGCACGCGAGCAGCCAAATTGGTGACCCCGACGTGATCTAAACACACATTCGCCCCACCCAGAGGGGTCGAGATAATCAGCACACGACGCATATGATGCTCCGCTCGCCAACGGCCTCAGGACCGGCGCCGCCGGCACCACCGGAGCAGCCACCGGCACCACCGGAGCAGCCGCCGACTCAAGCCTCGTACGCGGCCCTGCAGCAGCCACTACAGCCAACGTACTCAACGCAGCAGCAGACACAACCACCGCACGTGCATGCGCACGCACAGCTGGCTATGCCAACGCCATTGCTGCTACCGACACACCCGCCGCCACACCATGCAGGGGAACCTGGGGGACACGCCTCCTTTTCGTCGCCGCCCGCGATCGAGGCGGTGAACAGCTGCCGGCTCCCACGTTTCTGGAGGAGTAACCCCGATCTGTGGTTTTATCAGATCGAGGTCGCGTTCCAGTTCCACCATGTGCGCAACGATAACAGCCATTACAATTTGGTAGTTGCGGCGCTCGACCCGTCGGGGATCGACAGCTTCACAAGCTACTCACCCAACTCGAGCTGGGTGACAGGAAGCCATCTCAACTCCACGCAGATGCGCGCCTTGGCAGGTGACAGGGCCACGGATGACGTCATCCGAGTGAAGTGGCGCGGTTTGATGTCACCGTCAACGCGACAGCTTCTCAAGATTCTGAAAGGTACCAGCCTGGAGGAGTTCGCCGAGGTAGCTGACTAGCTGGTCGACAATGGACTTACAGTGGCGGCTACGTCACCTCCACTCTCGTCTCCTAGACCCCGCTCTCCATTCGCGAACAGATCGTCGCACGATTCAACGGGTAACTCCGTGCACGCAGAGCTTGCCGCGCTGCGTCAGTCAGTGGCACAGCTCCTTATTGCCGAGGAGAACGGTCGCCCGCAAACTGCAGCGAAACAGCCTCACGCTGTACGCCACCAACTCGTCGCCGATAGCCACATACGGGCAGCTCACGCTGAAGCTGAACCTCGCCCTGCGGCGGGATTTTACTTGGGCATTCACTGTGGCCAATGTGCAAACCGCCATTCTCGGGGCGGACTTTCTGGCATAATATGGGCTCCTGGTAGACTTGAGGGGACGACGCATCGTAGGCCCCCTTACCAATATCGCGGCAACGGGCCGCATGGACTCGGCTCTAATCTACGGCATCTCCACAGTGGCTCGCATTGATGCACATATGGGACCACATGGCGACCGGTATAGAGAGCTCGTCCAGCGCTACCTGCAAATCGCTTCACCAACAGGGCTCATGGCCACTTGCCGGTACAACACTTCACCGTCACGGAGGGCCCTCCCGTTTTCGAGCGCCCCCGTAGACTCGTCGGTGAACGACTCGCTGCTGCCAAAGAAAAGTTTGCTGACCACCTCGACAAGGGGGTGGTACGCCCATCATCGAACCCATGGGCTAGTCCGTTACACATGGTACCAAAGCCGAATGGAAGCTGGCGAGCCACTGGCGACTACCGCCGCCTCAACGCGTGCACCTTGCCAGACCGATATCCTCTACCGATCATCGAGGATTTGATCCAGGAGAGCCGGGGAAAAGTCTTCTCTGTAATCGATCTGCAGAAAGCCTTCTACCAAATCCCGGTTGCCAAAGCTGACATCCCGAAAACTGCAGTCAAAACACCTCTCGGCCTCTTCGAGTTCGTGGCTATGCCATTAGGCCTGCGTAACTCCGCGCAAACGCTTCAACGGGTAATTAATCACCTACTGAGGAAACTCCCCTTCGTGAGGGGCTACGTAGACGTCCTGCTCAACGCATCCGAGACGTATGACGAACACCTGCACCATTTGAGCCAATTGTTGGATACGCTGAAAGCGGCGAATCTACGGATCAACCTGGACAAATGCCAACTCAGTGCTCAGGAGGTTACATTCGCTGGGTATCGGGTCTCGAAAGAGGGGTTTAGGCCCCCGCGCCCAAAGATCGAGGCGATCGATGCCTTTCCAAGCCCGACAGACTCTACCCAGCTGAGACGTTTCCTGGGTACGGTCAATTATTACCGCAGGTGTATACCGCACGCCGCGGAACTACAGGCCCCACTCAACGAACTTCTGAAGAACCTCACGAAGAAGAAGGCGGCGATTGGCTGGACGACGCAAATGGAGCAGGCATTCCAGCAGTGCAAGGCGAGTATCGCAGCAGCTGCAGATTCAGCCTTCCTCTCGCCTACCGCGCCAATCGCTCTCTACACCGACGCATCGAGCACCGCCATCGGAGCGGCACTCAACCAAGAGCAACCCGATGGGACCTGGAAGCCTCTGGGGTTCTTCTCTAGGAAGCTCAATCCCCCAGAAACTCGCTACAGCGCCTACGACAGGGAGTTGCTCGCGTCAGGCACTTCAGGAGGATCATGGAAGCACACGCCTTTACAATCCACACGGACCACAAGCCGCTCGCCTTCGCCGCACAACAACGCTCGGACAAGGCAACGCCGAGACAGAGCAGGCAACTGGACTTCGTCCTCCAATTCAACGCACGATTTGTGTACGTTCCCGGGGGGGAAAACGTTGTGGCAGACGCACTTTCGCGAACCTGTACGGTCTCGATGCCTTCCATCCTCGACGAAGCCACTATCAGCCTGGAGCAAGCCTCTGATGTAGAGCTGCCTCACCTGCTGGAGAGCCCGCGTATCCAACTCGATCGTCTCGCTTTCAACGACAGCGAGATCTACTGTCTGGTTACCGATGGGGTGACACGGCCCTATTTGCCACCCAACCTGCGTCGAGCGGCGTTTGGCATCGTACACGGATCATCCCACCCGAGTGGTCGAGCAACGGCGAAACGTCTGGTGGCGAAATACTTCTGGCCAAGCATACACAACGACGCGCTCCGCTGGGCCCGTGAATGCCAACCATGCCAACGCGCGAAGGTCCATCGCCACAATCGCGCCGAGTTCCAAAGCTTCGGGGTGACAGATAACAGGTTCTGCCACGTTCATGTTGACCTGATCAAGCTACCGCTGGTGAGAGAACTGTCGCACTGCCTGACCATCGTCGACCGCTTTTCCCGATGGCCGATAGCTGTCCCGCTCGCGGACGTTCGAGCTGTAACCGTCGCATGAGCGTTCTTTCACAGTTGGGTCTGCACTTTCGGCACGCCACTCACCATCACCTCCGGCTAGGGGAGTCAATTCGAGGGGGAGCTATTTACGGCTCTCGCGAAAATGACGGGTGCTAACCATGTTACACAACGCCTTACCACCCACAGTCGAACGGCATGGTGGAGAGACTACACCGCACACTAAAAGCGGCCTTGATGTGCAGTCCAGAAACACCATGGCCAGACGCCTTGCCAACAGTGCTATTGGGAATGCGGACGGCGTACAAAGAGGACCTCAAAGCAACTCCAGCTGAGATGCTCTTCGGCACCCAACTCCGCCTGCCGGGGGAATTCTTCGGACAACAGAACGACCCTACCACCCAACACGGTTTTCGTCGAGCAGTTGCGCAAGCTGGTAAAAGCGATCAGGCCAGTACCAGCGTCCAACCACTCGAGACAGAAGCCGTTCCTCTTCAAAGAATTGCGCACCTGCACGCACGTATTCTGCAAGCTGGACAAAATCCGGAGGCCACTCAAGCCGCCATTTAAGGGCCCCCACAAGGTAATCCTCCGGGTCAACGACAAGAGTTTCATCATCGACATGAATGGCGTCAAGAAAGCCATCTCCACGGACTGCTTGAAGCCGGCCTACCTCGAGGTGAGTGACTCAACATCGGCGCCATCACTGCAGGTACCCCGATCACCATCGCCAACCCGATCGCCATCGCCGCAATCGTCGTCATCGTCAGCGGCAAATGACCCACCAGCGATCCATCCAAGAAGTCAGCCAACATCCCGCTCAGGGGACCAACCCTCACGAAATAAATTCAAAATTAACACGTTCGTTTTTTATTTCCTGTTTGATACCATTCACTTTCCAATTGCCAAAAACAGTTCCCCAGGGCTTAGTAACTATTTTGAAAGCGTTTGCATTAGGATTTTATATCTGTTGTGCACATTTGCAAAGTCTTGCGTTATCTGTATTCAATTACAATGTTTACAAGTAAATAAAGTGACAATAGTTTTGTTCCCTAACAGGTTTTTAAACAAAGTGTGCCTGTATTAATAAAAATATTTAGGCTTCAACATATCATTTAGTAAAGCGATTTAAGAACAATGCTGGAGTTTTAAAGACAATGAAGGAGAGGGAAATGCGCATTACTTCGCATCCACTCTGATATATTATCGTATTAATAAGCTCGACTACTCTCTCGACTTATGTACTCTTAACTACAAGAGAAAATTAAAGTTTCGATTATGGTTAAATTCATATTCATAATAATCACTAAAAGTGCCGACTCACATAAAACAGAACAGAAAATTATTATTTTATTATTTCTTCAGTAAATTCTGTTTCTGTTTGCGTTGCTCGGCAGCTACATAAAACAGACAATGAGATGGAGACTATATTCACAAAAAATTATTCAAATTTGAATCTAATTTGTAGCCTGGACGATATTTTGAGCTTATATTAATTTTGTCTCTATATTAATTGAAAATTTAAACAAATTACCTCTCGGACATCGACAAAGAATTGGAGGTGCAAAGTGTAGAAGAATTGTATGCAGCGTTTTATTAACTCTTGGGAACAAGCTAGAGGAAAATGAGCTTCTATTTTCCTAATTAAAAAAACCGAATATAAAATAGGAACAAAATTATTGTAATATGTTGACAACTAATTTTCATTCAAATTAATATTAATATCTAAAATTTAAATAGAAATATGTATTGATATTAAATGTTCCTAAATAAAAATGTACCACTTGCTGTTGAGGAAATTCTCTTCTCCACAAAGTTGAATGTTGCAAATAAGGTTAGGAAATTGTGCATATGCAAAAAAAATTTATTAATTGTTAAAATACATTATAAACAAATCATAATTATTACAAGCCACACATTTTAAATAATTAAAATCCATTTATGTCGCTAGCACCAACAATTATTTTAATATTTCTGACGATTTTTGCTACAGAATCAATTCACATCGAATTGTTTCTGTTGTCGCGAAACGCCCATTTTCTGCCGTTAAATTATATAGCTAATCTAATATAAATTCGTTTGTTTATTTTGTATCTGTCGCAAATGTGCTGGATTCTGTTTCTGTTGCCGTTTCTGCTTTATGTCACTCTGCACCTTAACCAGAGAATATAAAGAACGGAAACTTAACCGCCAAACAGCAAAGAGCCTAAATAAAAACACAAACTTGTACAGGAGTTTAGCATAAATTTTAAGAAGAAAACGCGACATTGAAAAGCAAATAATAATGAATAAAAATTGCACTTTGGTGTTAAATGAGAAATAATCGTTACAAAATTAACGCTGTCATTATATCTACATTAAGGTGGGACCAAAATAGACGAGACGTAACGATAGCAATTTGACGAACGTCTGCACTCGTTACGTCGATTTTGACATTTAACCCAAAATGTGACGCTATCAAACGCATCGATGGATGGCTCTTTACATAAATTCCGAGCTCATCCCCCACAGCGGCGATTAAATTATAGCATTTTAATTCTAATTTCTTTAAAAAAAAACAACAATCGTGCCAACAAAGAAGAGGTTGTGACGAGTAGCAGACGTTTGCAGTTCGGTTCTTACAGAACCGATCGTCACGTCTAAATGTTTCGTTCAGTTTCGATCAAATACGTATGGCCATTTTGGCTATTAGCATTGATTCACATATGCTCGAACTTACTCGTCACGTTTCGTCTCGTCTATTTTGGTCGGCCCTTTACCACTAGACTATCGAGCATGCCGCTAAAAAGCTGAATTTAATGTAACTATGTAAGTATTTTCATGTTTCACTTCTATATGACTTCTTATAAATGTAGCTTGCAATTCAAGTTCAAACATAAAAGAAGTTACAGTCAAATTATTGTGGCCAGAACATTCCATGTTTCTATCGCTATCTCGTTCTCCCTCATGGTGTTTGTAATTACTCGTCAGTCATGTTGTTGGAGACCCAACATAAGTGCATCGAACTCTCATATAAGAATGTCCACGTTATGAAGCGCGAACAGCGCAAATTTTTGATTACGCTGCAATTCTAATGTTCAATGCCCTTGAACGAATGTACGCCGGCATTGACCGTGATACTCTAAGCTGACATTGCAAAAGCCCTCTTTATGTATTAAGAACCATATTATATACCAAGTCTTAGCACATAAGAAATTAAAGTATAAATAGCGATAAGGTTTTATCAATAAATCAGATTCGATCTGGAAACCAAACTTATCGTTTCTCATTAAAATATTTGGCTGTACTCTTGAAGTCGCCGAATTAAATTGTGCGCTAGCTCTCGCGCCGCTATGCAAATCTTTGAGCCCATCATTACACTGTCAACTCACCGGAAAAATATATTACACATGTGTACAAGAACAAATTCACATCCTTCGTAAGCTTCGGAAATATTTACGTTTTATTGCACACTGTTCACATTTTAATTTATGTTGCATCGCATTGTGCAAAAATTACGATAATTTAATAGTGTATAAATGAAAATGCAAAGCTCATATCAGACCCCGCAAATTATTAGTAGAAAGCAGACTTAATTACTAATTAATTGTTAGTTATGATTAAATGTTGCTCAACCCTTGTCAATTCATTGCTGGATTCAAAGCATAAATTTTGTAAATAACTGTTAGCTGTACATATTAAAGAGAAAGTACACTGCCTGAACACAATAATAATTGAATACAAAGAATGGGGTCTTCCAAACAACAAAGTAGAGAGAAGCGGAAAAGTGTATCCGTAGTAACCCAAGACTTTATTTGTTTTTCTACTATACGCATACTGATGAACAATAAGAATGAAACTTAACTAATAAGATTCACAAATTTATTGGCTACTGATAATGCCCAAAAAATCGTCAGATAATGTACCAATGGCAAACTGCAATAATTGGCAAATTTTATAATTATTCATATAGACGTTCTTTCTTACAATGCCGTTGGTGTCCACTCGTGTTCCATTGATTTTCAAACGTATTCTGTCCTCAACCGATATTACTATGCCTTCGTCCTTTGATTTGAAAGAGGGTTCCTCCACACCTGGAAAATATTCCATTTCATTGGGAATACACTACCAATGAGAAAGGGAAAACAATCAGAATTTCTTAAAACCAAAAAACATGGAGTATTTTACATATCGTGATATAAAACAGGAAAGCGGTCCAATTTCAGTAAAGATGCCCAACTTGGAAGAAAGAAATTTATAAAGTAATAAAATTTCAATCTCTCAAAAGAATTATGCCCACACTACTCACTTTGTTAATTTGCTTCACAACGGCGTCAAATACTTCACCTTTGAACGGGCGGAAAACGATTGCCCTATATTTTACTGGAAAAACGACGAATCCTTCATTGGGCTGAATAATACCTTCGCCAATTCCCTCAATCGTAGTAACAGCTACGACGAAACCGAATTCGCCCGAACAGACGCCCTCCATTTCAGAGTAAAGTTTCTGACTCACTGTTTCTAGAATATCCGGACCGAAATAGCAGGGATGCAACCAAATATCATGTTCCAGAGGGATCTGTGTGGACCTCTCAACAATTTAAATATTTGTTTTATGTTTTGAACGGAGCATATTAGCTACTTACGTGAAAAAACATTTTACCGCGTTAGAACGGAAATGCCAACGACCACAATGGACAACGAATTTGAAAAAACGAACTGCGAGTAGCGATTGACGAGTGATGAACGACGAATTGGGAATTCGCATCGAAATAATCATGGTGTTAATAGATATGGTGGGAGCTTCATTGCTATAAAATTAATGTAAGGAACAAGAAAAACAGGCAAAAACTAAAAAGGTCTAACTTGGCGAACCTGGAGCGTATTTGTCAATGTGAAACACAGCATAAATATTATGACAGTAAAGCCGGCAAAAGTTTGTCAAAATCGAACGCACGTTTTTATCACACCATTTTAAACATAATAGCTACTAAAGTACTACATACCAAACGTGACAAATGGCGAGTCAAGGACTAACGACTTAGGACATATTTTTGGAACGAAAATTAAATTGCAAAAAATATAAAGACCAAAAATTTTAAGTAAAACTTAGTCTCTGCTGCCCTCACTGGTTTAGTGGTAAGCGTGCTAGACTCACACTCAGAGGGTCGCAGTTTCAAATCCTGCGTTCAAGTGCCGTTCTACAGAAAATGCTTAAAATTTTGAACAAAGTACAACTCTGATATTTCGGTCGACTGAACGACCATTTTGCACTACTTCGGTGAGCTCCAAGCTTTCATCTTCAATTGTCCGAAATCTGTTTAAAAGGAATTTGGTTAGAGAAGAAAAAAATAGAGGTAAGTTAAAAGTTTTTATTGATAAACAATACAATCACATTTATTGCAATAAAATACATGAATTCACTAGTAGAAAGACAAAAATTTCAATAAAATGTATATTCGACTTTTATCCGACTATTTAGAAGTCCTATAAAATATTCCCAATCCTTTACCTATGTGAACAAAATTAATTGAAATTGTACGAACAGAACTGAAAAAACCAAGTTGTAGTTCAGGCGACACGAATACCTACTAATACCATGTGCCAGGATCTGCTTCATTTCGCATACTAACATACACGAATAAATTTCCCCTAGATATTTTTTCAGTTTTTCAGTTATCTAATAAATTGTTAACTTTATTAAATTTGAAAGATAATAGAGATATTAAAATGGCAGCAATTGCAGAAGAGTTTTTAACAATGGCCGGTGCTGAGTTGGAATGAAAATGTCATTTAACACCGAGAGAATATCGTTTTATTGTAAAGAATTTCGGCGATGATATTAAACGCATGCAACAAACTTCCAATGATCTGCAAAATTTAGCTGAGGACAAACTTATTGTGGCGAAGATAATAGCAACTGAGCAGGAGGACATTGGTCATGACACGTTTGAGTTTATACATTCTGAAATAATTGCACGGACTGCTAAGTCGCAATCCCAAAAGGTGGATACGCCAATAACTATAAGCACATCACTGTTGTATGCGATAACTTGTATGCCTTCAAGTTCTTGCAGAAATCTGTGTAGGAAATTTGTGCATCTATGTAAATATATTTGTATATATATTTGCAGAAATCTGTGGAGGTATATATACAAATATATTTATTTATATATATATATATATATATATATATATATATATATATATATATATATATATATATATATATATATAAATATTAAGTTTTTATTGTTTATTTGTGATTAAAATAAATTATTAAATTTAAAAAAATTCATTTTTTTATCTGTATTTCACTGTGAGTCGCTATCGAGGTTGTCTTAATAAAAATCTCATGTGTCACTCATAGACCTGTAATTTTTCTCTGTGAATAGCTCTGTGTCTCTATTGATACTCAGCTGACACATGTGCCTGTGTTGAGTTTTGTGACTGAATAAGAATAGGGGGGTAAAACTAAATTTAAGTTGTGGGCAATGCAGTGTATGGCCAGAATAAATACCGCTCATTACATTCGCTCAATCACACCGACCACGACAATTTTCGATTGATATATTGCTATCCCCGCGGCGTGTCGCTCGAACTTTCCTGGTGAATTCGGATTTCTAATCACGCAGTTTTCATTGACATACAATTACTCCCTCTATTTTTCCCCCACTGCCACCTACGATTCGTGTCAAGATCTACATAAGCATGCATGTGTGCTGCATCAAAGCGTCGTCGCAACTGTGACGAATTTAATACGCACAGCCTTTAGACCGTCTTGACGACAGCAGACTTAAAACTAACATTTTAAATATTTAAACTACCAGTGAAGAAACTTTTTATTTCTTATTTAAATAGGTTAATTTTACTTCGCGTGCTAATTAGTTTAATTACAGAATAAATAATGGCAATTATGGATATGTTATAGAAGTTTCATTTATTTTGCTCGCATTTTACATGAATATATATTACCTGCCAACTTGCATCACTTTTGATGCTGGTCTGTTTGTTTATAAAGTCTATGTGCATATGTAAGTCTATGTGCATATGTAAGTCTATGTGCATATGTAAGTCTATGTGCATATGTAAGTCTATGTGCATATGTAAGTCTATGTGCATATGTAAGTCTATGTGCATATGTTACCCCGACACTCCGTGTTAAATCATTTTTTTATTGCCTTCGCTAAAAGCATTAAATTTTAAAAACTTTGGTATGGTGATCCTAAGGGTGAGCGGGGCCCCCTCGCAGCTCGGGCCCATCCGCGCCACGAGAACTGCGGATCTTTTGCTACGCCACTGAACAAGACCTGTCTATTAAAAATATTAAACGCACTGACCCACCAATAAGTGCAAATACCATTCTCCCTCTAATAAATTACCACATCTCCACTGACTAATAAATTAATTGTATCAATATCTAAAGAATGCCCACTGACATAACTAATTTTAACGTGCTGTACAAATTTTTACTACCATTTTACCATTTTAAAATATTTAGCTACATATATACTTCGGGAACTGGCAACACAAATGTCAATAGGTAAAATCTGGCAACACCATAATAAAGTTTGACATTTTTTTAGCATAAACGTACTCACAACGTGTTGATGTACAAGTGCTATTTGTTTTGTTTACAGTGAGTTAAGAAAATCAATTTGGCCAAAAAATGGAAATTTCAAGAGAAGGCTTTCGTTGGATTATTTGTCACAACTTTCGACGTGGATTATCTCAACAAGAATGTGTCGATGAACTCAGTTCTTTGTATGGCACCATAAAAAACCATAGTATATCGCTAGTATAGTGAATTCAATCGTGGACGTAGTTCGGTCGCCGACGAACTCCGTGAAGGTCGTCCAAAATCGGTTGTCACAAAACATCGATGCAGTGCGTGAACTGATAATCGTCATGTGACATATCGTGAGATAGAGGACACCTTGGGCATTACTTCCACTTCCATACATTTGGCTGAAATAAAGATTTGTTCGCGTTGGATCCCACATAATTTGACAATCGCTCAAAAAAAGGCTCGTGTCAATTGGAGTAAGGAAATGATTGAAAAGTTCGACCGTGGCTGTTCAAAAGACGTGTATAAAATCGTGACAGGTGACGAATCATGGATATATGCGTTTGAGCCGGAAACAAAACAGCAATCGACCGTGTGGGTATTCCAAGACGAGCTAAATCCAACAAAAGTTGTTCGAGGAAGAAGCACAGCGAAGCCAATGGTCGGCTGTTTTTTCGGCTGAACGGGTCATGTAGCCACTGTTCCGCTTGAGCAACGTAGGACGGTCAATTCTGAGTGGTACACGACCATTTGTTTGCCGGAAGTCTTCGGAGAAGCTCGTAAAACCAACCGCCAAAGACGAATCATTCTCCATCATGACAATGCGACCTCTCACTCATCTCGTCAAACAGGTAATTTTTTGAGCAGTCAAAACATCGAATTGATGACTCCGTACAGTCCTGATTTGGCAACCCAATGACTTCTTGTTCCCGAATATCAAATGTAAACTGCGTGGTCAACGATTTACGAGCGCCGAAGAAGCAGTTGTAGCGTTCAAAAACCATGTTTTTGAGGTGTCTCAAGAGGAATGGGAAAAACTGCTATGACAAGTGGTTTGAACGAATGAAAAAGTGTATTGATCATCAAGGGGAATATTTTGAAATGTCATTTAAAAATGTTTGTTATTATTTGCTATTTCCGAAATATGAGTAGTACCCTTCGTACTACCCTAAGCCGACAGTTCTGATAGCTAGTGCGTGTGTTAATTAATTTGTTATCATTTTAGTTATAGTAAATAAATCAATAATTATCCAACACATGTAAAGACGCGCAGCAATCGGAAAGCCAAATGTCTAAGACATTTTTGAAATTTGTAACTGTAAGAACACCTTGAGGTGTAGAGCTTCCGAACCAAGAAGTTTTCGTTCAGATACGTTTCTTGTTGTTATGTTTGTTGCAATTCATTGTGGAGTAATTCCTATTTTGACAGCTTAGAACCGGATTTCGCATACCAAAATAAAGTAAAAACATTTTTTATAGTGTTCTTAACATGAGAAACATGTTAGTCCCATCTGGTGGATTGCATTAGTCTTATCCATACTTCAGATGATATGCTTAACTGTCTTCTTAAATGTTGTATTGCACTTGCTGTAGCGTTTATAGTGCAAAGCAAATCATTCAATTTTTGGAACGGGAATAGGTCAGACAGTACTACTCGAGTGTATTCTTTAAGTGAGCCTCATTCGTGGACAAAGATATCTGAACCAATCCTATATATGCAACTGTTTTCACCTTTCTTAAAATGACTATATCTTCGGTCCAATTGATGGAAAACTGCCGAAATTTAATAGTTATGCAGATGTGTTTACTACATACTATGCAAAATGTGGTCGGTATATATTAACTGCCACTTAGAATTACAGGTCTGTAATAGTACCGAAATAGTTACGAAGACTTTATAGCACATGACCTTGTGTCCTAGATATAAAAAGTACCAAGTATGTATGTATTCAATTTATGTATAGTTCATGTAGATTTAGTTGAGCTAACCAACCCTGGTATATTTCTGGAATCATTTACATATTATCCTCAATCATTTTAGTGCTGATTCCATAAAGACAAAGTTATACCTGTAGTGCATCGATTTTAATAGAATTCAATTTCGATTTAAATTAAGAAATATCAAGGTCATTTAAGGTACCCAAACCATTCTTTTCTAATACTAGGATAAATTTTGTAGTGCTATTTTTAAAAGTGGGTGGCGATTGGCAGTGAAACAAGTATCCAAACAAAATTAAATCTTCTGCCATGAAAAACCCATTAGGCGAAATAATCCACACGGAGATACAAACAAACACTCATACAAACCAAAGCACACAAGCAATCCAAATACGAGGAAGATAAGGAAAGATTTCACCAGGAAACCTGGGATGGGTCAACGTCCTTTTTATCGTTTAGAGATGCTCATAATTTGGTTGCCAGTTTGCAAATAAAACGGAAAATTATTTTATTTTATTTTACTTTAGACTACCAATTTGACGCTCAGACATCTACAAGTGTGTTTAATATTTATTATAATACAATTGTAATTCCTACGCTGTTAAGGCTCAGAATAAATTCCGACTTCCACTCACGTTATGTATTAAACCTGGCAAACCATTCCAACCTACGGGCAGAGTCACATTTCTATACATACATACATATGTGTGCAGCTTGCTATACTCGTACTAGATACAACTTACTCTCTACATTTTAGGATATTTATCATTTCGTAGTCATTTTAAAAAGATAATCCATTGAAAGGTTGTCAAGCCAATAATATTAGAGGGGAATTTGGCTGACATCTTGTTGCCACACTTCCGCTGTAATAAATATTAGAATTGTAAAAAGTTCCCAGCCATATATATAACGACTGCGATTTGGTTCATTGAATATCGATGTTTAAAAAACTTTAGGAGCTTTTAAATACTATTTAAAATTTCTATTATTAACAATTATGGCGAAAATAATAATCTCCATTTGCGTTTTTATTGTTTTGTTTGTATTATGATCATGTAATCATACTGTTACGAAATTGCCATCCTGATAATTATTACTACGCTCAATTCTCGGATCGTGGATTGTGTAATAATCAAACAATCGCTAGCTAAATTAGAACAATTAGCTTTATTCATTTATCGCAGTTCCCACACTTAGTCTTGGCTTAAAGCTTGCTTCAGTCAGTAAGTTTTGCACTATACTTATTAATTTGATCACTTAAACTGCTACTGTTGCTAACACGATGTTCACTCTGCTAATATCACTATTCAACTGATACTGTTACTAACACTATGTGCACTCTGCGACGATCACTGTCCAACACGATAATCATTTTGCGACGATCACTGGTCAACGCCTGCTGTTGCTAACACGATGTTCACTCTGCGACGATCCCTGCTAAACTGCTACTGTTCTTATTCCCACACTTAGTATTGGCTTAAAGTTTGCTTCAGTCAGTAAGTTTTGCACTATACTTATTAATTTGATCACTTAAACTGCTACTGTTGCTAACACGATAATAACTCTGCGACGATCACTGGTCAACTCCTGCTGTTGCTAACACGATGTTCACTCTGCGACGATCACTGCTCAACTGCTACTGTTGCTAACACGATGCTCACTCTGCGACGATTTCTGGTCAACTGCTACTGTTGCTAACACGAAATACACTCTGCTACTATCACTGGTCAACTGCTACTGTTGCTAACACGAAATACACTCTGCTACTATCACTTTTCAACTGCCGGATGTGTATTTTAAGGGTTGAAAAGGACAAACACAAAGGGCAGATGAGCTGGCCCGAAGGGGATCCGCTCTCGATGAACATGAAGCGATACCGGTTCGTGTCCTAATTGGTTCAATCAAGATTGCAAAGAATTCTTGGTGTTTTGCACTCAGCTAATGGAGAAGTTTGGAAGCCTGCAAGAGCAGTAGAGCACTCTGGCCGGACTAGAACAAAAACAAATCCACAGAGTTAATTAACAAAGGTCGTCGTGATGCAGCTAGGCTTACCGCAATTATCACAGGCCCCTGCCCATTGGGGAATATGCGGCAAAAATGGGAGTAGTGTTCAATACCAGTTGTCGGAGCTGCCGAAAACATTTAGAAAGGGAAACCGTGGAACACTTCCTGTGTGGCTGCCCGACCCTGGTCAGAAGAAGTTGGAAAACACTAGGCAAACATATTTTCCAAAACATTGAAGAGATCGCGAGCTGCACGATAGGGGAAATTCTCGCGTTCATAAATCTCTCCATCTGACTATAAGGGCCGCAACTCAGCAATATTCCAATTTGCAATACAATCCAAAGGAGCGGTATCAAAACGGTACAACTGCTCATTATTAATAATAATTCTGTTCTTGTTTTTGAAAATGCATCATACATTAAAAATCTTATTCACTGATTTAAAAAATCAATATTATGTGAAATATATATTAACGTATCGGGTAAATCAGTATGTGTTGGAAAATTTCTTCGGTTTTATCCGCTCCAAGAGTTCAAATATAGGCTTCGTTCATATTTGCTGGGGTATAATCAAGGAGATTTGTTTACCAGCGCTAACGTAGAAGAGAATGATAGAGATTTAGAACGATCGCATAACTCTTTGACAGGTACTTATAACATGTTCATTAACCGTACATTATCTTACACCTTCTTTTATAGGAGTGATATTAAACCGTTTTTGCGGTACTGAAACTTCCGTTGACCGCGAAGAAGAATATCAGGAATTGGACTCTATGGCATATGACGGTTTAAAGAATTTAGCCGGATATATTTGCCAGACGATGAAAGACGAGGTGCCAAATATTGCAATCATGGTAAATCAGAACATGACACTAAAGGTTGTTTATCAAAGCCCACCGAAGAATTGATGGTTGCAATAACAAAATTGTTGTGGGAATTAATGGAGACGGTTTGCACATTGCAAATGACTTCTTGAAGAAGCATATAGAGCAAGTTTCTAATGTAAATTGCCACATGAAGGTTATTCTTCCGAACCAGAATGTTCTTTACAATAAGAAAACTTAATAAAGACATTCTACAAAATGAGCCCTACACGTAATAAAACAATTAACTGAAATATTCTCTATTTAAGTTATGTAGTTTAATAAAATAGCAAACTTTTAGAATTTAATATATTTATTTATCTATTTTAAATATCATAAAAACTTAACAAAATTTGTTTAGCTTAAGCCTTTGTATTAATAACTACATATGTATGTATGTGTGTATGTATGCATATTTGTATGTATAATTATGTATGCACATAAATATTTAAATAAAATAACTAAAGTTGTAAAATACGTACATACATTCATAGGTACTTATGTTTTTTTTTATTTCACTTCTCATAATTATTTCCATTTATATTCCTATTGTCCCAAAACACAATAACAACTATTACGGCTCAAATTTAACCAAAAAATTACTGAATAGAGCAAAAACTGTATTGTTAAAATTATTGAAATATATTATTTCACATTTATTTATATAAATAATATCATAAAATGCGATAACTATTACAAATTTTAATATTATACACAAATTTTCACATTTGTCACACATAAATGTATGCATTTTGGCTTTTCTATCATATCGTGTGTGCTTTATGACGACATGCGCCGAGAGTGGAAATATACATACCAGCATTGGCGCAATCTTCAATGCTATCATTCTTGGTCGTATACCGTTTCTCTGGTTTCGTACATTTTTTTGAAACTCAGCTGGTAGATCATATTGCATCCTAAGAACTTTTCTAACTTTTCCGTCCACGAAGATTTTACTAGGATGCAAGAGGCTTCGATTAAGTCTTTTGAATTGAAGTGAATGATTGGATTTTGGAATATGGTACATATATTCCTAGATAATTTTTCAAAGACTGAAGTGAAAACCAAAAGAGAAGACCGACCCTCAACATCTGGTTGTATACCGTTTTCAGCTTTCGTACTTCATTTGAAACTCAGCTGATGGATCATATTGGATCCTAACAACGTAGATTAGACAAAACGTGTTTATTTCTCTGGAATCCCCAATTCTATCAAAACGTTATAAAGTTGTTGTATTTTCATGCTTTCATATGCTCCTGCTAGACATCCCAAATCCCTGGTTGCAATACTCTACTTTTCAACTCTTGACATTCTTAGGGAATTACATCATCTATTACGATTAAGTTAAGATCTGTGCTGAAATGGACCAGATATACTTAGGATCCTTTCTTTATTATTGATAAATTCAACATACAATCAACCAACATTCCTCTTAAAGAACTTTCTTCCAAAAATATCTTTTGGAAATTAATATCTTTTATCCATAATCCATTAATTAGAAATGGAGGTTTCAAGTGATTGAGACTTAACCGTTGAATGTAGTAATAAATTGTGTAATCACTAAATAAACTAAATTTGGCATCTTGATCCAACAAACAATACTATGCATTTATTAACTGAAGAAAAATATTGCATACAGGATTGCTCATAAAACATTTTAAAATTAGAGGATTAACTATAATCATTGTCCCTATAACCAGATATCAATTGTGGCAATGAAATTGCCCCGACATACCTTAATTGGTCCGTTATCCTGGCCTGTAGACTAAATTCCATCTAAATATTTCGCCACAAAATACGAATTGCAGGAAATAGGCGCCCATAGCGAGCTAACTTATCAGATGCTGCTTTCGTATCCGTGAACATGAATAATAAACATAAAAATTACTTCCCCTTCCCGCTTTCACTAAACTTGAGCATTAGGTTTTCCTCATTCTTACTGAAATAAAAATTGTTCTACCGCACTTGTTTGTCATGTAAATTTGGAATTTTCTGTGCTTCTCCTGTGGTACACGAAACATCGAAAGCGATAAAACAAGATTGAACTATAAAATCTTTTGGTCGTAGTGTTATCTTTATTACCTCTTAGCTTTTACTCGAATATCCTTGCCCTGCTATTGTTCCTCGACTGTACACTACATTGAGAACGAACACACTTTTTTTACGACATCAGAACATAAAACGCTCCACTTTACTTTCAGAGAAATAAGAATTGTCTACCGTAGATTAACTCAAGCACACTTTCCAGGATTTCTACTATGTATCCAGATATAACCACTGAATACTCCATTTTGCTCAGAGCTAAAAATGTCCAAATATTTTGTAGTTTACCTGCCGTCAAGGCACAATTTATGAAATGTCCAACTTTTCAGTATAGCAAATGTTCATAATTCGTCACTGTTAGATAACAATCTTGAAAATAGAAAATTTACCTTATCAGAAGAAAATTTTTTTAAATCAGCATGCTTGTGCCTCCACGATTGTAAATATATGAACCTGGCTTAAAATACACATACTCAAAAGATAATTGGCTTATAGCATTTTCTTTTCGCCGCTAAAATGCTGCACTCGCCTTACACTGCATGTATTTTGTGTTCTTTTCTCAAATAAATGCAACTCTACGAGAGGGCTGTAAGTTCTTTTGTGAAATTGTTGCACAGAGTGCGTGCAAAGATGCAAAATTGACAATTTGTACTCGTATACCCTTTGCTTTAAAAAAGGTAAGAAGGGCATCCCCAGTTTTTGCGGTTGAGTGGGTATTCAACTTCCAGAAGGAGGCGTGACAGGTATGGACTTATATATACAGATATGATGCGAATCAGTTTCTGAACAATTGTTTTCCGTCTGTCTGTCTGTCCGTCCATCCGTCTGTCCGCCTGTAACCGCTTTGTCCCCAGACATTTTATTGTAACTTTGCAAAAGTATAGTCTGGACAAAGTTATAGAACCAGATAGCATTATGAACCGATTTGGACAAATACTACTCCTGCTTCCCATATATGCAACTTTTTCACCTTTTTTAAAACAACTATAACTTCGGTCCCATTGATGTAGTAGTGACGTAATTTGGTAGTTATGTACATGTGGGTCCCATTGAAAACTATGCGAAATGTGGGCGGTATATATTAACGTCCATTATTATTATATATTCATAACTGTAGATCTATTAGAATTTTATGGACGACATTTTTTGAGAAGCAATATGTTGACATAATGCCAACTGCAATAAAGGGGGTTGATCAGAGAAAGAAGACGCTCACTTTCAATATAAGGCTTTCGTGTCTAAAATTAAAATCTATGATCGTATTAGCAGTAATGTACATTGGGTCCATAATAGTGTGTGTGCAAAATATAGGGATCACAATACTACTGCCAAGCTATTAACTTATTGAAGATTTGTCAACGAAATTTCTCTGGAAGGTTGCTGGCATTTTTTTATAACTTACGACCTATACAAAACTTTTTGGGTGAAATTTTATATTATATATATACCCAAGAAATGGGGTCGATCAGGTAAAGGACACGCCTCCCTTATTTATTTTCTCCCTTATAATGAACTGTAAACTTAAAATAACCATATCTTTGCTTCTAATAATGATATATGAATACAAATTGGTAGCAGTATATATTAGATTCGTACTAACAGGCATGCAAAATATGGGCAGTTTACTACTATCATTTTACTACTGTCATGCCCGCAATTAAGCAATATTGATTTTCAACGAAACTTCATACGAAAGAGTGCTAGTATAAAACTTCAAACAAAAAATGGGCTGTAGATTTTGAGAGCCACGCCCTCTATTGAAACATATGTCAAACTTAGGACCTATGCCAATTTTTTGGCCCAAATGGTTTATGAATCAGTATAATGCCGCTGCAAAGCAATTCACAAGAAATGGAGACGATCATATAAAGCCCGCGCCTCCTTCCATTCAAATCAACTCAGAGTACCCTACCGAAAATTACCGTAGATATGCTCCTAATGTTGATTTATGAATAAAGCATCTCGATTGTTTAACTCGCACACACAGGAAAAGGTAAAGGCTATTTTGAAGTCGTTCTAAGCCGACTTCAGAATTCTTTACTCGTTTTTTTATAAATAAAATTGAATTCAGGAAATTAATTTATTTTGAGTTGAAATAGCGTTACGTACGTTTGCTTTAAATTTTCTCATTATTATTATTATATCTTACACCTGTATATTTCATTTTTTTATAATATTTATTTGACACAAAAGGGAACGGAACGGAATTTTCTGTGCTATTTTCTAAGTATAAAAATGTAAGCCTCTGGCAGTGTGGAGGGCAACATTGAAAGAGTGTGTTCCTTTCGCATGGTAACTTTTGTACATATATAGGAAAGAAAATGCTATTAGTAGGCACTATTGCCGAGTTTTGACCGATTGGTTTGGATCCAATTCCAGGGAATTTCCCATTTCCCCGTTGTAAAAAATAGGTCCCAAACTGCGCTCCAGAATAGCCCCTAAATATATTAAAAAACTCTTGGAGAATTCCATCGATTGCACATCAAAATTACACCTTTTCTAATAACAGCCAATTTCATAAATGTGATTAGTTTCTCTAATAACTTGCATACTAATTAGATTGCATAGAGCTCAGAGGAGTTGTAGTGTAATTGCAATTGTTTTTTTAAATTTCGGGGCTTTCCGCTCGACGAAATTTCTCCACCAGTTGAGGCAATTTATTTTGGCCTCATATGCCAAAAATGAGATATGAGTGGTCTTAATCATTGGTGGTTGAAATAAATCACATTGATTTTTAATAAACTCATGATATTTTCACTGCAGTATAATATAAATTTAGATGTTGACATTAACCATCGAAAATTACAACGCGCAGTCTTGCAAACTACACCTGTTTTGTTGCAAATTTGTATTACTTTTCCTTTGGTAGATATTTCCTTCATAACCTGTCCATTCTCGTCCTTAAGTCTGGAATAATTTGATGGTGGTTGGCATAAACATTTTGCTTCACATAATCCAAAGAAAAAACACGATTTTGGTGGCCAAATTTGATCGTCGAAACTAGAGCTGATTGCCGAGATTTTTATATAACAATGACTGCATTCTCGTAATATGTGGTAAATAAAATATGAATATTATCCAATGGATTCCATACAAAAAAATTGGTATCATACCCCGATACTGGTCACCATTGTAAAAAAGTATGATCCGCTGTCTCAAAATCTGTACCAAATAATGACTTTTTGTTGATGTGTTGGATGGATTTCACTAATTTTTTTTTATTTAGATACATTAAAATTTGGTTTGCTTCATTCATGTTTTTATAGCTCTTCTGTCAGGTTAATTTCCGACAGGTAATCATGTATTTTGGAGGAATTAAGTTATTTTTAAGATCTTTCTCATATCGAAGATATATTCTCCAAAACACCAATGCCTTTTATTTGCCAAAGGTCCGCAGTCTGTAATCAGGTGCAGTGAGGTTTCGTCACTTTCTCCACAGAATCGACGTATGGCATCTTAGGATATACCCAACTTATTCATATGAGTCTACAGTGTCCGCTTAAAATACATGGGATGATTCTAATTTTACTCCGAGGCATGTTAATTAACTCTTTAGCTCTTTTAAGATTAAAATCCTCCAAAAGAGCTTTCAGCTGTTTCACTCCCGGAAGATTTTCCAGGTTAGACTTATTTTTGCATCTGTGCACCTCTTCAGCAGACCTCCAATGTTGTTGGATCCACAGAAGGGTTCAGGTCCGCTGAACTGAGAGACCGTACCTTTTCTTGCTAAGCTATCAGCCTTCTCATTTCCCAATACTCCTATATGAGGATCAAGTAACCTTAATTACAATACAAAATTTTCAAGAAATATATAATATTTTCAATTATATACGAGTATATATATATATTGTAAGCATTTCCATGTCATGCATACTCTAACCGGTTCCATTTAAGAACACTCGATGTAAACATATAACTCACCTTAAATAATTTATCTAATTGTATAATAATGTTACATCAATTACCTACTTTAAGTACTCATGTAATTTACCAACTACTTCTGTTAGTGTTTTGACAACACCAAATCAGATGTTAACCCTTTTATTAATAGTCTGGCAACACCATAGGATAAGTTAAAATTGCAGCACGGAAAAGAAAATAAAGTAAGAAGGCAGTCTAGTGCCAACCATAAAAGCAAGCGTTATCAATTTTCGAACGCGTCTTTGAAAGTACAACAAAATGATATTCGCTGAGGATCATACTCTACAGCAATTAAAACTGTATTGCGAAGAATTAAAATTGTCATCGAGCGGCACTAAGGCAACGTTAATGACACGACTTAATTGTGTGCCATCTGAAGAACTAGAAAGCTGTGTGTTCAAGGTTAATAAAACGACGCACAGTAAAAATGACGTCATGCATTCAACACATTCCGATGGTGCCGTTACTTCTGTGCCCGGCAGCTCAAACAACGACGTTTCAGAAGTAAAGCAGCAGCAACCGTCGACAGAGCGGGAGAGTGAATTAGAGTTTAGCCAAGTAGCAGAGGCAATGTGCAGCAAAATGTACACATACAGCAAGGTGAATTTGTTTACAAGGTGGCTGCAAGGTGAATTTCGTACCTCTGGAATTGTCAAACATAGGCAATGTGCGATAAAAATAAACGAAATTGAGAGGAATGGAGGAATACATAAAAGCTGCTTAAAATGGTACGCAAAATATACAAATATTTTAATATTTGAATGGATAAGTGTGAATTTCTACAAAGTAGCATAAAATATCTAGGATATACGATTACAGGCAACGGAATCAAAGCCGACGAAAAAGGCGTAGAGGCGGTTAAAAACTTTCCGGTTCCTTCTAAAGTTCATGAGGTTCAGAGCTTCATTGGGTTGTGCTCATATTTTCGACGTTTCATAAAGGATTTTTCTATCATTGCCAAACCACTTTACGACCTGACCTGAAAAGATAACAGATTTCACTTTGGGTCCAAGGAACTCGAGTCGTTTGAGAAATTGCAAAAAAAGTTAGCGGACTCGCCTCACTTAGCCATATATGACCCCAAGGATCAGACGGAACTACACTGCGACGCAAGCTCTCTCGGCTTTGGAGCCATTCTTATTCAAAAGAAAAAAGACGGACTATTTCATCCAATTTTCTATTTTTCTAAAAGAACCCTTCCAACAGAGTCAAAGTATCACAGTTTTGAATTGGAAACCTTGGTAATTGTCTACGCGTTGAAGAGATTTCGAGTGTACCTACATGGTATTACATTCAAAATTGTGACGGATTGCAACTCTTTAACTCTGACATTAAATAGAAAAGAGCTCAATCCGAGAATCGCGCGTTGGGCTCTAGAACTGCAAAACTATGACTACATACTAGAACACAGATCAGGGAAGAGAATGCAACATGTAGATTCACTTAGTAGAAACTTTAATGTACTTGTATTTGACACTAACACATTCGAGGAAAACTTAATTATTTGCCAGGGTAAAGATGAAAAATTGAATGAAGTTAAAAGATGCCTACAACACTCCGAACACAGCCTATATGAAATGCGTAATGGCATCGTGTATAGAAAGAAAGGTGACCAAATTTTATTTTACGTGCCGGAGTCTATGGAGAAACATGTGCTTTATAAATATCACGATGAAATGGGACATTTAGGCATTGACAAAGTAATAGACTTAGTTTCGAAAAGTTATTGGTTCCCTAAAATGAAAAATAAAGCAATGGAGCATATTAGTAATTGTCTTAAGTGCATAGCTTTCTCACCTAAGTACGGCAAACAGGTGGGATTTTTACACACAACTCCGAAGGGGGGCGCACCATTCGAAGTAGTTCACATAGATCATTACGGTCCAATTAACAGCCAACAAAGGAGTAAAAAACACATTTTAGTTGTGATCGATGCTTATACAAAACTAGTGAAACTGTACCCAACGAAAACTACAAGCTCAAAGGAGGTTATTGTTGCACTCAAAGAATATTTTAAATACTATAGTCGTCCGAGATGCATAATATCTGATAGAGGTTCTAGTTTCACGTCTAATGAGTTCGAACAATACCTAAGTGATAATAATATTAGGCATATTAAAATCGCAACAGCATCTCCGCAAGCAAACGGACAAGTAGAACGCGTTAACAGATGTTTGGGACCAATGATATCAAAGTTAGTAGATGAGAAAAACAAAATATATTGGGATACAAACATTGGATACAGTCGAATTTGCAATTAATAATACGGCGCATCATACCATTGGGGAACATCCTAGCGTTATGCTTTTCGGAACTTATCAAAGAGGTCAAGTTTTAGATACTTTAAGAGAAATTATAGTAGTAAATAAGCAAGTGCAAGGTGACCCAAAGAAAGAAAAGATTAGAGATCGGGCAGAGATAAAACAGAGTCATTCACAACGATATAATAAGCACTATGTAGACTCTCACCGTTTACCCCCAAAAAAATATAAAGTTGGAGCATATGTCATGGTTAAAAATTTTGACTCTCGCACAGGTATCTCTAGCAAACTTATTCCAAAATATAGGGGACCATACAAAGTTACTAAGATACTAGAAAATGACAGATACCTTATAGAAGATGTGGAAGGGGTGCAGCAAACACAAATCCCCTGCAAGGGCATTTGGGCGGTAGCTAACATTAAACCTTGGCTAAACGAAGAACACAATCGAAAATAGTGATAATAAAGTTCAAAATACTTTCGTCTCGGATCAGGAGATCCTTACTGTCAGAACGGCCGAATTGTAAGCATTTCCATGTCATGCATACTCTAACCGGTTCCATTTAAGAACACTCGATGTAAATATATGACTCACCTTAAATAATTTATCTAATTGTATAATAATGTTACATCAATTACCTACTTTAAGTACTCATGTAATTTATCAACTACTTCTGTTAGTGTTTTGACAACACCAAATCAGATGTTAACCACTTTTATTAATAGTCTGGCAACACCATAGGATAAGTTAAAATTGTACGCAGCACGGAAAAGAAAATAAAGTAAGAAGGCAGTCTAGTGCAAACCATAAAAGCAAGCTTTATCAATATATATATATATATATATATATATATATATATATATATATATATATATATATATATATATATATATATATATATATATATATATATATATATATATACATATATATATATATATATATATATATATATATATATATATGTATATATATATATATATATATATATATATATATATATATATTTATATATATAATATATATATATATATATATATATATATATATATATATATATTTATATATATATTTATATATATAATATATATATATATATATATATATATATATATATATATATATATAATATATATATATATATATATATATATATATATATATATATATATATATATATATATATATTATTTGGCTTTTTATACCCTTTACCTTTAAAAAAGGTAAATAGGGTATACTAATTTTGTGCTTTTGAGAGGGGTTGTACTTTCAAGAAGGAGGCGTGGTAGGTATGGACATATATATACAGATATGATCAATTTCTAAGCAATTTTTATTTAGTCCGTCCGTCTGTCCGTCTAACCGTCCGTCCGTCTGTGGCCACTTTTTTCCACACCGTTGGAGCTATCTTCATAAAATGTTGGAAAAATATAGTCTGGACAATGATACAGAACCATATTGCTATATGGGCCGATTTGGACTAAGACCACTCCTTCCTCCCATATAAGGAAATTTTCTCGCCTTTTTTAAAATGACTATAACCTCGGTCCAATTGATGGAATAGTGACGCAATTTGCCAGTTATGGAGAAGTGGGTCATACTATATATTAACTGCCACGCTCACTATTAACAAATATTAATAACTTCAGATCTGTTAGAGATTTACGGATGAAATTTTACGGGAAGTAACATGTGGACATTATAAAGCTATATGCAACAAATAGGGTTGATCAGGGAAAAGACACGCCCACTTTTGATATACGGAACTTTCGGGTCAAAAATTAAATTGATTTATTGATGCCATCAGAATAAAAATTGGCAGGAATATGCATGGGGTCGATAGAAGTGTGTGTGCGGAATATGGAGATCATAATACTACTACCACGCCCACAATTCACCAAAAATCATTACTAGGTTCCTATTAAAGATTTATCAACAAAATTCGACAAGAAGGTTGCGGGTACTAACACTAAACACCACACCACGCTTGTTATTTTCACAGCCACGCCCACTATATACATATTATTATAACTTACGACCTATACAATATTTTTGGACGATATTTTATATTATTATATATATTGATTCTTTAAAGACATATACAAGAAATGGGGTCGATCAGACACACGCCACGCCTCCCACTAACATAATAAATTCAAGGTACCCGATCGAAAATTACCCTAGATGTGCTCCTAATGATGATTTATGAAGAAAACATCCCCATTGTTGAACTCGGACGGACAAGCAAAGGTAAAGGGTATTTCGTAGTCGGTCTAACCCGACCTCAGACTTTTTTCTCGTTTAACAGCGTTTTGGCAATAAAATTGAGTTTTCAATCGTATTTTATATTCCGTTAAAAAAGGAGGGATTTCCAGCTCTGTTGTTTGCTCCTGATGTTTTTAAAATACCATGGTGATCCAGTAGTGCGGAGAATTCATGATTGATATCGTTGAAGTAGTTTAAAGTTAGTAGTTCTCGCTGATCCCCATAAGTCCAAAACGGCTTGATGATTGCCTTGTACTCGTATATAAGAAGACTGAGTTTTGACACTTTAGGAAGCCCATAGAGTTTAACCGCTTTGAGTTCAATACGAAGTTTCTAAGTATTTTGCGCTATCCTCTTGTGGAACTGTTATATTATTTAGGGTTATGGGTACATGTCACTCTCTTTTAAGAGTAAAAATTACGTGACATCTTTTTGCCTCATTTACTCGTATTCGCCAAGTAGTGAACCACTATATTATTCTCCGTAGGTGCTTCCTTAGACTTTGATCAGCTTTTTTAGTACTACAGTTAGAGCTTAGCATTGCTATGTCATCGGCAAAAGTTGAAGTTGTAAGATTTTAAGTTCCATTGTTGTACACGCTAGATGTGAAACTCTTCTACTTGCAGTGCAATACTTTTTCTTTTCTACAGCAGACTCTACTTCTGATACAATTCTGTGTAGCTGTTCACCTATCTCGTACTTTTCTAGGAATACGAAATGATGCTGTGGGATTACATTATAAGTCCTGAAATATGGCACCAGGTTTCCCAATAATAGTTTCCAAATAACTTAGAGAGCATTGATATAAAACTAATAAGCCTATTAGAGGATAGAAAAGCTGGATCTTTGCCAAGTTTAGGTATCATTGTGATTTGCGTGGTCTACCAAGTTTTCAGATAATATTCCAATCTGAGTACTGCGTTGGTAAGTTGCCTGATAGCAATTCATGGTAGCTCGATAAATATCTTAATCGGCAGTATTGATATATTTTTTGTTGTAAAGTTGATGTGAGTAGTTTTCGAATTATTTAAAGCAATTTTCCATTTTGTTGTCCAATTAGCTATTTCGTCAACAGCGTCCTGGAGTTGTGGCGTTGATTCAGTTTCTGTATTCGCAACAGTCAGTATTGCTGTATCATCTGCAAAAGTAGCTATGTATGGTATTTTCTGGTGTTGGTATATCAGATGCATATAGTAGGTATAAAATAGGCCCAATAGTGCCTTGTGGAACTCCTGCTTTGACAGGCTTGAGCTCAGAAAACTCGTTTTCACATTTAACTTGTAAGAATCGATCAGACAAGTATGATTATAGAATGTCGCAGTAGTTGGCTGGGAGTATGCCCCTAAGTTTTAAGATTAAGCCTGCATGCCAAACTGATGCGATGGAATAAGATTCGATCTTTCAATGATTGGCTTAAGGCGTTTTAGTAGCAATTTTTCAAATACCTTCGATATTGTTGGCAGTAATGATATTGGTCTGTATGTTGAAGCTTCATGCTGCGGCTTGCATGGTTTGCAAATCATAACGACTTCAGCTATTTTCCAGCAGGTGGGCACATATTTTAGAGCGAAACAAGCGGTTATCGATTAAAACTCGTGTAACGAGGTCAAATCCGGGAGTTTTGTTGTTCGTTAACCCGTTTTGGATTAGATCGTTTATTTCTTGAATAGAAACTGGTGGAAATTGTTCGTTGCTTTTATTATTAGAGCTACATATATCTACGTTGATATTTGTGGCATCAGTAGAGAAGATATTTTCAATACGTAAATATATTAGCTTTCTCAAGAGCACTTCTAGTCCATTTACCATCAGGTTTTTTTATTGGCGGAATATGTTTGATTGGTCGTTTTAGTCGTTTTATACATTTCCATAGTGAATATCCGGATCTACATTCTGTGCTAACGTACAAATTAACAGAATCATTTTTGAATTCACGAAGGGATCGCTTTAGCCTTTGAGCTGCATTGTTAAAGTTGCATTTGTCATTAGGAGAGCGGGTTTAGTGCCATTTCTTCCTCAATCTACATTTTTGTGCTATGAGATCTCTTAGTTCATGTGGGTAGTTTATACCAATCTTCTTTCGTTGAACCTGCGGTGTAGTTTCCCAAGCCGATTTCCGTATAAATTTAACAAAATTAAGTTCTTCTCTTTCTATATAGTATATAGTATAACTTCAAGCTCGTTTTTTGCTTAAGCAACCGTTAGAATTCCATGTCATGATTCGTATTGTACTTATCATTATATATATAAACTTTTTCTATTTCATCTAGGCGACTCTGAAATTGTTTGTTGAATACTTCTTGTTCCTATATAAATGATTGCAATAGGAGGGTTAGCATATCGTGTTCTTTTTCATTTCTGGAGTCTGCATTTGAACCTTTAACAGCTCTAGCGTAGGTACTTCCACGTTGGGTGTTATTTGCAGTCGACGATGGAGCCGGGGGTGCATAGCGACCATTTTGGAGTTGATGTACTCTTGTGTTCTTTACGTTGATCTCTTTAACTTTTGCAAGTCTTTAGCGACTGTTGCAGCCTCGGTAGTTAGCAGTATGTTGATGACAAAACATATGACTAGTACTTAGTAGGATATCCTCTTTGTTTAATAATAGTATTTAATCGGAATTGGATAAGGTTATTTGTATATTCCTGTGATGCCATTTTAGATCCATTATATTCTTGTAATGCCATTTTAGATCCATTATATTGGAAATTTCATGTTTTCTGATGTTTATTTCCAATACGTGCCACAACTTCTCTATAGGGTTCATATCTGACGACTCTGCTGGTGTTTGCAAACAATGGAGACAATTGTAAATAAGTCAAAGCTTCTGCAAATTTATGATTTGGATCGTTATCTTGATAATAAGAAAAATTTTCGCGTATACCAAGTTTATCAGCACTTTACAATAAATTATTTTTCAAAAAGTTCAAATAATCTATTTTGTCAATAGTACACTCAAAAACAAGGTTACCAACACCTGGTGATGACATACAATGCCAAATCATTACGAGACCTTCCTTGACTGTGTCATGTAAATTTTGTGGGTTCCCGTTGGTATTGAGCTTACGCCAAACAAAAGACTTGCCATCCGATCCAAAGAGATAGAGATTGAATTTGCTTCCATCAGCAAAAGTCAGTGTTTTCCAAAATAGTTCAGCCATTGCAAGGTATTCTTTAGCGAATCATACTCTCCTCTGGCTTATAAATGTTTTGTCCCGTGCAGTTCGGCCATGCAAATCACGTTTCGAAAAGTTTGGCGTAAGATTTCTGGATACCATGGCTTTTTAAGTCTTTCTGCAGCTTCCACTACTAGAGAGGGAACGCTCTTCTGAGGATTTGTTTTGATTTGCGGCGATTCTGTGCCCTTGTTCCGCACATGTTCCTCGCGGACAAATCGCTGTATAATATATTACATAGTCTAGGGGCTTAAAATACCTATTTCTGATATTTTTCTTTGTGTTTTCCCTTCTATATCGTGTTTTAAAATTAATTCGAGAAGGTCAATTGAAGTGAGTTTACCCATTTTATATTTTCTGGATATTTTCGTTGTTACTCATTGGTCACTAAAACTTACTGTGAATTGTGATCTTCGTATTACATACAAAAAAGAACTTGCGTCCAAAACCGGCAAATAAGTACCGTTATCACATCGTAAACAACGTAAAAATAGTCTGCATGAAGTAAGCTGCGCCTTTAATTTTCGGTTTTTAATTGTTTTTTTGCATGTTAACGGTAAGAAAACGCAATAAATGCGCAAATGTTTATTAAGGGCCATAATATAGTATAAGTTAACACAGTACGCGCTTACGTAACCCAAATCCCATGTCGCAAGAACATTCGCTCGAAATTGGCGAAACCTGGCACACGCATCCGCCTGATTAAGAAATGCCAAGCATGCACTCCAGTGCACTGCCAGTTGCGGGAACAGCAGACAGACAAAAGCAACCACAATTACCACATACAAATTATCATTAAGAACTTACCTGTAATTAAAATATTTGACAAGGTTTTAGTCTTTAGTTCAGATTTAAAAAAGTCACATTGGGATTCTTCTCCAATACATTTAAAAAAAAAAAAAAAATGTTATTAACTGGCGCTTGAGCAGTTTTTATGAGGCAGTGCTTACTAAAAGTGAATGCGAAAAAAGATGTGAAAGTTTTTAAAAGTGTAACGGATCAACAGCCTCAAACAGCCTTCGTATCCTTCTTTGAAACCGACTATGGTGAACAGAAGAATAAATACCTCAGGATCACTTGCATATCACTGATTCAGCAGGCAACCGTGTAGATAATTAGGCCCCCCAGTAGCTGTTAACAACAGAGGAGAAGGAGGAAAGCAGATTTGTTCCAGCTGCTCCTCCAAACATGAAGTTCGTACGTCGCTACATAGTAACCGTTGAAATGTGAGTTTTAGATAATAAGATATAGAAATTATTTAAAAAAATTTGTTGAACAGAGATATTTTATAGTTAAGTAGAAAATATAAAAAGGGAAAGAGAAATTTTAAATTAAGCTGCAAATCCTACCGGGCCCTCCAGTTTTTCCATAATATAGAAAATAGACAAATAGAAAAAAAATAAAAGCTAATCTGCGATTCCCACGGGACCCTCCAGACAGCATATAATAATAATAAGAAAAAAAAAATTCTGAGATTCCTAAGGGAGCCTGCAGGATATAACCTGAAACAAACCGATAAATTGATAATCTATGTAAAAAAAAGAAACTAAACATTCATATATTTTGAAATTTTATTGTAAAATTTTGTGAATAGAAATTTGAATAAGCACAATGTCTAATCTTCATAACCTAGTACGACTCCCTGTCTTAAATACCCTATCTGCGCCCCCTCTTTGAGGACATTCGAACAATTGACTGCAGAAGTGACTAGAATTGTAGCTGAATTTTTAAAGACGAAAGGACCGAATATCGTTCAATTGACACTTTGCCACAACTCAGACGACAGACCCTTCCCAGAGGAGATCTACCCAGACTTCTTGGCATGAGAGAACCGGCAGACTTGCCCTAAGCTATTCATCTTTGCCTTAATCTGGAAAACCAGAATTTTGGGTCAAGCTATGCAAATAATAGTATGTACTATAAAAGGAACCCTCATGGGCAGCCACAACCAATCACACAGAGAAGAAACAACATATCACAAGGATACCATCAAACATTCTACCCCCAAGTAGCTTACTTAACCCAACCCCGTCAAAGTATTTTTTTGAAACCAAACCAAACCCATTTTAACTTTTTATATTAGTCTCCCAGGATTGGATCAATTTCAGCGAGAACTACAACCACCACTATGCCCCTTGATTGCAAAACCGCAACCAAGGCTGGAACCTATAAAAGTGGATTCAAGGTTTCGCACTAAACGAATAAACTACGTGAACTACATGAGGCCACAACTGAATGAATTTGGAGGAAAGTCCGGACATTGGTGACCATCGGAACAAGGTTTAACGAAACTTCAACATCGAGGTCTCGAACAATCAAATTACTACAACCAAGCAATAGCAGACGCAGACCCGCAAAACAATCAATCGATTGTTGAATACATAGAGAATCGAATCCAGACTATGATAGTCATAATCAAATTTCGAAATTTTCCGACATCTATTTTTTAGACTAACGAGTTTTTCGCTGCCGTTTTTCGAATGTGAAGCGAAAAACGGGCATTTATTAAATAGGCTCCAACAAAAACTATATTCAGCATCACTTAGTCTAGAATCCAATTCCTAATAAACTCGATGTTTTTGCAAAATCTATAGCAAGAGACGTATAAATTTTAGAACATACTTTTGTTAATTTATTTAATCTTAGAGATATCAAAATTATGTATATTCTTCCTATTACCCACACTCAATTCCTTTAGTGGAATTCTCGGAAATGATACTTTAAGAGAATTATCAGCCATTATACATATAAAAGATAACTATATGATAATAAAAGATAGGACTAAAATTAGAATTAAACAGTTTATCTCGCAATCTGTTAACGCAAAAAAATCGCGACGAACACATGCCACCTTCTCCGAAATATCTTATTCATATGTTAGTACCAAAATTCCCTTCACTTTTTCTTGAACCCGATACAAAGCTAACATACTCAACTAAAGTTGTTCGAGAAATACGGACCTCCCGTTACACCAAGTTTTATCCTTACCCCATAGCCCTTAAAACAGAAATCGAAAACTCAGTATGCAAGATGCTTGAAGATGGTATTATTAGACCTTCCAGATCACCTTATAATTCACCGAGGCAACTTGCAGTACATCCGATCGTTACCCCAGCCCCGTAATCAGTGAAGTAATGGCACAATTAAGTAAAAACAGTTATTTTTACAGTCCTCGATTTAAAGAGTGGTTTTCACCAAATCCCACTAAGAAAATGTGACGTTGAGAAAACTGCCTTTTCAATTAATAACGCTAACTGAGATAATTAGATATTTGAGACTAGACGACGATCACAGAACACTTCCAGAGCTTTTAGACAAATCAATCTATGAGTATAAATATTCTATCCATTCTACAACAGGATCGAGAAGTCTCTATAGACCCTGAAACTTTTGAAAAAGTAAGACAAGAAAATACTCGAAAGATTAAAGAAAAACAAACAATAGACTTGTAGCATCAAAATAAAACACGATAACCACGATCAAAGGCTACCAAATTGGGGAAGAAATTTACGTTAAAATTAATAAACGTAAAGGTTCCAAAATATCGCCAAGATTTAAAAAGGAAATAGTCAAAGAAAATAAGTCTACAACAGTCACAACAGAGTCAGGCAACATATTTCACAAGAGCAATAAAAAAAGGTAGCCGTATTCCAATATCAATAATTTCTTCTCTTTCCTAACAGCTTGCAAATTATATTTGCAAAAGCCATCAATTCGCAAAAATTCAAGATGGTATCTACTCATCCATATGATTCACTTGAACAAATACACATAGTTCCTCACAAATACACAATACATTGTAAGCAATAGTCAACATATTCGTGAAATAGAAGAAATTCAACCTGTTGTAATTTTATTAAACGATTTTAACGGAACAATTAATACCGGAACCGAACTTCGAGCAATGAGCGGCACCTATATAGTTAAATTTTCTAACCTTACTGTTACAATAAATAATTAATCATACAGCAATCTGGAAGCATCCCCATTAGAAGCAGTTCCAGCAATAATGCGGCCGTCACCGACAGAAAGAGAGCTAATCAATTTGCTATCTCTAGAAGGATTAAGTAAAGTACATATAAACAACAGCAAGCGCATATAATCACTGCAAACGCTTACAACAATCAATAAAGTATCGATATTGTCATTAATTGGAATCATTTTCGTTGCAGTCGTTTCTTTAAGAGTATGGAACAACCATAAGACAAAAACCTCATCAGAGAAATAGAACCAATACCCCTGCCAAGCGTGGAGCAGAGGTAACCTACAATTTCACGCCACCCTGTAAGACTCAGCAATATTCCTTATTTCCAGTCCAATCGATTTTAGAGGGGAGGAGTTAACACAGTACATGCTTGCATAACCAAAATCCCATGTTGCAAGAACATCCGCTCCAAATTGGCGAAAACTGCACGGGCTTCCGCCTGATTAAGAAATGCCGAGTTTGCACTCCAGTACACTGCCAGTTGCGGGAACAGCAGACAGACAAAAACAACCACAATTAGCATATACAAATTATCATTAAGAACTTACCTGATATATTCTGAAATAGTTTGTAATATATTGGACAATATTTTAGTCTTTAGTTGAAATTCAAAAAAGTCGCATTGGGGTTCTGCTCCAATGTAATTTTTTATAAATTAAAAATAACGGAAACGTTATTAACTTATATATTCTACAATACTGCACACATTTTTGTGAAATCAGTTCATGCAAAGACAATATACTATAAGACGTTACATTGCTCTCTTCACTCAGCGAAATGAGTTAAAAACCCGTGGCTGCCTATTGGACCAAAACCCGAAGTGTGCTCGGCAATGCAAAGGCAAAATATGTAGATACACATCTGGTGTTTGCGTTCTATATGAGCGTGTGTGTTTACTCCATGTACGAATGTTTGTATGCTTGCTTTCATGTTTACGGCATGCATATGTGTGTATGGATATGAATGCAAGAATGTTATTTAGTTATTTGTTGGAATTGGAATGAAAACGAATTTCAATCATAGCAATCGAAGACGAGACATTATAACTAATTATGGGAATATTTTTAAAATTTATATTGTAAACTAGTAAAAAAAAAGAAAAAATTGGTGTATAAAATTAATAAATAATAATATGTATTTATTTAATTTATTCTTTTATCCCCAAAAAAGCCACCATCGAATTGCATAGCAAAGCTTCATATTTCATATTTGTCTTCAGATCATTTGTCAGGTAGCGAATTGTGCCATAAAAGGAATGAAATGAAAATAAAAGCGTCATATCTCGCATAGGAGTTTTTGTTGTATGATGTGCGGTGTGGCTTCTTTAAATATAAAGTGAAGCAGAATTATAATTCAATTTGTCATGAAATTTTGGATATGTGAATATTTTCAGTATGGACAAATATCAGCACAATTTACTCTTCAGCATGTGATCAAACATATTTTGAGTCTATCCGAAGAAAATATAATTATGCACAAAAAACCAATTTTGATAAAATTAGTGTTAATATTTTAATATTCTTATGTTCGTCTGTTGCCTATTCCATCAGAAAATGTATCAAAGTAATTTTTGGATTAAGGGTACAGTCAACAAAGTCAAGGTTTTAAACGTTTTTTATTACTTTGTCAGATCAGCTTGAAATACTGTAATCTTTTTATAACAAATTAAACCACTTGTACGTACATGAATATGTGCATACATATCTATGAACACTGATTTTCCGC
This sequence comes from Clusia tigrina, assembly GCA_920105625.2. Lineage (NCBI taxonomy): Eukaryota > Metazoa > Arthropoda > Insecta > Diptera > Clusiidae > Clusia > Clusia tigrina. Next base: position 371,328,165 of record OV050030.1, read on the forward strand.
ATTTACATAGTATATGATGTTCATGTTTGAAGTAAATTTTATGAACTTCAATATCTAGTATTAAATGCATATTTACTTGTTATACATTGATTTACAAAGTTTTGTAAATAAAACCGTATATAATGCAATATCCTATATATAAACATTTATTTCCTATGGAAATATGTAGTTCAACCATGATTGTGTTCCAACGCATGATAAACCACTTCAAAATCGAAAATTATTATAATCAAAAGTCTATAAAAATTATTTCAAGTATTTAAACATTCAAGAAATTTTAAATTTATATTAGGATAAATAATGTTTAGTAAAAGAATTTGTAATATAAGGTGCGTCTTTTTGCCCATTACATTTGACATTTACCTCTAAAAATGTATAAGTACATTATGTGTGCAGGGCTCACCCAAGTCGATTTGCTTGCATGTTTTTTCACAAACGCCATTCGAAATACTATAACCGGCAACACAATCGTTTTGACGTGACGACTTGAGTAATGGAAACTAACAAAAGTGTGCAAAAACTTCTGCTGCTTCGTGCTTCTTACTGCTTGGTGCTTCTTTATGCTTGTGAACTTGTCTTTGGATGTGTATCCACTTACATACATATAGAAAATATGTATGTACTTTGAATCAAATAATCTGTCTTGACCTATGTACATTCGTGAATAATATTTGGGACTTCTTTTAAGTTCTATTTTTTAATTATTTTCTGTCTAAGTTCTATGCAACAGCATGTTTTTTTATATTTTATAATAATCTACATTTAATTATATTAATTTAAGTTAATTTTTATTTTGTAAATAATGTATTATAAAGTAAATATAAAAAATTTAATTTATCTGCAAAATTATTCCTTTTCCTACCATAACAATAAAATCCAATCAAACAATTTATTTAATATACATAGCATATACGGAAAAAAAAACTTCCTAAAATTGCACATATTCATTGACGAAGGAAATGTTTGATTGGATTAGATTTTGTGATATTTATGAGCTTCGTCAGACGAATTGCCCAAAAGCATCAAAAAACTAACATAAACAAATGTATTGAAATCGTACAAAACTAACACAGTTTCATGCGCACATGAATTTATGTATGTAAGTTAGCAACATACGCGTTGCATGTCATTGGCGCCGTGCGCTTGCGCAGCGGTACAAAGCATTGTACGAAATACGCTGCAACAGCGTCTGCTGCCATCCGCTGCGCAGGGGCACGGTAGACGGTGCTGGTTCTCGGTGCGTGGGAAAACACAAGACTGAGAGCATTGGCGCCATGCGCTAGCGCAGCGGTGCAAAGCATTGTACGAAATGTGCTGCAACAGGGTCTGCTGCCATCCGCTGCCATCAGCTGCGCAAGGGCACGATAGACGGTGCTGGTTCTCGGTACGCGAAAAAACATATGAAAAGAGCATTGGCGCCATGCGCTTGCGCAGCAGTACAAAGCATTGTACAAAATGCGCGGCACAGCCGCTACGCGTAGATACGGTAGACGGTGATGGTTCTCGGTGCCGGAGGAATTGGCGAGACATGTGTTGTATGTCGGTGCCGCCAAGCCCAGCCGTGAAACGCTGTCGCGCAATGCCGCCTCAAAGCGCAGTCACCATGCGATTGTCGGCGGCGAAAAGGTGTAAAAAGAACCCGAGTACGAGAGCTCGCATCTTTTAATTGGCAGGAGCTCGAAGGAGAAGGACTACCATAATAATACAAATAATAAAATAATATAAAATAATTTAAACTCTTTTATTATTATAGATTTTGCTCAGGAGAGTATTTAACTGGCGCCCAACTTGGAGCATGCGAAAAAGTCGCTGCACAGGCTCATAACCCACCCTTGAGAGGGGTGAATAAATAACAAATCTGCGATTCCTACGGGACCCTCCAGTTTTTGTGTCGTAAGCGTGGGGCATGCGAAAAAGTCGCTGCACAGGCTCTTACCGTACCCTTGAGAGGGGTTAATAAACAAAAGCAAATCTGCGATTCCTACGGGACCCTCCAGTTTTTGTGTCGGAAGTGTGGGGCATGCGAAAAAGTCGCTGCCAAAGCTCTTACCGTACCCTTGAGAGGGGTTAAAAAAAAAAATCAAATCTGCTATTCCTACGGGACCCTCCAGTTTTTGTAACATATACGTGGTATATATTGAGGTAAAATCTGCGATTCCTACGGGACCCTCCAGTTTTTAGTACAAATAAATAAAAATTTATAATTAATAATAAATTTTTAGCGCTACCGAAAAAGGCGGTTCGCTGCGTATTGACCATTCGCAAGGTTTATTATTAAACACGGTGCGACCGGAAAAGGTGGTGCATAGCCCATCTCCACGTTCACCGGTATAAAGCACGAATGGCGATATGTGGTGCTATATTGCGTTAAAATCTGCGATTCCTACGGGACCCTCCAGGTTTAACGTAAACAAAATTTTAATTAAAAAAAATGAATAAAAAAAATAAAAAATTTTTAAATAATAAAACTTTAAATTTTTAGAACTACCCAAAAGGCGTTGCACAGCCCAACCATAAGTTCTAGCACATTCTTGGTGACGTAGAGAGCATCCGAAAAAGACGGTGCACGGCTCACCACACCAAGGACTTCCGCTGTAACAAGGGAAGACCAGCACAGGCCACGTTCAGTCGGGTCTCTAGTACCGTTCATCGCAAAGTAGAGTGCGCTTCTAGACTGTAGTATGGCGCACAACGAAGCAGCGCACCAACCCCGCGGTGATTTGGCTATATTTGAGGCTATGATCAACACCGCCTTCTCCTCTTTGACTGAAGAAAGCAACCGACGATTTATTGAGAGTCGCAACGAGATATGCGAACTCCGAAAAGATCTGCAGATCCTTGGACAACCGGCAGTACCTCCCACAGTTTATAACGATGTTACGTTCGATCGAGAGGGTGAAGGGGTTGATTCATTCGTACTCATTCAAGCCCTTCGCGAGTTTGGTGGAAGCAGGACGCAGTACGCTTCTTGGCGGAGATCTGTCACTAGCGCTTACGCCCCTTTCATGTTTTCGGAAGGTCTTCCTCGCCATTACCAGGCCGTTCACCTGATCCGAAGCAAGGTAATGGGAGAGGCCGATGCCCTCCTAACATCCTTCAATACGCCTACTAACCTTGACGCAATACTGGCTCGGTTAGATTTTACATATGCAGACAGAATACCCTCATACGCGCTTCAACAAGAAATGCTGAGTCTCAGGCAAAGGGGATGGTCCGTTTCTAAGTATTATGACGAGATTCAGAAGAGGCTCACCCTTCTAACCAACCACAACGACATGAGCAATTTTGGTGATGCATCGCGGAAGCAAATCCTGCATGAAGAGCACAGGAACCTGGCTAGGAGCGTATTCATTTCGGGGCTCAACGAGCCCATGAGTTCATCAGTTCTTTGTGCTAGTCCCCCGGATATGTCGGCAGCCCTCGCTCTGGCCTTGGAGCTAGAAATAAACACAGCCAGAGCCCATATAGACCAGTCATGGAAGCGACGGGGGCCCCAGGGACGCACGCCTCCTTCAATTATAGCATCAACCAGCAGCCTATAAGGATGTATCAGCCCGACTCAGCTCGACTTGCCATTGGTCGTCCAAGAACTGGGGGCATCGCCCAGCCAAGAACTCCACCCCGATGGGACAATCCGTCTACGATACCCGCCATAGACGCTCCTCCACGAAATCCCTTCAATGCAAACCGGTTTGGAGCTTCTATCGGCGCTCCTCATATGCGGAAAGGATACTCGGATAGCCAGCAATTTCAAGGGAGGGATCCAGCTACAAAAAGGCCACACTCGTCGCTACCACCTTCACACGATTCGAAACACCCAAGAGTAAATTTCCTGGACGCTGAGTTAAGTAATTCTTCTCCTGGTGGCTGGGCCAATGGAAGCCTCCGGGGTGAAGGTCGTCGTCGCAGCCGAAACTACAGACGGGATGACCCCGGTGCCGATGTTGAGGGGGAAACAACTTTCGACGAGGTGAGTTTTTTAGGGATGGGAGGTCACTCCTCCCATACCTTCAAATGACCTTAGCATCACAGCGTTTAAAGTTCTTCGTGGACACCGGCTCTGCCAAGAATTATATTAGGGATATCCCTGGCCTGCGGGGAATAAAGCCGGTAATCAAACCATTTAAGGTCAAAACTGTGGTGGGGAGTGTTCCTGTCACTAGGAAATGTGGAATGAATGTGCTAGGAAGGACTTCTACCTTTTACATGCTTCCCAATCTAAACACCTTTGACGCTATAATCGGGTTTGATGTGCTAACGGACGTCTCGGCTTGTGTCAACTTAGACGTGGGAACACTCAGCCATGCCCGGGGAATGGAAACGCTGCTCTTTCAGGAATGTGAAGGGGTGAATTACACAGATTCCATCATAGACGAGAACGAGGAAGAAGAGCATACCAGCAGCAACGATCAAACGGAAATTCCCTATGAGGCCACTACGGAATTCCAGCAACTCCTGATTGATCTGAATGGAGTGTTTGCGGATCCCAGAGAGGGCCTGCCGTTCAACACCAACGTCCTTGCAACCATCCGAACTACAGAAAATGATCCAGTTTACGCCCGATCATATCCTTACCCCATTGCAGCCACCACATTCGTAAATAAGGAAATAAGTAGCATGCTCGAGGACGGGATCATACGACCTTCTCGGTCCCCCTTTAATAACCCCCTCTGGGTAGTACCCAAGAAAGGAGTAAATGAAAACGGGGACAGGAAACTGCGATTGGTTTTGGATTTTATGCGATTAAATGATAAAACCATCAGCGACCGATATCCAATACCCGACACTTCGGTCATTCTCGCAAACTTGGGAAAATCTACATATTTCTCAACTATCGATCTAAAAAATGGCTTCTACCAGATCGCTTTAGCAGAGGAGGACCGGGAGAAAACTGCCTTTTCAATAAATAATGGCAAGTATGAATATTGCCGTCTACCCATGGGCCTTAAGAACGCCCCTAGTATCTTCCAAAGAGCTATTGATGACGTACTCCGGGAGGAGATTGGAAGGAGCTGTTATGTTTACATGGATGACGTGATCATATTTTCTCCTGATGCAACAACGCATCTTACGGATCTACGCAGGGTCTTGGACAGGTTATTCCAGGCTAATATGCGAGTCACTAGAGAAAAGTCTAGGTTGTTTAAAAAGGAGGTAGAGTTCCTGGGATTTGTTGTTTCCAACATTGGTATAAAAACTTGCCCAAACAAGGTGAGGGATATCGTTGATTTTGAGCAGCCCCACAGCCTTCGCGCCTTATGATCCTTCTTAGGTTTGACGGGCTACTATAGAAGGTTCATCAAGGATTATGCTCGGATTACCACTAACCAGGTATCTGAGGGGGAAGAATGGTCATATAGGCGCATCAATGTCTAAAAACACTTCGATTGTCCTCGATGCGGATGCATTAGACGCCTTTCGGCGTGTGAGGTCAGCACTTGCATCAGAGGATGTTTTGCTTCTCTATCCGGATTTCGGAAAACCATTCGATCTAACCACGGATGCTTCATCCCATGCCTTAGGGGCTGTACTATCGCAGGGAGGTCGGCCCATTACCATGATCTCGCGCACTCTCTCCGATACAGAGGAGCACTATGCAACTAATGAGCGAGAGCTGCTTGCAATTGTTTGGTCATTGCAGAAGCTGAGAAACTACCTATACGGAGTCAAGAACCTAAATATTTTTACAGACCATCAACCCCTTACATTCGCTCTCTCGGACAGAAATGTTAACTCAAAGATGAACCGATGGCGATCCTTCATTGAGGAGTTCGCCCCGAGGTTCCATTACAAGCCAGGAAGACTCAATGTTGTCGCGGACGCGCTTTCACGACAGCACATAAATGCAATAATGAAGAAACCTAACCAACGTGAAACCAATATAAGCGATCATCCTATACCGACTGTCGATAACCCCGTCAATTGCTTCAGAAATCAGCTTATCCTCCAAGCTGGAGAGAAGTCGAAGAAAACTTCCTCCATAGTATTCCAGAAACAGCTCAGGCATGTCCTAACTTATGCCTCACCTTCGGACTTGCCCCAGCTGCTGAACGAGTCCGTTAACGTCAATGTTGTGAATGGAATATATTGCGATCGAGTTACATTGCAATATTTGGAGGACACCTTGCCGGATCTCTTCCCATCCGTGAAGTTCCGATTCAGTGAGAGAAGGGTAAAGGATATCACCAACCCAAGCGAGCAACAAGAAATCCTAGCCAGAGAGCACAACAGAGCCCATCGTTCGCCGAATGAAACTACACGTCAGGTGTTGCGGATGGCATATTTCCCCGTATTTGTCCGTAAACAATTCAAGCAGCTGGCATCTGCCTGCCGCATATGTCAGGAAGGCAAGTACAATCGACACCCACACGCAACCCAAATAGGCAAAACCCCTATTCCCACGCATCCGGGCGAAATTTTGCATCTGGATATCTATTCCACGGCAGGTCACCACTTCCTCACATGCCTGGACAAGTTCTCCAAGTTTGCCATTGTAAAACCCATAAGATCCAGAAGTATAGTGGACCTCAAAGGACCCCTACTGGAAACCCTCAATGTCTTTAAGGATACACGTACTGTGGTATGCGACAACGAAAAATCGCTGACTTCTAACACTATAAGGTCACTGCTACAAAATCAGTTCGATGCTAGCGTTCATGCAGTTCCGCCCCTTCACAGCACATCTAATGGACAGGTGGAACGCTTCCACAGCACATTGACGGAGATTTCAAGATGTCTCAAAGCAGCGGACTATTCCTCGGATATAGGGGAGCTAGTTTTGTTAGCGGTATCCAGGTACAACCGCACAATCCACTCTGTTACTAATCAGAGACCTGTCGACATACCTCATTCTATTTCCGAGGTAATGAGAGGCGAGGTGGAAGCCAGATTACGAGTTACACAACAAACTAAACTCCAATATTTCAACCGGCTGCGAAAAACGAAATTTTTCAAAACAGGAGACAAGGTATTTGTTAAGGCAAATAAAAGGCTTGGAAACAAACTATCAAAAGTTTACAACCAGAAGACTGTAGGCGCAGACCTCGGATCGAGTATCCTGGTGGATGGCCGAGTAGTCCACAAAGACAACCTACGTTAGGGCATATTTTCTTAAACTTCCCTTACAAGCACTCTTACCAGCAGCAATTAGAATCACCTCATTCAATTCATATGGGCAATACATCGATTAAATTTATAACGTTTATGATATTAAAGTTGAACTTTAAATTTTTTTAAAAGGAAGTGTTTCTCATTTGAAACTGCTTAAAGCTTGAAATGTTCTTTTTGTTTCCCTGGTCGTCTCCAGCTATTGTCCATTCTTAAAAACTCTAGAGGGTCGGGGCATGATGGGTCCTGCTTTGTTGCCGTGATTTTGGTCCTCACACGTGACCAATTTTAGAAAGAGAGACAAGGAAAATTTTGGATATTTTCAATCATATCAGAAATAGCGTGGTAGTGCCCGAAGGCGGGACGCCCGTCAGCCGAGGACGGCTGATCTTAAGGGGGGGAGGAGTTAGCAACATACGCGTTGCATGTCATTGGCGCCGTGCGCTTGCGCAGCGGTACAAAGCATTGTACGAAATACGCTGCAACAGCGTCTGCTGCCATCCGCTGCGCAGGGGCACGGTAGACGGTGCTGGTTCTCGGTGCGTGGGAAAACACAAGACTGAGAGCATTGGCGCCATGCGCTAGCGCAGCGGTGCAAAGCATTGTACGAAATGTGCTGCAACAGGGTCTGCTGCCATCCGCTGCCATCAGCTGCGCAAAGGCACGATAGACGGTGCTGGTTCTCGGTACGCGAGAAAACATATGAAAAGAGCATTGCCGCCATGCGCTTGCGCAGCAGTACAAAGCATTGTACAAAATGCGCGGCACAGCCGCTACGCGTAGATACGGTAGACGGTGGTGGTTCTCGGTGCCGGAGGAATTGGCGAGACATGTGTTGTATGTCGGTGCCGCCAAGCCCAGCCGTGAAACGCTGTCGCGCAATGCCGCCTCAAAGCGCAGTCACCATGCGATTGTCGGCGGCGAAAAGGTATAAAAAGAACCCGAGTACGATAGCTCGCATCTTTTAATTGGCAGGAGCTCGAAGGAGAAGGACTACCATAATAATACAAATAATAAAAAAATAAGCTGTGAGCCACTATAGATATTTCATTCAAGGGGAGCCTCATCGCTGCAAATCATATTGTTCGAAAAATCGGTCCCATTTTGGAGATACGTTTCAACAATTAAAATGCAATAAAATTTGTTAGAAATATAACTCTGGCAACCCTATGTAATTTACTTTCTTCTTAGCTTCCTACTTTCATTATCCACATATATTATCTCTCTCGCTTCTAAGCCGTTGAATAAAGCACACGTGCATTCCAAGACTCTGCGTACTTTCTCAACAGGTTATGGGCCCAGACAACAGCGCGTCTGCAAGTAGCCAAATCTGATTTGATACGTGTCGTGGTTAAGCCGTTTAAATAAAATCATATGTTGCTTATTTTATTAAAAGCGAGAAGTTTGTGCAAGTAGCGCGTTTAATAAATACATTCGTTGTAAATAAATTAAACAAGATGGCCGGTTCGGACACGCACGCGATAGAAAAACTTCGCGGTAGTGAAAACTTCCACACGTGGAAGTTTGCCATGGAAAGTATATTGGAACTGAGCGATCTACATAATTGCATTACGGATCCTGTGAAAGAAACCGATGAGAAGAAGTTGCGTAGAGCGCGTGCTAAAATTATCTTGTCCATGAATGAATCAATACGTTCATATACAAAATCAGAAAGCTGCGGCCAACATTTGGCAAACCCTTCAACATCTATACGAAGATTCTGGACTCACGCGAAAAATCGGTCTATTGCGAAAACTGATCATGGCGCGCCTTGAAAATTGTGAATCAATGGCCATTTATGTTAATCAGCTCGTCAATACCGCGAATAAGCTCTCGGGTATCGGTTTCGATATAAGCGACGAATGGCTAGGTGCCATAATGCTTGCGGGATTAAGCGGTGACTTTAAGCCGTTCATAATGGGCATAGAAAGTAGTGGAACAAAAATTACCGGTGAAAACATTAAAATGAAGCTGCTAGATGGAGACTATGAAAAAACAGCAAACGGTGGAAGTGCATTTTTAAGTGTGAAGAAAAAATACCCTAAACTTAACAAACAAAATCTAAAGTGCTATAATTGTGGACGAAAAGGCCATTTTAGTAAAGATTGCAATGAGCATAAAAAAATTCGCCAAAATTTAAGCAATACCAATGGTCGGAAGGTAGCCTTTAGTGCTTACGTGTCGTATAAAAACGAGCAAGATCAAAATGAGTGTTACATCGACAGTGGTACATCCAAACACATGACACCCTATAAAAACAAATTTAATTGTCTAAGCGTGTCCCCTGTTCAAGAAATCATAACTGCAAATAACGAAAGAATGACTGTTGAAGGCATCGGCAATGTCAAGTTTTCCTTGGGACATACTGAAATCGAAATGAAAGAAGTGTTGTTTGTTCCTCAACTAACCTCTAATTTGCTATCAGTTTCACAAATACTTCAAAACGGGAATAAAGTTGTTTTTAACAAAGGCCAATGTCAAATATTCGATCGAAGTAACGAGCTTGGCGCCGAAGCTGACGGTTCAGCCGGCGTGTTTAAGTTTCGCGTAGAATCGGTTTCGTGCTTGCTCGCCAATGCAAAAGTGGACGTGATGACGTGGCATCGTCGCCATGGCCACTTGAACTATAATGACTTAAATGTTTTAAAAAAGGGTAATGTAGTCGACTTTAATGGAGATGCAAGCATATTAGCCAAATGCGAGGCGTGTCACAAAGGCAAGCTATCACGAGCTCCCTTTAAACGCGTTGGAGCACGAGCTAATAAATTGCTTCAGCTTGTCCATGCAGATCTATGTGGTCCAATGGAGACAACCTCTTTAAGAGGCTCGCGATATTTCCTATCCTTTGTGGATGACTATTCCCGGAAAGTTTTTCTCTATTTAATAAAACAGAAATCCGAAGTTGCCGATTGCTTCAAAAGCTTTAAGCGGTATGCCGAAAAACAGTGCGATAAAAGCATTAAAGTAATACGTACGGACAACGGGACCGAATTTGTCGGCGAGCAGTTTGATTCGCTCTGTAGTTCGTTCGGCATATTACACCAAAAATCAGCTGCTTACACTCCCCAGCAAAACGGAGTCACCGAACGATACAACCGTACGATTGTAGAACGTGCCAAATGCATGTTATTTGATGCTGACTTATCTAAATCGTATTGGGGAGAGGCGGTAAATACGGCGGTATATATTATAAACCGTTCACCTAGTTCAGCATTAAATGGCCAAATTCCGGAAAAGCTGTGGACAGGTCGTGACGTCGATTTAAATGGAATACGAATTTTTGGATCTCCCGTGATGGTTCACATACCTAAACAACGCAGACACAAATGGGATCCAAAGGCGCAGAAGCTGATGTTTGTTGGGTATAGGGACTTGACAAAAGGGTACCGTTGTATTAATCCACAAACGAAGAAAATTACAACGAGCCTCGATGTAGTCTTCATGGAAACCGAGCCCAGAATCGTTTCATTTGTTCCAGTCGATGTTGAAGACGATTCACCTTCAGTGAGGGCATTGGAAGAAAACACAAAGCTGTAAAGAGCGAAGACTTTGATGAAGACGCAAGCGAAGAGACTTTCGACGATGCTACAGACGGTACGTTCGTTTCAGACATTGAAATATAGATATCATTGCGAAAATCAACGAGGCCTGCTGTTCCGCGCGACTTCGGCAGTCAGGGTTATGTTACGCATTTCGCAGCAACAAGAGACACGTGTGACGATCCACTCACTGTACACGAAGCTTTGTCTAACGCCGACTGCGAAAGCTGGAAGTCCGCTATGCAATGCGAGTTAAGCTCTCACGCCGAAAATCAAACATGGGCTATATGCAATCTGCCTGTTAATCGAAAGGCGATTAAATCAAAGTGGGGTTTTCGCACAAAACGCGACGAAAAAGGTAACGTTATTCGCTATAAAGCTCGCCTTGTTGCCAAAGGTTGTTCCCAGCAATTCGGGATAGACTACAGCGAAACCTTCTCCCCTGTAGTGCGCTACACGTCGATACGCTATTTGATCGCTCTATCCGTCAAACTGGGGCTCAAAATTGATCAGCTAGACGCTGTCACCGCATACCTACAAAGCGACTTGACGGAAGAAATTTTTATAGAGCTGCCCGATGGCTGCGGTGAAAACAGCGGAAAAATTTGCAAATCACGCAAAGCTATCTACGGGCTAAAGCAAAGTGGCCGACAGTGGAACCTATTGTTAGATAAAACATTGCGAGTTTTCGGTTTGATGAAATCCAAAACAGATCCCTGCGTTTACTTCAGACACGACGCAAAACTAATCGTTGCCATATATGTTGACGACATACTCGTTTTTTGGGATGACCCTGCAGTTCGTGATGAATTTGTGCATCAACTTACCACAACATTCAAGATGAAGTACATGGGTGTGGCGAAAACTTGTGTTGGTTTCAGTATTACTTATAGTGCAGCAGGAGTTTACTTGGATCAGCAAAAATACGCTCACGAAATACTGAAACGATTCGGCATGGAAAATTCGAAGCCGATATCGACGCCAAGTGATATTAACCAAAAGTTATCGCTGAACGACTGCGACGAAGAATTGGTAAGCGTACCGTACCAGGAGGCCATAGGGAGTCTGTTATATCTAGCACAGGGCTCGCGGCCTGACATTGCATTTGCAGTTAACGATGTTAGTCGGTTCAACGCAAAGCATGGAAAACCCCACTGGGCCGCTGTTAAACGAATTTTCAGGTATCTAAATGGCACTGTTAATTATAAAATTTTTTATAGCGGCTCTGAAGGTCTCGTGGGTTACTCGGACGCGGACTGGGCGTCCGACATCGATAAGAGGCGCTCTTGTACTGGATATGTCTTTACGCTATGTGGTCGAGCAATATCCTGGGGCAGCAAAAGACAACCGACCGTTGCGCTGTCGAGTACCGAGGCGGAGTATATGGCGATGTCGTCGGCTGTGCAGGAAGCAATCTGGCTACAACAATTCGGCAAAGAGTTGGAGGCGTCGGTTGACCGAAGGCCTATCAAAATTGCTTGCGATAATCAATCAGCGCTAGCTTTGGCTCAAACAGATTCTTTCCGTGCAAGGTCAAAGCACATTGACGTACGTCACCACTTTATACGCGGCTACATCAATGCTGGGATGTTTGAAGTTTACGATGTCCCAACTGAACAAATGGTAGCTGATTGCCTAACCAAAGCAGTATCTAGCAACAAAATATTAAATTGTGTCAAAGGAATGGGCATCAAAAACTGTGTTGAAAAATCAATGAAAAATAATTAGACATATGTAATTTACACTTTTCGTAAAAATTTGTTCCTTGAAAAATGAATTGTTGTTTTGTATAATTAATTATTCCAATAAGTGAGGGTGTTAGAAATATAACTCTGGCAACCCTGTGTAATTTACTTTCTTCTTAACTTCCTACTTTCATTATCCACATATATTATCTCTCTCGCTTCTAAGCCGTTGAATAAAGCACACGTGAATTCCAAGACTCTGCGTTCTTTCTCAACAAAATTAAATGCCAATTGTTAATATTTGTAAATGTCAACTATCAGCTGTTTATTTTTACCATAACCATAATTTTCCCAGATTTAAATAGGAACCTGCATTTGAAACATCATTTATTTATTTTCGCTATACTCATACCCAAGTGTAAAACTTGTAAATGGAAAACAAATGTCGGGAGAAATAACTGCCAGTTAAATAACGGAATATACTTCCGGCAAACATAAACCAATTTAAAAAGTTATCAACCTACCAAACAAAGGACCCTATTCCTTTAATTGAGCTATTCTTAAAAGTGCAGGACGAGTTCAGGAACGTTGAGTTCAAATTTATTCGTTTATTGTATTTTTATAATGCTGACAGTAAAAAATCGCTTGCCTACTTCGAACCTCCTTTATAGCTGTTATATCAACATTTTACTGACGATGCTACATAGGACAACACAGTCCATGGCTCTCCGACCACTACTGGAGAAACTGCTGCCAGGTGAATTAGGCATTTCCTTATGCCCACGAACGTTTCTGCACTAATGTGATTTCGTTCATCAGTGCTGACGATATTGACACAGCCTTTTAATGGCGGCTGAAAGCATTCAATCGCCCCTTTTCCACCCTTTTATACTCATATACACAACTACCTGCATGTACAACTACTGTAAAGAATATTAGTATTAATATTCTCTGTGCTTTTACCTCGTTAGATGTTGACTGATGTCGATATACCAACAATTCCATCAATGTTTTATCAGGGTGATTCAACGCTTATTGCAATTTTTCATTACGGTGCTTCCTCCCGATTCAGCGCTGAATTTATATTTAATTATTAGAGAAAAGTGCAAGCATTTATAAAAATGTTGAAATATTGCTATTGATAATATTCTAATCTAATAGAGTTTAATTCCTATAATTCCAAGCATTATCAAATTATAATATTTTTAATTGTTTCATCAAATTTCATAGATCAACTCCATTAATTTTCGAATTTCACATATTTTAGAAGCTTCAGTAAAATTAAAGTCATCAATCATACCAAATTTCATCGCTCTATTCACAGTTTTCAACGTATGTAAGAATTCTTTATCTCTCGCTCTTTAGGTCCATAAACGCTAAGTATTCTAGGGTTCAATGTTAGATACGCATCTGGCTCAAGTTCACTTCTTTTTCCATCTTCGTGTTATCACGTGTTTCCATACTTATGAAGCTTAATTAAATCGGCTGGCAATGCCATCCTCTTCTTTGCATCACAGAACATAATTAATTAATTATGTTTAATTATTAATTAAATTAATGGTATTCTTTGATAAATGACAAGGATCACGCTTTTTCAGCTCTGTCATGTTCAAAACATCATGTTTAATGTATATAATAGGTAAGATCTAGGTTAATGCCGAGATATGTGACCTCATCTGTCAGTCTATAGTAAGCTTTTATCGACACCGTTAGAGATATGTTAATGCAAATTGGCATAAACACAACCTAGACCTTAGGGTAGAGAGAAATTTGTATATATCTAAATCGATTAAAGGACATAGTCCCTCACATATGTCCTACACCGCATTGAGCATGACCAGTGCTTCATTCCAATTTATTATATAATGGCAAATCTTTGACGATGCGGCTTTTTATTGTGGGAGATTTGCTGTATGGACTTCATCTTTATACGTTTAACGCTAGAGTAACGCTGGGTGTAGTGCCACATTTGTTGTGTGATGATCACAATGTGCTTGTAGTGCTCACCATTGGCAACGATTCAAAGTATATTTTTTCATCGCTAAAGAAATTCCACCTAGCGTAACTATATTGAGATGTTTACCGTGGTCTTGGTTACCCCCGAACGAACTCGAAATTTGTCCATGCCTGTTATACTAGCAGATCTTTGATATTATTGCTGTACATGATTAGCATAAGACATTAACGAAATGGGCATTTCTAACTGCCAAATTGGGAAAGAAGAAACATAGCTCCATTGCCAACTATGTTTATCTGTATATTGATTTATATTATATCAGTTTTCCCAACGGCTCCATGAATCAGGCATTTTTAGATTGCGATAATCAGCATAAATTTATATTTCTTAGATTCGTAATACTAAATCCGTAATTTTCTGTAATATATTTATTTTAATAATCTACGAGGGCGGATTGTATTGAAGCTACCTAGCGCTAGATGGCAGCACAAACACAAAACCTTTTTTTTTTTAGAAATTGCGATCTGTCAAACGTCAGCTGTTAAAATTTCACTCAAATTCATCGATTAGTTTATTTGTTGTAGTCGTTTGAAGTAAGCAACTTTTGTGTTTCTTGAAAAATGGAAAAAAGCGAATTTCGTGCAGTGATTAAACACTATTATTTAAAAGGGAAAATGCCGAAAGAAACAAAAGCAAAGCTCGATAAACATTACGGTGAGTCTGCTGCGTCAGATTACATGGTAAAATATTGGATTGCTGAATTTAATCGCGGCCGAACAAGCACTGGAACAATACCATCAACAGGAAGGCCAAAAGAGGTGGTTACTGAAGAAAATATCAAGAAAATCCTCGATATCGTTATGAATGATCGCCGAGTCAAGTTGCGTGAGATTGTTGAAATGGTAAACATATCATATGAACGTGTGTTCAACATTTTGCATGAACATTTGCATATGAAAAAGCTATCGGCAAGATGGGTGCCGCGTTTGCTCAGTGCCGAACAAAAACGAGTTCTACAGACCACTTCACAGCGGTGTTTGGACATGATAAAGCGTAATCCTGTTGATTTTTTGGCGTCGATTAATAACTGTTGATGAAACGTGGGTCCACCACTACACACCTGAAACCAAAAATCAATCGAAACAATGGGTGGAAGCTGGTGGAAGTGCTCCGAAGAAGGCGAAGGCAGTTATGGCCACTGTATTTTGAGATGCACACGGAATATTGCTCATCGATTATCTTGAAAAAGGATCCACAATCACAGAAAAGTATTATCGTGCATTATTGGATCAATTGATTGATGCAATCAAGGAAAAACGACCACATTTCAAGAAGAAAAAATGCTCTTTCTTCAAGACAACGCACCGGTTCACACTGCATTAGATACGATGCTAAAATTACGTGAAATACACTTCGAATTGGTTAATCATCCACCTTATAGTCCAGATTTAGCTCCTAGTGACTTTTTCCTGTTTCCAAACTTGAAAAAATGGCTCGCAGGAAAAAGATTCATCTCAAACGAAGAAGTGATTACCGAAACTAACGCGTATTTTGAGGGGTTCCGAAATCGTATTATTCAGATGGTATAAAAATGTTGGAATATCGTCTTACTAAGTGTGTCGAAGTAAAAGTATGTTGAGAAATAAATGGTTTTTGAAAAAAATGAATGTTTTTTTCCTACTTAGGTAGCTTCAATATCAATCCGCCCTCGTATTTACTGTTCTACGAGTATTGAAACGGAGTTATGTGCATTCTAGTCGAACATGTAATGTAAAATTCTATATACATATCATATTGACAACGTGTTATGTTTCGCACTCCTTCCAATATCCAAATCACCCAAATAACGAATGTACCCTAAACGGTCACATTTTGTATATGAATACGAACCCAATCCCAACGAATATGAATTGTACAATGGGAAGGGAATTTCAACAATGTTGTACAATGTTCTCAATGGGATTGTTGGTATTACTTACCTACCGCACAAAATTTTCTGTTTATTAAAAAAATTAATCAAGAGTAATTCTGGTAAGCCATCCCTTCTAATGAATAAACGACTAACTGTCCCCATAATTAAGTTCACTTCTGCAATACTGTCACGGCAGTTCCACCATGTATACTTTGCGCGTAAATGGTGCAATCAAAATTAATTTCATTTCATCGCAACACCAAGTTCAAAGTTCCACAGCCATTTGCAAGTTCATACGAGTGCATGTGGGAGGAGCAACGCAGTGCAGAGCCCTTAAGCACGCGCAAATGAGTAAATTCCTTGAGAACGATTTATGCTTCTTTATTTTATGTATATCAAATGAAAATTTCGTAAGTGCAGTGGACTGTGACACTCCGAAAGAGTGCTGAGCGTTCATTGACTTGAAGCTACAAATAAAGGACGAATAATTTCTGTGCGAACTCGCTTGGTAGCACCAAAGGTCACTGGTGACTTCCAAACAGCATCAACACACAAATGAAATACTCTGTGGCTAATTCTACTAAATTACTTGATACCAATGCTGTGAGGTAAATGTTCAGTCGCCGCATAAACTGCTAAAAGAAGCACAAAGTCTGGACTTGGAATTGTTGCGGTCATATATACTGATTCGCTTAGCGCCCGCAATACTCCCACTCATTTCAATGGAACTATCCACCATACGGACAAGGAAAGAGTTCTCAGAATCACACCCAACAGTGCGAGTGATGCCCGTCTTGCACAGGGACTACGACTCCATCCAAAATTAACTTTTCAACTTAAACCATAAAATTTGCACGCAACATTTACGGTCACATATGCCGGTACACAAACCTGCATATTCGCACACATACATAGACGCACACTCTCGTGTTGTCCTAATATACACCAACATTGGCGCCAGTGTGTCATTTGTTTCTGCACACCTTTCCACGGTACGATTCCTGGGAAAAAGTATCAAATGGCGTCGTTCGTTATTGCATTGTGTCATTGCGGCTCAGCTCCAAACAAAACGACCTTCCTGACTTCCTGCCGAAGGGGGCGAAACACAAAATATGGCACATGGCTTCATAAAAAAATAATTGTCATCAGAAAGTTTTCGCGCACCAAGTAATTTTTTCCTCGAAATGAGTTGTTTAAAAATAATGGCCAAGGTTCGTGTGCAGAAATGAGATAGCTTCACGAAGTAGCAAAGCTACTGCTACAAACCACAACATGATTGATTACGTTCGGGTTGGTCCTACGATGTGAGTGTTCTCTGATAATTCTAAGGACAAGCATGCTTTTCGGGACGACTGACGCAAATTTGGATCACGGCACATTTGCATCGTAATTTTTCGGTATTTGATGAACAGGTTCTAAGTAAACAAAAAAATAGAAATTTAAATCTTATACTCGTATATTCAGTCAGATAATGTTTATTATTAGTGGGCATGTGTGGTGTGATGTGTTTACACTTGATTGTATACATACAAATGGTTTTCTGTCTCATTGTCGCACTTACAGATATTGCTAAAACTACAAGGAAAATTACGTTGATCCAGAAAATATGCAAGTATATATTCCTACAAGCGTATCGACAGCTTGATCCGGTCGATGCCTATATGTGGAGGTGAACCGAAGTTATGTTAGAACTGATAGACACAACTTTATAATATTTGACCGGAAGATCAGCTCCGAATTTGTGTTAAATAGGAGTTGAAGAGCTGCAGCTTAACATATTTAACAAGCATTTAAATAGTTAATTTCAAAGCTCCTACCGAAACTTGGAAGCACCGACTGAACGGATAAAAAACCTTGAACATTTATCCACAAAGCGGTGGTATAAAAATACAAAGAGCAGCGCTTCTAAACAGTGGGAGGCTGCATTATAAAATGGAGTGGTACCTGGGGAAATATTAACATTCCGGCCAATGAACTTTTACAACAGTGAAGCACGTTCGTTTCATTGCCTGCGTTCTGCGCACTCATCATAACAAAATTACAGAAATATTTGCACAGCTTTTTCAATGCATTCATTCCTTTGTATTGAGGCAGTCAACGCTTTCTACATTTTGCAGCAGCGATGGGCGCTTTTAAGCAGAAACAAATGTTGAAAAGGTTATGACATGTCGATAATAAAAATCATAAAAAATATAAAATTTTTTGAAACTAAAATAATTTTTGCAGGGAGACACTACTGCAAACTTCCCAAGAACCTGTCATAGACAATGGAAAGGTGTTTTTGATCATAATCAAATGAAATTAACACTTATATTCGAAAATAAGCTGAAGGAAATTAATTTTAAATACAAATGCCTCAATTTGTTTTCCGTTGAAAGAGAAAAATTCTGCGATCCATCTGAATTCAAAATATTGACTATAAATTCCTTATCGTTATGTTTAAAAATTTTCCTTAGTAGAGCGCATGTTAACTATAAAAGGAGCATTAGTGCATTAAGGACTTAATTCAATATGCGCCTCAGTTGTATGGAGCCTCAGCAACTGCCGCTGCGCAGGCACTCAAATAAACCTCCCAGAGCTCTATAACTAAGAAGATTTTCTTCTTCGTAAATCAAATTACAAAATAAGTCGTAAACAGTTGCGTTCTTCTACAAGTAATAACCGACTCAATATTATTGAGTTAAAATCTCTAAAAGAGATAAAAAGGAGGCAAAGACATGAAAGCGGAAAAATTGAATTCAAATTAAATACATGCGCAGGGAACAAGCGGCAAGCGGTCTTGCCTACATGTGAAATTAGGAGAACCTTCAGGAAATATCACATTATGCACGAAGTGTGTGCAGTGTTTCATGCTGGTATGTCGCCTATAGAACAGTAGCACAAAAAAAGGCGAAAATAAGTAATTGTAACGGGTGTTCGACAGGAGAGGGGGTCCATAACGACGTACTCGTATAGAGATACATACATTTCATTTCTTCAGGTTGGTTACGAAAAATGGAGGTGCCGTATGAGGATATAACAAAAGTGTCAGTTAAATGCAAATTATGTAACCCACTTAACAGCTGAAGATGGCAACTGGTCTCCACAGAATCTAGGGTCTGAGTTGACTTCGGTGTCGGGATGCAGGCACTACATTTGCATACATGGAGTCACACATAGCTGTCGTATGAACTGCAATCCAAACTATTCAAATGCTTTCACAGCTGCAGCCTGCAGGCGACAATCATGACTGTCCTTTCACAACACGAAACAAGAAACACGTGCAATTGTTTTTCTCTGTGAACAATGGCAAACCAGAATCACTTTGACAATGGTTATAAGTAACATTCTTGGAAAGTACGCACGACTCTAGCGCAGCCAGTGGCACAAAAATTTACATTTGTTAAATGTCGACAAGAATAAAGCATAATAACAAAAATACTTAAATTCGAAATGTGTCATATTGCTTGACAGTGTAAGTACTCGTAGTTTAAAAGTGGATACTCTGAAAGCAACCACAAATGCTGTATTTCTTTTAACGGCATAATTAAAAATTTGTTTAAACCAAATGCTAGCCGCCGACTTTGAGGCTCATTGTTTCCCTCTGATACATACGAGGTGTGATCAAAAAATAACCGTTATTGCGTGATCAAAAAATAAAGTATTTATTTATTCATCAACAACTATCTTGTCCCCTTTAAAGTAATTCCCCTCAGATATAATACACTTATGCCAGCGTTTTTTTCAATCCTCGAAACACTTCTGAAACGCTTTTTTTGGTATCGCCAACAGCTCCTGTTTCGATATTTCTTTTATCTCCTCAATCGTAGCAAAACGCTTTCCTTTCATCGGTGTCTTCAGTTTTGGAAAGAGGAAAAAGTCAGCGGGGGCCAAGTCCGGTGAATACGGTGGTTGAGGCATGATAACGGTTTTGTTTTTGGCCAAAAACAGCTCCTGAGCGATGTCCATGCGACGTTGTTTTTGCTCAAAATTTATAAATTTAGGAACAATCTTCGCTGCCGCACGTTTCATGCCTAAAACATCCGTAAAAATTGCTTGGCATGAGCCGAACGATATGCCAACATCATCAGCAACCTCTCTGATAGTGATTCGACGATTATCCAAAATCAATTTCTTCACTGCGTCAATGTTTTCATCGGTTGTTTACGTGCTCGGGCGACCAGGACGAGCATCGTCATTGACATCTTCTCGGCCTTCCTTAAACCGGTTATACCACAATTGAACTTGTGTTCTGCTCATAGTAGACTCGCCAAAGGCCACATTCAACATGTCAAATGTCCTTGCGCATTTAATTTCATTTTTTACACAAAACTGAATACAGTTTCTTTGATCCATTTTTTCGAATAGTACAAAATCGAAGAGCACACCAAAACACGACTAACCTTTTTATCTGTCAAAAACAAACTGACAATCCAAAATGGTTGGTATTACCAACATATATAACAGACATGTGTACCAACATAACAGAAAAAAAATGCGAACATCGAACATACGTAACTCACGAAAAGATGAAAATAACGGTTATTTTTTGATCACACCTCGTACATGATATACAGATTCTCCTAGAACCTTTACGATAAAATGAAAATACTACCCCCAATATTGAGCGAATCTCTTCATATAAGTGAAGGCCAATAAGCAATAATCTTATTGTGTTTGTCATACGTTCATGTGTTATTGGATATCTCCACAGGCTGAAGGCCTAGGTTCGATTCCTGGGAGGATTCATAGTTGGTGTGATGTTGATTTCTGAGACATAATAAATGCTTGGGAAAAAATTGGCTTCCATTGAAAGATCTCTGATGAGGACAAGTGGGGTGTCCGAAATAGCTATAAAATCTGCCAAAATGTTTCAAAAATTCTCCTTCTGAAAATTATTGCGGTGGCATAACCACACATACACAATTGCAACTACTGTCTGCAACTTGTCTTGTCAATAAATTCGCTGAGAAATAATAATAATATATATCAAACCACATTTGAAGTTCCCATCTATTTTGGAAAGAACTACTTGCGTCTTCGGGATATACAAAAGTTTCGGAAACATGTCATTATTATCTCGATGTAAACATTTTTTTCTTTGGTTTTCCCGTGAGTATATGAAAATCTTTATAGAACAAAAATTTAACGTGAGGGAATTACATTTGAAGCAAAAGGCACCTGCTGATACCGTCATTACATACGGCTACTTTTTATTATACTAAATCGGACGGTTCTATCTTTGAAAGTGGACGCACAAGGTTGTCACACACAAAATGTGGTATGGTGGCAATGACCATGAAGACGAATTCGGAGCTTGCTTGCGAGCGAAGTTATTATTTCGTTTTCCACTCTGGCAATCCCTAAGTTTATGAAGCTCTGACTGATATGAACAAAATGAAGTTAACTAAAACCAGTTAAGGAGACTGAAGTCAGGTTAGATCGACTTCCAAATACCCGTTACCTTTACATCTACATGCGAGTTAAATCATGGTGATATGCATTTTATTCAGATATCATCATTAGGAGCATATTTAGGGAACTTTTCGGTAGGGTACCCAGAGTTAATTATAATGGAGGGAGACGTGGCCTTTATCTGATCGTTCCCATCTCTAGGAATGGCTTTGCGGCGCCAATATACTAATTAATATAAAATTTGTTCCAAGAATTTGGTTTAAGTTTTGAACATTTGTCAATGGAGTGCGTGCCTCTCAACAAATACCGCCTATTTTTTATTTGTGTTTTAAGCGGCCCTTAGACGGTCAATCAATTGAAGGGAAATTTCGTGTATGAATTAGTGAAATATGTATGTATGGGTCACATGGACACCGATTCATGGAAAATCAAAACTTTTTGATTTTGATTGACGCGAATGAGAGAGGAAAAGACAGAATCAGAAAATGTCCCGCTATTGCTCATATGTGAGAAAGCCTTTATCTGAACAACCATTGAAGCGTCGATTTACGTGTTCTTATACAATTTTGTCCACAAATTTTGTATAGGTCGTAAGTTAGAAAAATGTGGCTGTGAAAAGAACCTGCCCATTATTTTGTGGTGTTTAATGACGTACCTTCAACCTTCCTTTACGTTGATGAATCTTTTATAGGAACCTAGCAGTGATCTTTACTTATTTTCCATAGTCCTCATATTTTGCACATACTTGTATATACTTGTAACCCAATTTTACTGCCCATTTTTATTCATATATCATGAATACAAGCAGAGCTAGGCTATATGTAATTTAAGCCCCGAATTTACCTTATATGGAAAGTGGGCGTTCCTTTATCTGATCAACCCCATTGGTTGCAGCTGGCATTATAATGTCCCATTGCTGGTTCGCATAAAATTTCGTCCAAAAACTGTTTACATTTTATGCTATGAATATGTGGTCATAGCTGTAAATAAACACCACCCACATTTTTTATAGTATTGAGTGCGAGATGCGCAAAACTACCAAATTGCGTCACTATTCCATCAATTGTACCGAATTTTTAGTCATTTCAAGAAAGGTGATAAAAGCTGCATATATGGGAGATAGGCGCCGTCATGGTCCAAAGCAATATGGCTCTGTAATTATGTCAACACTACAGTTTTACAAAGTTTCATAAAATCCTTGTGAGATTTTTGGATACCATATTCTTGAGCTGAATTGTTAACCCATATATTTTGGGTGTAATTTGATACTCTCGTGATAACTTCTTGCATTATTAAGAGATTTCCTAGCAGAGTCTTGTATTACTAGATGTAGGGGTGTTAGATCTGTATAACTTCCATTGCTGCCGTTGAACGGGTGCACATAGCTCCAGTGATGACAAGACAGGCAAGGCGGTGTACTTTACTTAATGCAGATTTCGCTGCCTTAAGTCTGACTCTATTTGACCAGACTACAGAACCATATGTGATGATTTGTCCCACCATCATGGTATACATCCAACGAACGATTTTTGGATTACATTCCCAAGATTTACCAGAAAGCCGTCTACATTTCATTAAGGAAGCTGTAGCCCTCTTAGTTGTTGCTAACAGGTGAGCCCTCCACAATAAATTTTTCTCGAAAATGACTCCGAGGTATTTGGTCTCAAATCTAATATCGACTTGTGTACCATGTATGAGTATGGTAAAGGTCTTTTTCTAGTAAACGGCACAATGGTACTCTTCGAGGAATTGATTTTCAATTCTGTTCCCCTGCACCATTCACTAGATGCTAATAAGCCCCTCTGGATAATATCACGAAGAGTGGATTCAGATGTTCCTCTAGCTATTATCGCAATATCCTTGACATGATATGCCTAGATTTGTGAGTTTTACCAGAAGATCATAAACTACTATGGTCCACAAAATGGGTGATAATACCCCATCCTGCGGACATCCTTTATTGACTTTGACTTTAACAGTTTTGTCACCTGCTTCAACTTCAGTCAGTCTATTGTTGAGTAAAGCTCGTATGCAATTAGAAGAGGTATTATCTATTCCTCTATTGTTAAGAGCCCTAATCACATATTCGTGAGGAGTGTTGTCAAAAAATGCACAAAGTGCTATTTCTTTTTTATCCAGTGCTGCCTGAATAAAATCAGTCAGATGGTAAAGTGCAGTTTCAGTAGATTTTCTCGCAATATACGCAAACTGACAAGAATGTAAAGGCTCCCTTTTCAATACAGTCTCAAGGAGATGTAACTAATTATTTTCTCCATCGCTTTTAGTACAAAGAATGTGAAACTGATAGGCCTGAAGGATTTGGAATGGGCCATATCCTTCTTACCTACCATGGGAATAAATGCAACTTTAGCTGTACGCCATGCTTCCGGTTACACCCGAAAGCAAGACATGCCCTAGTGGTATGTACCAAGTGCGGAATTAGTAACTCACCGCTCTTTGCAGAAGGATCCGCACCCAGTGATTTGTGCGGCTGAGCAGAGCTAATTTCCCATCTCAACCTCTCAGTAGTTATAATTTCTTTGGCCACCTTCCAGCCAATCTTGCTTACTCTTCTAGGAACAGCATCCATATGCGAAGATGGCGGTATCTGGAACGCGCTCCCAGGAAAGTGCACAAGCTCTCTTCATTCGCCGCGAACGTCCCATCCTCAGATCATAATGCCAGCAATAAGTCGACTTTGTTTTTCGCAAGAGCTCTATGGAGTCGTGCTAGTTCAGAAGTCGATTCTACACTTTCACAAAAGGAGCTAAAGCTAGTCCTTTTGGCTTGTCTGATCTCTTTGTTATATTCTGCCCAGTCCCCCGTACGCTTAGCTAAATTGAATAGCGTACGCACCTTAGTACGTCTAGTGGACAGACTAGAGTTCAACCAAGGAACATTCCTGCTATTTTTCTTTGTTCTTAGAGGGCAAGATAAAACAAAGGATTCGGAAATGATTTCATTCAGCTCATTGGCACCCTCCTCTAGCTCTAACGGATTTTATAAATTCCTTGATTGTTTGAGGATGAGAGTAGTGAATGCACTGAACTATCGAACAATTCCCAGTTAGTATACCTAGGATTTCTAAAAACTACCGTTTTTGTGACGATACCTCCTATATGGAATTCAATTATACTGTGGTCCGACAGAGAGGGTTCGTCCGAAACTTTCCAATTGTTAACAATATCAGTTATCTCTGCACTACAGAAAGTGAGGTCAATAACTTCGTCCCTAATTACATTTCGAAAAGTGGGTGTGTTCCCCTTATTCAATATATATAAATTAAGTGATAATAAAAATTCTAGAACCGACTCACCCCGTTTATTGGTGTCACTGCTACCCCAGATGGTATTGTGTGCGCTTGAGTCACAGCCTACCAAGAGCGGAATCCATTCGGATAGGCAATACCTCGCCAGCTTGATGACTTCTTCCGCGATGTCGTTGATATCTCCCGAAAAGTAGGCCGATGCAACGACTGTATCGCGAAAGACCCCATCATCTTCATACTTTACCATGATGGGTGTGAAATCTCGCGACATGAATTCTGAAAGACAAAAGTAATTAATATCATTTCTAATCAAGATACAGAGTGGGGAGTGTATATCCCATATCGCCCATATAACTATTACTTGAAAGGCCCCTAATTTGACCTTTGTAACACCATGGCTCTTGAATGAGGGCGAACCCCATGTTGTTGTTGGCAAACATCCTCCCAATGACAGCCGAGGCTGCTCTGGCATGATGGATGTTTGCCTGAGCCACTTTCAATATCGTCATCTTATGGAACAGGTTGTGACGGGATGGTGCTATTCCCATCTTCGTCCTCCTCGTCCACAGAGACATTCTCCAGACTGTGTACCAGTGAAGGGCAGTATGCCCTGGAAGAGATTTCCGGGGCCACAGTGTCCGGTTCAGCGTCACCTGACGGAAGACTACCGCTCGTAGTTACCTCTGTCTCCCCTACTTCCTCTGCCTTCGGCTTTTTTTGAGTACATTTGGAACAACCGACCTTAATCTTGCCAAATTGGTAGTTCAACCCATACCCACCATGCATGGACCCATCATCTATTTTCACGGACAACAAATGTCCGTTGCCCTCGTCTATGCAACTGCATATTCTCTAGAAATTGGTGTTTAGCCCAATTTTCTGGCTGGAGAGAAACTTAAGTGACACAGCCACCTCTTGTCTACTACTACGAGGGAGGGAGCCGGAAGACTGTGTGTGATCATGGGATGCTGTCTCCCACTCTGGCAACCAAACTGACGCCCTCTCTCACTGAAAGCTGCGTCACGACCCCTTTCAGCTATTCCACCGGGTCGGTCGCACAGCAGTCAATGCTTAGGCAGGCTTGAAGTGGATACCATTGAAGGGGAATACGTTGGTTCATTCCCCATCCAGCTTTACAAGCCACATCTCCTCAACATTTGTCAGCTCCTTTCCAGTCATTATGGTGTTCTGATAGTCTGCAGCAACAACAGCCACCTTGGTAACGGATGCCATCTTAGTGAAACTACTTGCTGCCTTGGATCCTCTACGACTAGGTGGGTCTGACGCTGTTGCCGTCTTCCTCTTTTTGGCTGGGTCAGGATTAGGAGAAAAGGTGTGTCGTACCCTCTTCTTCAGGTTCTTGTTCACGTTCGGTTGTGATGTTGTGCCAGTCGAATCCTTTACAACCGTGTGCTTATTTGCCTTGGGAAGACCATCATCTGGTTGCACACCCTGAGCCAGGTAAGTAAGATACCATCTGAGTCCAGCTCCACTTAGCTCCTTTCTTCTCGTGCCATCTAAACCCCCAGATTGGCCACGATCAGGAAGAGGGATTCCTTCGGCCAAGGTCTAAATAAGCTTTGTATTTTTGAGTGGGAATTGGAAATTCATTTTTTATGAAGGTGGAGAGTAGAAAGAAAGCGTTGGTCGTGGCAGTTTTTCGAGAAAATTAATTTAAAAAAAAGAATTTAAAAAAAAATTTTTTTTTCGATTTGCTACGAAGAAGTTAAATATTTCAGATGTCTTGGGTGCATCGGATGGCCAAAACGTCGGTATATTTTATTCCACGTATAAAACAAATCAATCTTAGATTGCATGTCGGTTTGGTACAAAATTCTGCATTCTTGAACCCCAAAGGATCGACCAATAATGCAATTCGAAATGAATCAAAGTCATGTGCAAAGATAAGTAGAAGGCTGTTTGCGTTCCATGTTGAAATTGCATTCATATTCATATTGTAGTTCTTTTGTTGGTTTGCGGATTTGAGACAAGCTTTTCAATTTATCAAATATGATATTCTTGATCCTGGTTTGCTCCTCCAGCTTCGTAAAAGTTGTAGAGAAGACTATGGAGAATGTAACGGGTCCGCCATCTAACGTTTTTTTTTGTCAACTAGTGCTTATTTCGTGAATGGTAACACTTAGCTCATGTCTGATTTGACAGATAATTAGTTTTATCCTTCCGCTGAACGAATATGGTTGTGTATACGATTGAACAACGCTGGGAAATATTGCGACATTAATTTGAAAATCATGGTAATGTTGCAGAATGTGTGCGAAAATTGCGTACGGATTTTGGAAGAAGAGAAGCACCGTCAGCTCCGTATGTTCGTTATCTTGTGAAAAAAGTGAAAGAAACTGGCATCCTCATCGATAAACAAAAGCGTGAAAAGCCAAAAACAGTGCGTACACCCGAGAATATTGCTGCTGTGGCAGAAAGTGTGCGTGAAGCACCATCAACATCAATTCACCGTCGTTCTCAACAATTGAACATTTCGGAGACATCATTGAGACGAATTTTGCATAAAGACCTTGGTATGACGCCATACAAAGTCCAATTGGTTCAGGAGTTGAAGCCAATTGACAATCCAATGCGTTTTCGCTTCGCTAAGTGGGCCTGCGATCGACTTACAGAAGATGCCGATTTTGCCAAAAAAAATCATCTTTTCAGATGAAGCTCATTTTGATCTTGGCGGGTATGTAAACAAGCAAAATTGTCGCACTTGGGGCACAGAAAACCCGCACGCATACATTGAAAAGCCGATGCACCCAAAAGGAGTCACTGTTTGGTGCGGATTTTGGTCCAGAGGCATAATTGGACCATTTTTCTTCGAAAATGAGCAAGGTGTGGCCGTTACAGTCAATGGCGATCGTTATCGGGCCATGTTGAACGAATTTTTGTTCACAAAAATTGAAGAGGAGGATATTGGCAACATTTGGTTTCAACAGGACGGCGCTACGTGCCACACAGCCGAAGCTACACTCGATGTTTTGTGCCCTGTTTTTGAAGATCGCATTATCAGCCGCAGAGCTGATGTCGTTTGGCCACCTCGGAGCTGCGATTTGACACCGTTGGACTATTATTTGTGGGGTGCCCTCAAAGATAAGAGTTACGCGAACAAGCCAGAGACAATTGACGCTTTAAAGGACAATATTCGTGAAGCCATTGGTGAAATACAGCTGCACACAATCGATAATGTGCTTAAAAATTGGACCGATCGTGTAGGCTACTGCATGGCCAGCCGAGGCAGCCATTTGAATGAAATTATTTTCCATTATTAACCGGAAGGATTTTACTTTCAATTAAAAAAAGAAATTTGAGAAAATATCCAGTAGTTTTTTTTTTTTAAATTTAAATTTTTGAATTTAAAAAAAAAAAAAGTTATTTGGTGGACCCGTTATGTGATTGAAGCCTTGACAGCTATTATACTGATATTGTCTTCGCTTAGGGCCGATTTTAACTACGATATTCAGAATACTTTATACGTTGTAAATATCATCTATATTTTTTCGCTTCTATGAAGATAAGCAAAAAAAAGCGGTAATCCATGTTTGACAAGAATTTATTGGCTTGTGACGCGACCTTAAACTACGATGCCATTGTTTCTTTGAGGAGACAATGCATCTTATTGTAGTCCATGATGCAAATAATGTACATTGCACGCTGAGGACGTGGCTTCAATTGAGTTTCTTTTGTTTCGACTCTTTTTGCTTGTCTACATTCCATGGCTTGATTTTGAGTGAACCCTGGTCACTCTTGAATTTCTTTCTTATCTGCAATAGTTGACCCTCCCCAGAATCTGTCCAGCCTACCTCAGAAGAGGGTGGAATTTCCACTGAATCTGGACTGCCACCTAGGGTAGGGTATTATATATTTTTGTTTTACTCAATCCATTTGTTCTTATATGGGGTAAATTCTATCCCCTGCCGACGGGCGATTCAGATTCTAGGACATTGCCCAAAAATATCTACTCATATGACAGAGACGAGACAGGTGATCCTTATACAATTTTTTATACTGATTAGGAATCGATCATTTGTTCAATATCATGGCGTGTCACGTTATAGGATTATTCGTTTATAACAGTGTCATCAAAAATTTTCTGCAAAAATTTTGTCAACAATATGTACAAAAATGTTCAAATATGTCATTGTGAAATTCAGTAGTCTTACCATTAACTCGTAGATTACGATTTTCTTTAAGCGATTGCAAAATAGTATAGCAAACCAATCCGGCACTCCATTTATCATGATAATAATCCAACTGAGTTTCTTGTTATTCCGTCAGAATCCAACGACAAAATTTCTTTCCAATATCTTTCTCTAATTAACCTAATCAGTAAAATATGAATGTTAACATGAGCCGATAGCTCTGGCAGCTAGTGCTTTTGTTAAAATTATAATTTTAATTGTAATTAGATTATTAATAAACAATTAATAATAAATAATTCTATACTCTCCGCTCAAGCAGTTTGTAAAAACTGATGGAACATTTGTTAAGGTGGAATATTTCTCTCATTCAACTGACTTTAATCCCCGAATAGCTTCCATTTTTTCCAATTTTTGAGAAAAAGTTGTGTAGTCTTTAATTCGGAATGAGAGAACGGAGTATAAAGGAATCCTCTTTGAATGTAGTCATGTAGATCTCTAAGGTGATTGTGTTTTTGTGAATTGCAAATTTCTAGATTTTTTAGCGTGCACCAATATCGATTTTACATATTATGATCTTTTGATTTATTTTACAGAATAATGGCAGCTAGTTAAAATAATGTTTATATTCTCAAATTGTGTTTATATTTTATTTATATTCCGAATATCTTCCAATACGGCACTATGGTATGTTCTAGAAAATCGACATTTATACTTAATCAAAAGGGGCTAAAAAATACTCAACCCATTTTATCATTTATAAATTAACTTTGAGTTTGGTCTCCACGTTACTCTTTTTTGTTGTAACTATATATTTATATATATTATTATATATTATATTATCTATTTTATTTATTTTATTATTATATAAATTTATATCCCGCTAAAAATATTTCCAGTTTATTAAATTGTTAATTATTCCGTTTTAAATTGCAGAGTTCGAGTGGAATACTATGTAAATGAAAACACATTCAAAGAAAGACTGCAACTTTACTTCATTAAGAATCAGAGATCAAGTAAGTAAACAAGAAAGGGGGTGACCATACCCAGTTAATCTCACCGCATTTGCAATCTATTCATTAATATTTCAATGGCCTAACACATTTTCAATGAAATCGAATTTAACGAATTAGCAACTTGATAATTTCTGCTTTTATCTCGTTTCTTTGAAATTGTTTGCGTTTTATTTCCACTCTTTAGTTTGGCTCTGTGCGCCGAAGCATGAATATCAGATAACATCATTTCAATTGAATTCAACTTTTGTGCGCTCGAACACAACTCAAATATAATTTATACCATTCTACAGTTATTCATTTATATTTTAAATTAGGATAGAATACAAATTTTGAATTATTTACCGCCGTATGTAACACTCCTTGTGATGTTTTTGCGTTTGAAATCTGCAAACCTATTAAAATGCTTGCATTAACCAACAGACATTTCCGTATAATATACGAGTATATGGAGATATGTATACACTGTGGATAAACCTGGTAGAAAGTGGAATTGAGGAACAAAATGTTATGTACGAAGCAATGTTATCGTTGGATAAAGATCAATGTTGTCTTTCCGCAAGTCATTTGATTACTAACAAACAACCTTTCTCCATAAGAATCAATATGAGTACTTAACAGTACAAATGAAAAAGTAGTCTGGAATTACTGGCAATTCGTACCAATTGTTTCGCCGAAATCCACCATGCGTTACTCCGATTTTTATATACGAGTATGTATTTACTCTGCTTACAGGCAGATTGAAATTTTAGAGATAGAAAAACTACAGAAAGTCTCAGGTCAGATACTGTCATCTCTTTAGATTTTCAATTGTCTAAAATTTAGAAACTTTATCTCAAACCCAGTGCCCGGTAGACCAATAGTTTCTAGAAATCGTCATGCTTTATTATGTAAAGTAACATGAAGTCCTATCCAGAAAATTAGCCAGTTGTATGAGAGTACTCCATGAGAAGTTATCCCTGTTCGATATATGGATTATATATTTATGTTCAGTAAAAATGGACCTTTTTAATGAAGAGATTAATCCTTGTGTGGCATGAGTACCAATCACCAACATGTTTGATTGGAACAGAAAGAAGAGTCAGAAATGATTAGGACCTTCCCACAGACTGAACTCGAACTCACTACTGAAAGAAAAATTTCATCACCAACAAACTACAACATCAATAACTTTAAAACAATCTGCAGTAGTTCAAACAACTTGATGATTTCGTAGTCCTCTTCATATGCAAAAATGCCTGCCAATATATGGATCAATCAATTATTTCCTGACAGTGAGTACACATCCTCTTCACTACAATAAATTCGCATTCTACTAGCTAATTAGTTCTACGGATCTTTAGAAACGGTATTTTTCATCGAATTTCATTCAATCGGTACATTGAAAGTGGGACATAACCCTCTTGGTCAAAATCCCAAGTCATTTGATGAAAACATAAATTTTTTTTTTTTCCTTTGTCGGAACAATCTAGTAAGCGCAGCACTCAGACAGAGTATATATCCATTGTACTGCACTTAAGGTTCCCTTTTACTCGGCTTTAAATCTACCCCGACCTCCGAAGAAATAGAAGTAGATCCTGTGGTGCCAAGGAGCCAAGTTGGTTACTCCTCAGCACATCAGTGCCAAAAATCCCAAACCTGATTCGAGCAAAGGCAGGTGGTCGGACTATCCAAGGCCATGAGCGCAGCTTGGCTGTCACTGCAGACACAAATAGATTTGCCTTTCCACCTGTTTTCAACAACAAAGTCCATCGCCTCAAGTATCGCATATACCTCCGCCTGAAACACAGACGCATGCAGACCAAGGGCAAAGAACCGACGGGTCCCACAAGATTCCACGAAGACACCAGAACCTGAACCTTCTTCAGTCCTGGAGCCATCAGTGAAAATACGGCAGAAGTGTTTGCCGGGCTCGTTCTTGGGATCTAACCATGAACGAGCCTCTGGCAGCAACACATTGTACCGCTTTTCTAGTATGACGGTTGACGACATGAAGTCCGGGGGCATAGACAGGATTGCAGAATCGATGTCAGTGCCTGCGCCGTCGTCCAACATCGAGCACACCCCATACCAGTGGCCACTATGTTTCACTCTGCAGATGGCCTTAACGGCCTCTCCGCGGATGAAGACATCTAGTGGCGGGAGATTCACCAAAGCATCAAGTGCCGGGCCTGGAGTAGTCGGAAATGCTCCGGTACAACATATGGCCACAGCACGTTGTAGTTTTGATAGAGCTTTTTTGACCCCTACAAGATAGAGTCTGCTCATCCAAACCATCGATGCATAGGTGATAATAGGTCTTACCATAGCTGTATAGATCCATAGGACCTTACTTACTATTTTTGGTAAGACATGGGGTCTGTCTTACCAAAAATACCCTTACACTGCCAGAAAACTGACAGTGCTTTGGATGTCTTCAGTTCGACATGTGTTTTCCAAAGAAGTTTGTTATCAAGTCTGTTATCCTTGGATAGCTGGATAGTGACTCCTTTTAGTGTAGGCAGAATAAGTCCATCAAGCTTTCTCCTTCTGGTAAAGAGGACAATACCAGTCTTGACAGGATTAGCCGATAGCCCATTCGCACTGCATCAAGTGTCAATCATATCCAGAGTTCTCTGCACCCTTCTGCAGACAATCATTAGGGATGGACCTGTCACAAGACAGCCAACATCATCCGCATATGCCTGAGCGTATACACCCGAGTCATTAATGGCGTTAAGCAGGGGATCGATTACCATGCACCAGAGCAATGGAGACAGTACGCCACCTTGGGGACAGCCTCTATTAACGCCAGACGACACCAGCAAATCTTCTCCGCCCGCACCGTTATGATTCTCTGGGCCAGCATTGAACGTATCCAATTTACTAGGACCCGGTCTACGCAATGCCGCCTAGCAGAGCCGCACATACTGTCGAAACTAACATTGTCAAACGCACCCTCTATGTCCACAAAGATGCCTATTGTGTATTCTTTCCTGTCGATGGCTCGCTCTATCCTTCCAACAAGGTTTTGCAGAGCCGTCTCGCAGGATTTTCCGCTTTGATAGGCATGCTGAAATGGAGAGAGTTGATGCGTCTTCAGAGACTCCCTACGGATGCGAAGCTCCACCAGTCGTTCTAAACTTTTTAGCATGAACGAGGTCATACTAATAGGTCTGAAGCTCTTGGGATTGGTGTAGTCGTCTCTTCCAACCTTAGGAATGAAAGCAGCCCTCACCATCCTCCAAGAGCGTGGTACATAGGCCAGTGCGAGACATGCAGTGAAGATCTTCTTCAGTGCTGCCAACACTAACTCAATGCCTTCCTTCAACACAATCGGATATATGCCATCCAGTCCGGGCGACTTGAAGCTGTCAAAGGATTCTAATAGCAGCCTCATTCGCCACAGTTCTGGCGACATACCAATCATGTCGAGAGGGTGTAGCTGCCCTGACAACAGTTCCCACCAAAGGTGGTTGTTGACGGGCTATGCTTACCTGATTTCCTGGAAACTGTGACTCCAACAGCAAGCTGAGTGTCTCACTTTGCCTCTCCGTATAGGAGCCATCAGGTTTCCTGAGCGACCCCTGCTTAGCGATTTGGTCCTTTTTCAGGACTTTCACCAGTTTTGCCGTGTCACTCAGGGATTCGACATCACTGCAGAAGTCTCTAAAATAAGTCCTTTTCGAGTCCCGAATTAGCTTCTTGTAGTCCCTCTGAACACGTCGATATCGTTCCCAGTCCTCATCAAGATTCGTTTTGAGGGCCCGGTTGAGGAGTTTTCTAGACTCACGCCTCAGCACCTGAAGCTCTCGGTTCCACCATGGAACAGGAGTCCGGCTAAGAGGAGGTATAGTTGGACAGGCTAGCTCGAAGCTGTTTGTTAGAGCGGTGTTGATATGTTCAACAGCCGCCTCAATGTTCTGCTCCTTGCGAAGTTTCAGTGGCGTCACGTAATTGCTACGCAGTGCCTCCCTGAACTTTGGCCAGTCTGTTTTTCTTGGGTTTCTGGTGGGCAATGGCATCTGCGCCCGCTCGCCACACTGAAACTCAATGTATCTGTGGTCCGAGCACGAGTCTTCGGCGACGACCCTCCAGTTGTTGATCGACCACCCCAGTCTTGGATTTGACAGGGTGACGTCAATTACCTCCTGCTTTCTCGTAGTCACAAATGGAAGGTTGCCTGCCTACATTGTGGATGTTCAGGCTGGAGGAGGCAATATACTCGAAAAGTCGAGAGTCCCGCTCATTGCACTTGCTGCTGCCCCAGATCGTATGCTGGGCATTAGCATCGCAGCAAAGAACCAGACCAAGACTGCGCCGCTCACAGAACCGTACGAGAGTGGCGACCTTCCCAGGTGGTGGCGCCTCCAAAGCATCGTAAGGAAAGTAAGCAGATGCAATCACGAACCTCGACCATCCGTGCATACTCTAAAAACTAATCTCTGCCGCAACCAGATCCTGACAACAGAATGCGTCAAGGCAGGTCGCTGCGAGATGGGATGATATTATAAGACCGGCTCTAGGTCTAATCGAGTTTCTGTCATATAATATCGTGGCCCCTTTCAACGAGCCAAGGCCACAGAGGCGACCCCTAAAAACCCAGGGCTCCTGTAATGTTGTTATGTGGGGTGATGTGTGCAGCTGGGTGAGTCGTCTACTTAGGAGTACAGTAGCGGCTTTAGAATGCTGCAAGTTGATCTGCGTTACCGTTGCTACCCCTGGTGTGCGAAAGAACTCTCCAAAGCCTCGTGTTGATGCCAGGGTTCTGAGCACGCAGACAAGAAAGGACATCTGTGGTCGTCAGATCGGGATCCGGAATCCAGCAGATGGCCTTCCTGAGGGACACGCCTGCTTCGCTATAGACCGCGAAGCGAGTGGTCCCCATGGGGGGCACGTCATTGACTGCACCCCTGAGCCAATCAAAGTTGGCCTGAGACGCGCACGACACCTGTAGAGTGCCGTCCTTTGTCTCATAGCATCAGATGACCTTTGCAGTGTTTTATTTCTGCATCAGTTAGCTGATGGTCAGGCCCCAGCTTCCCAATCACCGCCATTGGTTGCGGGCCGGTAGCCTTCTCGCTGTACGATGGCTTGGCTGCACCTTTGGAAGTGCTTGGGCGAAGGTCCAGCTCACCACCCGCCACTGGCAAAGATTTCGCCGGGCAGATGGTTTTGCTGGATACGAGGGGCTGGGCAAACTGCAGCTTATTGGCAACATTCTTCCCCGCCACCGAGGTTTCGCTCGTACCCTTTGGGGTCGTGGCGCCACCAGCAGTAATAGCTGCAGGGCAGGTGGGAATGCTGTTTTCAGCAACAATCTTCCGCCGCTTACCTCGCGAGCGAGCTTTCGGAGTGGTCAATCCCTCCGCAGGCTCGGTGGCTTCCGTGGGTGTCACTTCCGCCGACCTGGGCCTTTTGGAGGGAGTCGACACAGAAGAGCCGGCAGAGCCACGTGAGGATTTCTCCTGCACGAGCCTAGCAAGCCGCTTATTTCTCTATCTCCTCGCTTGAGTTCGCGTTGCCCTAGGACCACTGGTCGGTCGTTCCGCCACTGTGGTGACTTCCCGACGCAAGCCCTCTGGATCCAGGGTACGTTCCTCCGTCTCTGAAGAAGAAGAGATTGCGGTAACAATACCCGTCTCCTCCAGGATGCGCTCTCGCTGATAAAGGCGAGAGACTTTAGCGATGGTTGGGACCTCCAGAATCCGTGCCCCTGCCGCCGAAGCGGGTGGATTTCCACATGCGTGGGTTCCACCTGGAGTATTAAATCCAAAGTTGTCCATCGCCAGACATTGGTTTTTGTTCGGGACTCCTCCCTAGCCAGTTTGGTCCGCGGATGGTACCCATTCTCTATACCATCATTGTGATAGACAGACAGCCATAACTCCCGCCCCTCCTAATAGGTTCAGAAGTAATGTCATTTGCCTACCAAGGGTCCCCCTATCCGCCACCTGGGGCGCGTCCGATGGGATGTCAGGCAAATCCAACACGGAGAAAACATACATAATCCCCGAAACTATTTTTAGATTATATCCGGTAAGCATCGGAGACATAATTTCCGAAAGTAATTTCTTAGAAAAATTTACTTTTTATTACTATTATTATACCTTAATCCAGAATTAAATATGTATGTAAGAATTTAAGTAATGTCAATTAAGGCTTTCTATTCGAAAATATAATAGTGTACAAAGAAGCATTTCCCAACAATATCTTGCACAGGATTCGAACAACCTGCGACCCCTCAACTGCCCGGGAGAAATATATTATATTATGTTATTTCATAATAAAAGACTACTCGGTTCAGAGTAACGTCACTCAGTTTATTGTACATTTGAAAATATACACTTTTTAAAGTATACTACTCGTAAAAGTATCGTATTTAACTGAGTAAGACTGAGCAATCCCATAAGCATTATAGAATTTATTATTCATTTCAAAGGATATATTTAGGAGAAGGGCATGCATTTGCTTACAGACTTAACCACTATTTTGAGCTTAGCCACTGGAGCATCAAATAAAATATGAACAACAAAAACCTTTTTATTGAATACCGACTCGACTAAGCAATCGGATTAATAAGGGTGCAATTAAAGTAAATACCCGCAAGAGGCAAATACCACAAAACAAATTCGACTGTACTTTGCTGTGCCGGTTTGGTCCACAGGGCACAAAAAGCGTCTGGCCAAAGTAAATATAGCGGACAGAAGAAAACGAAAGAAAGTAATTGTTAACTTCCAGTCGGCAATCGAGTGTGCCACCACACCCAAATTTCACTTGATTAGTTGCCAGAGAGGTCGCCTGAATCCCGCAAGCGCCAAAAAGGCTGCCGGCCAACAACAATGCAGCCATTTGCAAACAATTATACGTTTTGCTGCGCAAGCCCCACGTGTGGCATAAGTTAACGATACTTGTGTACAAGAGCAGGGCTGCAATTGATTTTATTGTCCTTTTTGGATTTTGTAGATTTTTGCATTGTTCTCCTTCTGTTCTTTCTTGCAGGTTTAAGAATACGAATTGCCGATTTGTTTTTTAAGTTACTAGCATGTGTTCTGTACATATTACGTGTGATAACGGATACGAATCCAACATTTGCAACATGGTAAGTTATCGTCCTTGGGGTGTACATCTATTCTACATGAAAGTCGTGATATATCTATATACTTTCCTCTTTCTATACAGTTATGGCTGCTCAGTGAGCAATAAGACCGAATTTCTGATTTCGGCCCAGCTGACTGAGGAGGAATTCCAGGAGAGTCCCATCATCAATTGGGAAGCAATTCTGTGGGTGAACCGACCGACCGTGCTGTGGGCTGTACAATTAATTTTAGCATTAGTGTCGCTGACGGAGGCCGTACTTCTTACATATCTAGGGTATAAGGTAAGTGATCGCCTGTGAACAATCATATATTGGGTATTCCTTATCAAATATCACCACATTTGTGTACCGACACCAAGAATTTATATCAAAGAGTGTGCAGAACGATGTTTATGATCTTTAACTCCTTAGTGTTGATGCGGCTGCTGGACGGTAAAATTGTGCCATTTCCAAATTCCCAATATACCATAAAAAAATCAAGTATAGTGTAGTATTTTCTCCTCATACCATTGCACTCGGGATGGTTTTACCATACTTTTCTTTTTAATTTCGATTAACAACCAAAATTATAGTCACCATCTACTAACCGCGTCAAAATGTAGCGTTTAAAAATCAAAATCGAGCTGCACTCTCCTTATACTCTCGCATTATTCGTTGCTTACATATTTCGGAAGAGACGAGTTCTGGAGTAACCAAACGTTACATTTTGTGCTTCTCCATCAAATTAAATATTTGAAAATGTTCCAATTTTGATCATTTTCTTTTTATTCCAGGGGAATATTTGGCAACAGATACTTTCGTTTCACTTTATTTTAGAATTAATCACGACAATACCTTTTGCACTTACGGTGAGTGTTTCCCCATTTTTGGTGTTTTGTGCTTCCTAAAATAAGTAGTACTCCCTGCCCTTTCAGATACTATGGTCGCCTTTAAGAAACCTGTTTATACCAATTTTTCTCAATTGTTGGTTAGCGAAACGATCGTTGGAGAATATGTTCGTAAGTGTTGCCAGCAGTAAATCCTAATGATATTGAATGGAATGAAAATGATTCTTTTGCTTTTCAGAACGATCTGCACCGCGCCATGCAGAAATCTCAGTCCGCCTTGTCGCAGCAGTTGACGATTTTATCCGCTACGTTGCTGTGCTTAGTATTCACGAGGTAATTTTCAATATAGTATTCAAATGTCAAATTCCAAACAAAACCAACAACAACAACAACAGTTATTGTCGCTTAACAACACACACAGACGTTGCAATAATAGTCAACCACGCTCACATGTCCTCACAATTACCATCGCTCGCAATTTCTCAAATGGATTTGGCGTCGATGATGTCGCTGATGAGGTCCTTAATTTGTTTATTATCTCGTTGCAGTGTTTGTGGCATTCAGCACTTCCAGCGAGCGGGGCATCGCCATTTGAATTTGTTCCAGAGCACTTATTACGTGGTGGTGACATTCTCAACGGTCGGCTATGGCGATTTTGTGCCAGACATTTGGCCCTCCCAACTCTACATGGTGATTATGATTTGCGTAGCGCTGATTGTGCTGCCGACACAGGTGAGTACCGAATAGCTACGCCGATTGGCTATGTAAGTGGCAGCGGGAGATTGATTAATAGGCTCCCACTTAAGTGGATGTAAATTTGTGAATATATTATGTTTAAACTTTGCGAGTCAAACAGTCAAATCCATCCTAATCGGATAGAATATAATGAGTATATGAATAAACTTTCGGACTTATGTGTCGACTTTTGCAGAGACTATCTAACAAACTGAGCCTTAAGTTGACTCATTAGTGGTGGCGAACGAAAAAACACCAAGTATTTGTGG
Organism: Clusia tigrina; assembly: GCA_920105625.2. Taxonomy (NCBI): domain Eukaryota; kingdom Metazoa; phylum Arthropoda; class Insecta; order Diptera; family Clusiidae; genus Clusia; species Clusia tigrina. The sequence goes on from OV050030.1 coordinate 371,367,097, forward strand.
AAACTTCGAATAATTAGAGATTAAGATTATATAAAAGCAGCAAGCGTCGACCAACACGATCGGAATACATCCTACAACTCGTTCTTCGTTTTCATACCTTGAATCAACAAGGTTAACCCTTATGCCAAAATGTTTGAGGTGTACTCTCAGATAAAGCGACACATTATTAAATATACTCCAAATTCAAGTGTAACAATAATTCGTACCGATTTTTACGAATATAGTACACCGGTGTGTATACTACACCTATTTCAATAAACTCCCTTCAATAACAAACATAGCGTTTGAGGGTACTGTAGGTGGGCTATTTGAAGTTTTAATGGTGACTTTACATCCGTGGCCATATTGTCAATAATCCACATTTCGTTTCAAGTTAGGTTTAATTGTCTTCAATGTACGATTCACATTGTTGAGAATTATAGTGAAATCCTGTATGCCCTCATTAAGTTCAACTCAAGTGCTTTCAAACACAGGGGTTCGCTTTAAATAATACACATATGTACAAATATACATACATGCAAAACTGGTGCTTCTCCTTTATGATTTTTTAATAGTACAGAGAAAAAATATTTCGCGTACCTATTTGTATCATCTGATAGAGCAATTCGAAAACAGCATAAACAGGCCTTATCCCTAACGATGCTTTCATTAAATGATCACATTATCAGTCAGACTAATGTATCTTCGCTAAATCTTCATCCCGTTCATATCTTCAGCATAACATTACAAATTTTGAATGTTCACATGTTTTAAAATAATTATATTTATTCCAAAATTATCTTAGGTATAATTCATTTAGGGGATCTGTTTTCCAACATACTCGTATAATAAACCTTTTAATATTGAAGCCATTTGGGCATACACCAATATTTCTTTTGGTAGTGAATGAATTCCTTACAAGTGAGTACTGGTATTTGATTGATAAGTATCTTTGCAACATGTATCACATGATCAAGGAACAGAGAGAGTTGCTGCACTTGTAGGATTACATATAGATAATATCTAGACCAAATAACACAAAAATTCAAAATTTCTTTCGTGAAGAAGACCTCACAAAAGAACTGTGAAGTTAATAACTACTATACAGTGTCTGATCCGGCCAAATTCTTTTCAGTTTTGTTGCAGATGAACATGAAAGTTGTCATTCATCGCATGTAAACTAGGGTAACTGGCACGGTTCGAATTAGGCAATTACTATTTCGTGTACAATTTACGCAACATGATTTAAGTTGACATTAGAAAATTAAACGAATTTGATGAAACTTTCATCACTCTCTGCTGCCTGCCAGTCCATGCACATACAGGCATATGTACTCTGGTTACACAATGCTTGACTAAATTGGACTAATTGGGTCATCATTTTGGTAAGCATATCAGAATTAACCTCTCCTAATCTCAGAATTGCAGTCCATACAATACTTTCGTTACATAGTCCCACAAAGTGTGCTGTTTTTTCAAAATAATGTTTGCCTTAGTTGCAGTTCCAATCCGTCTGACTTGGCGGAATTTGTCCCCAAGTGCCTTCAGCTACAGCGCGAACCAAACTGGCAATCGCTTGTCCATCAATCAATCAAGTTTCCCCTTCTATGCACTGGTATCTGATTTGCAGACGAGCTTTGCCTTCGAAACACAATTCTCCTGCAATAAGTTGCTGTAACTTTGACAATTATTGTTTATGAACGTCAACTGCCCAGCATCAATCAAAATTGTCCTGTGCTCTTTTTAGATTTATTGTCTGCTGCACTAGAAGCGTCCATTAACAATGCTGAAAATTGTCAAAGTGAAGCAAATCGAATTCCACAATTTCGAAGTTCATTTAATACAAATAGGTACAGGAAGTTTTCAAGCAACAGGCGTCCAACGGCTCCTATCTTTGATTTAATATGAATCTGTCATTCTATGCCAGCAGTGACGGATGCACTGGGGTAATTCCGGTCACATACCACTCTTTACCTGACTTCTGTTCTAATTGTCCGCAGTGACTGAAGTCTTCACAAAAAAAGTAACAAATCACAATTTATCGCAAATCTTTGATTATTTGAATTCATTTTCTGAGCAAAGTACTTTCCTCTTTTTATAGTTTTTAAAAAATTTTTTCACCTTTATCAAAGTGTGTACGAGTACATTTACAGCCGAGAGAGCATTGATAACTTCTGGCCTTAGTTATTTTAAAGGTAATTCTTATTACCTTAAATGTACAAGCAATTTGTTGGTTACTAGAGGTAGATATGGATTGAAGTTGGAGAAAGGTTTCCAAAACCTTTTCCTTATCGACGAAATAGTAGAAAAGAAGCCTAACCAAAATAGGATTGAAATAGGAAGTATTTATAAGACCATTTTTTGTATTCTAATTTTGCTAATAGGAGTAATCAGAATTTTCGTGCAAAGAATGTGAAATACAAAATTCACCGACGATAAATATAATTTAAAACTCCGCTCTATGCAAAATCCATGATAGGCCACTGCACCGATTTGATTTATTGTTCTCATACTATATCATGTGTTTCATTTATAACTTTTTGTTCTCCGTATGACAACGTAGTTCGAGCAATTGGCTTTCACATGGATGGAGCGGCAGAAACTGGGTGGTAGCTATTCCTCCCATAGGGCTCAGAGCGAAAAACATGTCGTCGTATGTTCAACAACACTGCACGCGGACACTATCATGGACTTCCTCAATGAGTTCTATGCGCACCCCCTGCTGCAAGATTACTACGTTGTGCTCCTGAGTCCCATGGAGTTGGACACGACGATGCGAATGATACTGCAGGTACCGATTTGGGCGCAACGTGTAATTTATATTCAGGTGAGTGATTGACATAGTGAAATGTTCAGGATCGTTAGCTACTAAATTCAAATATTACGGTTGCTTTCCTTCAAATACAGTTTTGAACCTTCATTACAGCGTCTTAAATTACAGCAAAGTATTGCGAATGGTACAATTTGTGCACAAAGGAAACAGTTGAAAACTGCTCGAGAAGATTGTTCTCAAAGAGTGCAAGTTGCCTGCTTACACTGTTTCGAATGCTTTCGTTTAAAATATCACTACGTTAATTTCGCTTTGTAAGTGTACGAGTTGATAACTAGAGATGTTCAATGTTTTCCAACTCGTATTCATATTTGTCTCATTCTTTGAAATATGTAATATGAATGGAACCCACTTTAAATTCAATGCAGTTTGACTAGATAAGTTTACAGAATGAAACATTCGTAACTAAAAAACTTCAGAACACACTAAAAGAAGTTTCATTTTCTGACTACCTTTTTACGAAAATGAATTTTACTAATTATCCGAGTACTGGATTGTGTGAAATGGTTCCAAAACCCTTGTTTGATAATCATGCTTGCATTATTTACGGTAGGGTTTTTGTACTTTATTCACACAGTTTACCAACATTCTACCAAAATTCTACGTAGCTTCGTCTTCCAAGTCACAACTACCCCAAATTTAACGATGATTTAATGATTTTTATTTATTTCCTCTGCTTTCGAAATCGCAGAATCCATATAAGGGACGAAGACAGTTACCACCGTTTATTACTTGCTTTTTTTACATTTTACCAACAAAGACTTTTCATGAATGAATTCTCAGATATTACTATTCGCATATTACAAAATATATGTTATATATATATATATATATATATATATATATATATATATATATATATATATATATATATATATACCAGTATATATATATATATCACACACTCAGGCATAAACACGACTCGGTATGCTTCCCTAACTACATTGTTATCATTTGCACAGGGATCCTGTTTAAAGGATGGCGATCTGGCGCGCGCACGTATGAACGAAGCCGAGGCATGTTTCATTTTAGCGGCGCGTAATTATGCGGATAAGACTGCGGCCGATGAGCACACGATTTTGCGCTCATGGGCGGTGAAGGACTTTGCACCAAATGTGCCGCAATACGTACAGATTTTCAGGTAAGCTCATTTGGTCGTTTTGCCTTTCAATTGAGATTGCAACAGTAGTATTGATATAATACAGTGTCGTTGAACGTTATCTAAAAAACCTGTAGAACAGAAAATAAGCTAGTCACAAATAAAGTTCTGCAAATGACACCAATTATGCAAATACAAAACGATTCTAAATTTTAAAATAGTCACCAACATTTTGTTGACTATTTACGAAGGATATATATCTACTAAAGATTATAGTAGAGAAATGTTTCCGAGAAATAGTTGAAGTTTAGCGAACAGTTTAATTTACAATTGGTTTTTAAAGAGCGAATTGCAGAGCTGCGTGCCTTTACCACAATCACAATCGAAAGCAAAAATCTTTGTTAAGTTAAATGGGACAAAAAATGTGACTATTCATTGACAAATATGCACAATTACTGCATCCGTAACACAGAAATATGAAATCAAAATGAAAATAAAAATAAAAATGAGAACGAAATCCATAGCTGTATTTTTTACTTCGTTACTACTGTTGCAAAGATAGCTGCTGATCCGCAGCGGTACATTGCAGTTAAAGCTATTATTAACTCGATTTAATCCGATGCTCTTTGAATTTGTTGATTTCACGCATCTGCATAATTGAATCAACCATGGACGAAATGCATCCGTTGTCGCATCCACCATACAGGCCGGAACACAAGCTGCATGTGAAGTTCGCTGAGCACGTCGTTTGCGAGGATGAATTTAAGTATGCGCTGTTGGCGAATAACTGTACATGCCCAGGCGCCAGTACACTTGTGACGCTGCTACTGCATACATCGCGTGGACAGTGAGTATTTCCTCTTTGTGTGCATACGGGTAGGGGCCTGGGACCTACTGTGGTTGGCCATGCATTAAATTACGAGTATTTGGGTTGGTGTGCGCACAGAAGCAGGTCATATATAATTTGCATGCTTTTAAATTTATGGAAATTTATATGCATGTGTGCTCAGACTTATTTAGCTCACTGCAGACCCCCCCCTCTCGAACTCCCAACGAGTGCGAGCAAAAATTTAGTTCTTACATTTTAGTGTTTGTGTTAGAGCGGAAATTAGCACCTCCTAAAGCATATTCCGGCAGACGCGAGCAGGGACGCACAACGTAGTGCGTGTTTCCGCCTTCAGTTGCCTCACTGTTTCGTGCCATATTTTATCCGTGTACACTATGTTCCGTGTTTACCTTGAGTCAACATGCTGTCGACATCTGCCTGAATTTATCACTTACCCATCTGATGCTCTGCCGTCCTGCTCCTCGTCAACATTCTTGCATTGGTATATGCAGCGTTAGAAGTACCTTAAGGACAGGTTAAGGAGAGGTATGACATAATGCACAGCAAATAGTAACTAGCTATTCGTACGAACATTTATGCCAATACCAACTGAAATTGAAACGTTAATTTCAACACACATTGAGTTGCAAGGTAACTATAATGGACTTTTCTGACACATGAATCGCAAATTTGGTTCTATAAACCTTCATTGGTGTGCTCCCTGGCTTAGCTGCACGTGGACACGCGAAGTGCTTCTGACTTAATTAAGTGAAACCTAACGGTAAAAGGGCGTACAATTCTGCCAGAGACTTTTTACCCGCTGAGTCAATCAATTAGTGGCAGTTTACTTGTCTGAAAATTTTCACAATGTGGCAACTGGCGGCTACTCACTTCTCTGGGGACAGTTTTTATTTAGAATACTGAGTTGAGTAAGTTCAATGGCGGAAATTGCACACAAAGCGCACATTTTCAGTTATGATCGCATCTATTCTTAACGCATTTAGGCTCATTTTCACAAATTTCGTTTATTTATTTTTCTGCACCACTATAGGGAAGGTCAACAGTCGCCAGAAGAATGGCATCGTTTGTATGGCAAGTGTTCGGGCAATGAGATCTACCACATCGTGTTGGGGGACAGCCGCTTCTTCGGCGAATATGAGGGCAAAAGTTTCACCTATGCCAGTTTTCACTCGCATCGAAAGTAAGTGATTTTAGTTTTAGACTACTTCAAATTTTTATTTTATGTACTAAATCCGGCACCATTTTATACAAAATACAATAATGTTCGAATCGTGTAACGCGCACTAAGGATAAATTCTAAAAGTAGCGCTTAGACGTTGGAATTCGGAACACACTAGCAAGTGTTTCAAAATCTCATCGTTCCTCCCAGTAACAGATTCATATTCATACCATTACCAGCAAAATTGTAGAGTATGCTAGATTTATAGTTTAAACAGAGGTATTGAGTGTCATACCTATATAAAATACTTTCATACATATGTAAATCATTTTTTTATCATATAGTTTCATTGGAGACCATTTAAACGTGGTGTTTTCAGAACCTGTTTGAGAATTAGAAAAGAGGAGCGTAAAAGATAATCTATATCTCCCCTAAGAAATCATCTGAAATACAGCAAATTAGACTGAACTTTAGTAAGTAGTTTTGTAAAGTTAGGAAATTGAAGTTCGGAACTAAAGTAATGCAGTAAGTAATATTAAGAAATTAAAAATGATATTATCAGTTTCCCAAAGTGGGCAATTCAATTGCTTTAATAGACTGACTCTGTTGCCGACTTTAAAAAACTTTCATAACAACGTATAACCCGTAACTCCCGCTCGTTGGAGTAAATTCAATCTCGAGACTCAATTTTAACTGCGAAAGACCTTATACGAGTATATAGTAATATATATAGAGAAAACTTTTTCAATATATTATAAATATTAACAACACGTTACTGCCATTGCTGCCAACTCTCTAGAAAGCACAGACTTCGCGATTTCCTTATTTTGCAAGGGAGTCACTCGGATGGCAAGTAGAATGCATTGTGTAATCTTTCCGGAACTAATCGACGTTGTTAATCTAATTTTTGGGTTATTACTTATTGTAGTTCTAATAAGTAATTCTAAGAATATATGTTCCCTGATCCATGCACCTTCTTATCAATTTCTTGTTTAATCTAAGAGAGAAGAAAAGAAGAAAACAGAATCACAAAGCATCTGTCTCTCTCTCTCTCTCTCTATCTCTACTGCAAAATAGGTTCTCTGAATATTTAGACAAAATTTTATGCCCACAACGAGTTCACCGAAGAATTTTCATGAAAAAAGCTCTGAAACAACAAACGGTATATTTATATATACTCGTACACATAGCCTCGTTTCACATGAGGCGGCTACGGCGCGGTTTTGGATAACACGGCGATGGTAAACATTATAAAAATCCATAACAAAAACCCAAAATCAAAGTCAATCAACCGTCACCCCATTTTCCCCCAGAACTTAAAAAAGAACAAAAAAGATCGAAGCAGAATGGACAAAATAAACAACAAAATCATAGCACGGTTGAAACTTTCCGCCGGCAAGCATCCGAATTGCGCTGTATTTCTTTGTTTTGATTTGCAATTTTGGTTCTGTTTCGTTTTATTTTTGAACCGCAACCGTAGATCACCTGATCATCTGCAGCTCCTGGTATTAGCACACACACTTCTCGCCGTAGTTCTGACTTTTGGGCTGTTTTGGGTACATTTACCATCGCCGTATTATCCAAAATCGCACCGCAGCCGCCGAGATGAACGCTGGCAAACATATCCTCATAAAATATTATGCTAAGAATAAGTTTGGATCTTACTGGCAAAATGTTGATTCTTGGTAAAAATTACAGCTATCTGTTTTACTAGACTGCCAATTTTGTATTGAAACAGTAAAATTTAATGAAATAGCTGACTTGTGTGAAACAAAATAATGAGTATTATTTATTATTTTCGATAGAAACTGAGAAAACTGTTTATATTTCGAATTCTATGAATGACCACACACGAAATAGCACTTCGGCTCTGTTAATTATGGCTAATTGACATTTGCAACTATCGGATTAGAATAGATTACATTATATAAAAAATGTTGTACAATGGGACCTAAAAATCGATTGTGAAGCCCCTGTTTGCTTAAAGCAATAAGGATAGTCTCATCTAATACAGATTTTTTCATTTGGTGGTATCAAGTGGAGGAATTTTATTCATATCCCAGATGTACTCTCTAAAACACGTGCCAAAACTCTGCTGCCGTGATAATGTGTAGTGAGGCTCATGTGTAATAACTCTACAGAAAGTACAGATGGCGTCTGGGGCTAGACCCAACTTATTCATAAGCTTACCGACTGATGGCTCTTAATTTCCTCCGAGGCATGCTTATCAGCAATTTAGCTGTTATTAGATTAAAATCTCCCACAAGGGCCTTGGCTAATATTATCCCAAGAAAATTCTTCACAGATTTGGATTCTTTCCTCGTTAGCGCAGTTCTTCAGCAAATGATGACGTATTGGATGATAGTCCACAGAAGGACCATTAAAATGCGAAGACGCAGCTTTCATTGGTAACCCTTCTCATTTTCTTCTACTCCTGTGTGGCCTGGTACCCACAGCAGGGATAGCTTATAGATACTGTCTAGGTAATTCAGTTTCCCTATTCGGTCCCTAGTCCATATTAGTTTTGACCTCACCAAGAGCGAGTTCAAACTTTTTAATGCTTGATTTTCAGATATTATCGATGTCAATATTACACTGGGACAATCTTTCAATAGAGTGAATTTATGTGACTCTTGGAAAGGAACCTATTGGTTTCCAGTAGTTGATTCTAGGCCCAAACGCTTATGCCCCAGTTCCGTCCACATTCTTAAAACCGCCTGTATTCCATAAGATAGAGAGATTTTTCTCTGATTTGATACGTTTCGGTAGAAGATCTTTCAATTCTTGTTTGTTACTGAACTTTGTACGGTGTTTGTGTGCAAAGTTGAATTTCCTTAGCATGAACACTTTATTACATTTTAGTACCATGTGTTCTTGGGATTAAATGTTTATCGATATATTTTAGGTGTAGTTCGGTTCCTTCGGAATACCTTCTTGTATTCTGCTAGGAGATTTCCTATCAGAGTCTTGTATTACTAGATCCAAGAATGTTAGATATATTATAACTTCCATTGCTGTGGTTGGACAGATGCACTTTGCTCCAATGATAAGCAGGCAGTCAAGGCATTGTACTTTATTTAAAATAGATTTCATCGTCTTAAAACTGACTCTATTGGACTAGACTACAGAACCGTACCTATAAGTCTCATAAGATAGGTGTTGGTATACATCTAGCAAATGATTTTCGGGTATATCCCCAAGATTTTCCGCCAACATCTGCAAATCATTAAGGTAGTTGAAACTTTCTTGGTAGTTGCACCTGGGTGCCATTTGCACAATAGTTTCTTGTCGAAGACTACATAATATCGACCTGGTTATCATTTAGGTGAACATTTTTCATATATGGTAAAGATCTTTCTCTAATCAACGTTACAATATTGATTTTAGAAACATGAATAATAAATCTTGTTCCTCTACACCATTCAAAAAATTATTTTCATTCTTCCATTGGGATAATTTCCTATTACTATTGCATGTATGTACCTAGAGAAGACAGGAAATTAAGGGCTACTATAGTTTACAAATATGGAGTAAAATTTTAACATTCCTTAGAAAGGAAATGAGCTAAAAATTTCAATGCTTTTATATGAAAATATTATTTAACTGAATTGCTTAGCTTTTTATTTGTTTCAAATATGTGAAATTCTTTTCTATTTTGGCAGATATGGCGTGGCCTTAGTTGGTGTGCGTCCAGCGGAACTGCCGGAATTTTACGAAGACACAATATTACTCAACCCGGGGCCGCGGCACATCATGAAAAAGGATGACACCTGCTACTACATGAGTATCACCAAAGAGGAGAACTCAGCGTTCGTCGTTAATCAAAACCAAAATCAAAATACCACGGAAACAGCGGCCGGAAAGGATGGTGGTATGTAGCTAGTGCAATTGCTCGGAGTGCTTTCTACTGTTGTTCTTGCATTTCATGCAAAAAGATAAGAGTTTCGAATTAAAAGAGGCGCTTTTATTGTTTGTGCGTTTTGATTTGAGTGTGCGTTCCATGTTATTTTGTTCAATTAATTCGGCTGCCTCTCTTTCTATTTCTCTTTCTTTATCACTCATCGTCAGTTGACCTGTTACACATACAAATTTTCAGTATTTTTTAAAGTTTATTTCAGATGCCGGACATATTTTATACATATATGTATAATTATGATTCGAAAGTGCTTAACATGAATATCCGTAGAATGATCAAAAAAATTATTACATTCATATGTAATATTATTCACTGAATTATTCATATTAAAGTTCTTTGTGCTTTGTTTAAATTTTCATGTGATATCCTTATCTTTCGTTATTCTATGTTTTTGTAACATATTTCGTTTCTTTCTTCCTTCTTTAAATATTAAATATATTTGTCTTTTTCTCAGACGTGCCTTTTATATTTTTCTGTCGTCATTTTATCCAACTGTCTAAAAAAATTGGTTATGTTCCTTTTTGGTTGTTGTTAGTTCTATGCTACTGAATTTGAATGAAATATTTCGAAATTAAAACGTAAAAATGCCTCACAATGGAAATCCCCCAAATGCTCTGAAGTGTCTATCAAACACAGCAACAACAAAATTTGCACACAAAAATTGGAATTGGTTTGTTTGCGTTTTTATTTTTATATTTATTATTTTCCTCCCCCCTTTATACATCCTTAATCATATATAAATATGTATGAACCACTGCCTTTCTGTCTTCCCCATGGTTAGAACAACATTCCAAATGATTCAGTTTGCATGCGAATTGTGTGCTTCAACCAAAAAATTATGTTAACACCAACATGGAAAATATTTATTGTAGTGGACTTAATATGGAATTCATGCTTCCTCCTTTTCACTCTCAAATTGGGACATGAATGTACACCTTGTTTCAGTGGCAACATGAATGAAGCGAAAAAAGGATTAGCGACGCGAAAGTCTTTCTTACTTACATTGCAACAAGAAGGACTTCTTTGGAAAATATTTCCATCATCCATACAATTGCATGCGAAACTGGTATTTATTAGCTAAAATATTTGGACTATGTTTATTTCTCAGTCCCATACCTACCTTTGAATTAAGCCCCAATTCTATGAAGAAAGGTCCTGAATCAATAAATTATAATATAATTTGAGGAAGAAAAAGACAATTTTTCGCGGAAATATACCCCTCGTTTTCGAAATGTAATTTAACTCGAAAGTAAATATATAAGACATGAACACGATTAAACCACGAATATATGGAGAAGAAATCTGACTTATGGATTTACGCTTCCAATTTGAAATCCGTATGAACTACTCTTGGACAATTATTTCCCCACATTAATTGTATAACAATTTGACACACCGTTTAGTATTTGCAACTCATGCAAATTGTTCCCCAAAAATAGTGCAGCTATTGACATACACTCTTCGATGACTTTGTGTCGCAGGGACGATTTCAATATCTGATGTATCTTCTTCCAGTGATTTTTTGCTGTAGAAATACGATTTTTCAATGAAGTCTTTCTCTCATAGCTTTATCAACTTAACAGCAGATGTCATGCCGTCCTTCGTAGGTGCCTTTGGAAATCTGCCAAATTTGGCTATTTCTTATTTATTTTATTCCTCTTTTTTATTTTTATATTTCTTTTTGTGTGTGTTGATTTCAAATGATTAATCGGTCAAATTAAATTTAGTTAGAACAACAACAATTAACAACAACACCACCAACACTATGTGCACAGTGAATATGAATGTTGCAACTATAACAACAACAAGTACAACCACATCAGCAACTCACATGGCACCTGTGCCGTCCGTATGCGTACGTGTGCCCTACAGCCCCAGTTTAGAGTCTGGCGCTGGCACGCCCATTGAAAGGCATCCATACGACAGTGATTTTACAACACTATTTGTGCGTGAGTGTGACACAAAACTCTCTCTTTCTTTCTTTCATTATTATTCCTCAGCTCTCCCTCCGCTCAAACAATTTCCTCTTTCACTGCTTACACGTGTATGCGTTTTTATGTATAAGTACGTATGTATGTATTGTGTGTTTAATTGCCGTTACTTTGAACCTAATTAGCTTGTTATTCCATTGCATGTTGCACGCTCACCGTACCTTGTAATCCTTGCTACACGTCCGATGCTCCTCTTTCTGCTCTATCGGAAGCTGCAGTTTATCACCCTTGCAGTAATATCATTCCGCTGCTGCCAAACCCCAACCTCCACGCATAAATGCATGTTGCCTGCACATTTTGACTCGACCTGCCATAACTTGAATCCTCATTTTAATTGCAAATTAATTTCTCTTTCACTTGCTACCGTCGAAAAGGACAATTGTAATCGCAGGTCAATGCACTCTAAAATTTCAAGTCACGGGTTCCTTTCCAGCTCCTGGGCAGATTACTCTGACTTCGCAAGGACACTTTTCGATAGAAAAATCAATATATAGGAATAAGTCGCACAGGGGGTGTGTATTAGAAAAATGTGGGCTCGTTTTTCCCCAAATTCCCCTCAATACGTCCATGCTTTAAAAAATTCAGTTTAAAGGGTTGGGCCCAATATTATTTGAACTTTGAGAGAATTTTTTGACGACCAAAATGGGTATTTCAGCGAAATCAGGGCTATCACCTATTCTGTAATAAGAGCATAGACTGATTTAGCAAAAATAAATTGGTCGAACAAAAATATATGATTTCGGGAAATTCGGCGAATATATGATTTCTTGGCAAAAATCGTGAAATTCCAAAAAAAAATTGTCTTACTAATTCATTGCATCCACAAAAACTAAACATTGGTGAACACGTGCATCCCAAAAAAAACTGTCGCCATGACCTTGCCAGTAAATGGTTTTCGCCTCTTTTGCAGGTGATCCCCCCTTCAGTCTCGAGTGTGGACCCATTTATCATCCATACTTTTGAATCGACTCAAAAAGTCGGTTTTATTTCTGCGAAAGATCGCCAAACACTCCATTGAAACATCAATTGTACCATTGTGAGCAAACGCGGCACTCATCTTACTCACAGTTTGTCGTGTCCAAATTTTCAGTCCATAACCGATGTCCAGCACTTTTGAAATGTCTACCATGTCCGTCATCCAATACCATTTTGTGGATTTTATTATTGATTTTATATTCAGATTTAGGTTGTTTTGAAATAATTTGCACATTATGCCGTTAGGACAAATTTATGAGGTAATTACCTTAAGAGCCAATATATAAATAAAAAAGTTCATAAATAAACTTCTGGCATGGTTACCTCATTTGGTCGTTCACTACGATGTTGGTCTTGGCCCTCTCTTTTTATTGTTGTAATCGAAGTGGTAGAATAGTCGAATCTAGCTCGCCATTCTTATTGGTTGGACTGTGGCCTTTCAAATAAAGTATTGTACATACGGTGAGCAACTTTCTCCTTATTTACAAAATCACTGAGAGCATTCACTATTAGCGGATATCAAACAAATACTTTACAATGTAGCATCTTTAAACTTCAAACTTAAGTATTCGACCCTGGAATTTTTATTTCAAACAATATACGCCAACCATGCGGCAGGTCTGGTACCTGTGGGGCTACCCTTGTAAGTATAACTATATGATAAGTCTCTCCTGTAATATTTCGTTCAAATTTTAGACAAAAAACTTATTTATATAAAAAATATATTCTAAAATATCATCAAAACGGTGCGCATGGTGATAGATTGTTCTTGATGCACATTAGAAATGGCCAAATGTTTTTAACGACTAATGAAAGGCGTGGTATTTGTGAACATGACATGTGTAATCTGACAGTCAGCCAGTTGCAATTCTACCATTATCAAATGAATGGTTGCTTAGTCAGACAAGAAAAGACGTGGAAACAGAATTAAAGAAAATATATTAATCCAATCTGGGTGTTGTTACTGGAAATTGCTTGATCGGGACGTATTCGCATCAATTGGAACTGGGATTAAACATTTTGTACAGACGTTCCTCTCTTAAAGAGGAACAGCTAATCCCTAGATAACTTAGGGGACATGGATAGTGTCTGTAATTTTGTATCTAGGTAATAACTAGTCTCTCAACTCTACTTTGGTCATCGAAACAGCATATATCACTAATTTTATTAGTAGATTCACCTTTCGATAGATGCGAAAACTTATTTTGGTCTATTTTTAATCCAGATTCTTTCTAGTATATTTCTAATCCAGAGTTCAAAGAAGTTCTATAATTTTTCTTTGCATGTTTGCATTCTATTCAGTTCGTCATTTAATTGAGTGTACGGCATGTGCCGTTGCATGTTCACTTTTTTCCTATCCTGCCGAGTATATTAAAATTTTTCAAATTCCTTACTTACTTTTGGTAATTTAAATTTTATTTCTAACTTGAACAAAAAGGGCGAAACATTTCAACTATGGCCGATGTATGTACATATAAAAGTGCCATTTGAAACCCAAGTTTCAAACATTATCTCTAATTTCCTATTATTTTTAAATGTTCACTTTATTTTGCTTTGCTGAATGTCCCTTTTTAATAAACTTGCACATTTTGTTTTTGCATTATTTTTCGTAGTTTGTTTCGTTCGGTTTTCTTTGGATTGTTTTTGTTATATCGTATTTTCTGCTCCAATAAATGACATTTAGAAATTGTGCATTTTCCCATGTAACCAAACCCACAGGCGGCCACACATTAACGTTTCTATTTTGTGCACATTTACTTATTTCTGGTTTAAAAATAGCATCGGATAATCCAACGTCTGTGATAATATCGGATTCGAAGCAAAATCTCAAGGATACAACGGTTACATCGACAAATGCAACGCAGACAACAGCAGCAACGACAACCACCACGGTAACCACAACGATACCGCTGGGGCTGGGAGGTGCGCTAGCAGGCAGTAGTGTCGGCGGAGGGGGCCTCACCGTTGCGTCTGCTGCTCTAACGACGGGAAATCATTTAGATGTGCCACAAACGGGAAACCCAAATCTACTTAGTCCCGATATTCTTAATCAGAGGAGAGGTGAGTCAAATGTTGCCATTTTGGCTTACCACAATGTAACCACACCATTTCAAAAATGAATACCTATACCAATATGGAAACAATTTGCTTTTTCAAACCGTGAATTGTTAACTATTCAAAACTTTTGTCCGTTTCAGTAGACATTCTCTTAAGCTGACATTCGAACTACCTAGGTTCTAAGGAAGAGAGTCAAGCTAATAGCCATGCAACTTCGTAACTAACATTAATGAATTGCATTTGTCAACAGCTCTACTGTCAATCTCGGCAGAGCTGCACACA
This sequence comes from Clusia tigrina, assembly GCA_920105625.2. Classification (NCBI taxonomy): domain Eukaryota; kingdom Metazoa; phylum Arthropoda; class Insecta; order Diptera; family Clusiidae; genus Clusia; species Clusia tigrina. The sequence continues at coordinate 371,382,233 of OV050030.1, forward strand.
AGCAAAAGCCTTGCGAGAACAGACTTCGAATTTGTTGTTCGTTAATGTTAATAATATAAAAATATCACTCTATGATTTGAGGAAACATCAATTTTCATAGTTTTAACTTAAAAACTCAATGGTACAACATGAAATAAAGTTGCTCTGATATACAATCAGACGCATCATAAGCTCTATATATATTTTACGAGTATTATGATATAATTATGATATATTATAAAAATGTGCTTTGTCAACTAATTCCTTATATTTGCAATATTGTCCATTGTCCTTGCCGGATGATATTATTCCACCCCGCCAGTTCTACATTCCACTTTCATTAAACACATTTGAATTGCAAGTAAGAAAATTTCATTTACATTTGCGTAACTTGTTTCGATTACAGGTAGTCGACGGCCTTCTATTCTGCCCGTTCCGGACATGTTTACCTCATCATCGTTCAGCATATCAGGTAACGATGACGGTGACGAAGGTGACGAAAGTGAGGACGAAATCGATGATGACGTGCCATGGCGGTCGCCATCGGAGAAGATTGCGTAAGTGCCCGTTCGTTCACATTGAAGCGTTAGTTACACTCCTGATCTTCAGAACTCAACAAACTGAAATTAGATACTGATACTTTTTTAATAATTATGATTTAACGATTTCTCACTACCCTAGAGTATTACCCCAACAGAAAATATTTTTAGCGTAATTTTAGTTTCCCCTTTTTCAGTTTTTGTTCAACAAACCGAATTTTAGCACCAATTAATTTGATTTTCCTTTCTTGACATGTAATTCTCCTCGAATTAGTGACTTGTGCTCTTTAAGTGTATATGTACTCGTAAATATGTTGGTGTATAAGTGTTAGTGTATTTCTTGTAGCCTAACCCTGTTGAAAGGTTTCGATAATTTCGTGTGTAAAAATATGAAAAGTTTAATTTTATTTGGTATTTTTATTTGTAATAATTTCTTTCACATAAATTATATAAAAAATTCGGAACTATACAATAAAATCTTGCACTGACTTTTCTAGGATGGCTGAGAGGCAGCAACGCGTCGTTAGTGCTCTGTTTCAGCATTGCACAGTCACATAGACGCTTTAATTAAATGTTTTTAGAGACAATTACTTGACTGTCTGCAGCGAGTGCTGTGCGCGGGTGCTGCAAATTCCATTGTTGATAGTGTTTTCACTGCAGCTCTGGGTCACTGCCGTTGTGGATGCTTCTAGTGTTGCGCCGCAAAAGACATTGCATTTAGCCGTCCGCTCAAATTCATTTGCTAATTTATGTACATAGCTTACTTTGAGGTATAGTTTCTGTGTTTTTTTTACAATTTTCCGGTTCGAGTATTTTTTATTATTTCGTTAATAAATTCTAATTTATTTGAATATATTAACGTAACCAACGTGGATCTCTGCAATTCACTTCAGTTATTTGCAATGTAGCTGAAATTAAACTAGTGTGTAAATTATTAATGTCTCCTCCGAGTTAAAAACTGTTTACTGTATTCCTCAGTTAAAACGAAGATAGTGTTCATATCCAAACTTTAACTATGTTTAGCTACATTGGAGAACAAACCCACCTCCTCGTAACAGTAAACTAAATGAGCCTCAAATAATTGTCAGTAGTGAAGTTCAAACTGCCGGTCAAAAAGGTTTTATCTGTGAAAATTAAGACCAGGGATTCATCTCGTATGTATTTGCTTATGCCCACTTTATTAGTCAAAAATTAAGACAAATAATATATCAAATGGAGGAGCGTGCCTGTGATATTTGGTGTAGAGACAATATGGATTCCATTTTAAACCATTGGCAGGACATGTCTGCAGGGTGTACGAATACCGCTCGCTTCGTCAAGTCTACAAAAATAGATATACACACTATAATATTGTATTAATGCCGGGTATAAACTAGATATCAGGCTCCACTGCAATGGTAGGTGGGTAGGTAAGGCGGCCGCCTGAAAAGGGCGCACTTAGGCCAACATTGACCCTTTGTGATACCGCATGGGACAACAGGTCCCGCCCCTTTCAAAGGTCCAGCCATTCGGAGCTTTTAATGAAGCATTTGATGGAGCTAATCTTTTTTTTTTTGAGACATCTCCCAAGGAGTCTAAAAAGTAGTCGCCTAGAAAAGTGCGCCTCCTTCTGGACAGAGCTGGACACGTGCACAACAGGCGAACAGTGGACTCTTCCTCATCCATGCAACTCCTGCAGAAGTCGTTAGAGGCGATCCCCAGCCTACACCCGTGTGTGCCTAGAGTCCAGTGTCCCGTTAGGACGCTAATCACGGGACCTATGCTTTGTCTATTTAGAGCCAGTAGGTCCTTAGAGCGCTTGACATTTATCTCTGGCCAGGTTTGTCTAGCTATTTTACATCCTGAAAGTTCAGACCAGCGCCAAAGCAATACAACTTTACCGTATACTTCTAGGTATTACTTTATGCGGACAAATTTTACTCAAATTTACGGAGAAGCATTCTGTTTTTTCTGAAACATGTACAAAAATTTAACGCAGGTAATCCTGATTACTTAATGATTTTCGTAAAATTAGTCTTCGCAATCCTTGGTTACTTGGTTGAGATGAGGAATATTATGTATATAGTATTTGTATATCTCATCATTTTGTCTTTCCATCTTAGTAATTGGCTGGTGGTGTGTTGGAAATTATGTTTTGTTCGGCTGGAACTTCCGCAGTATACTTTCTTATAGCTTTACACATGTTTATCCGATATTCCCCAATAGGAATCGAAAATGTGAATTTTATTTTTAGAAAGGAAAATATCCGGCTTATAATTGGGTCCGCTATTACATTTTGCCCTCTTTCGGTCAATTTGCTGCAAGTCAAAATTAAAAAATTGTTTGAAATTTTATCTGTTCTTCGTAGCCAAATCATTCAGTTCCGCGATCCAGTTTGAGAAAATGGTATAACTTTTAATTTATACCGAATTCAACCCAGATTCTTCTGTGCTCTTCCTCTATTATTCAGAGTCATAAACTCAAATATGTATGCTCAGACAAGGTTTTAGGCCAAATTAATGATAATCGTTTGAAATACTTATGTCAGACATATTTTCTCAATCGCTTAACAGAGTAATAAATCCAAATTTTCCCAGTACTCTTATACTTGATTCACTTTATCTGAATTTTATATCTACCTCAAATTTGTTTGTTAAAACTAAGTTTATCTATGAAGAAGTAAATTACATTATGTGCAAAATCAATAAAGGGTACTGGCATAAAATCTTTCGATCACATTTTTTTATTGGTTTCTCTGCCTCTTATTGCCGCTTTTTATTTCAATTTTTGTTTTTCTTTTACTGAGTTTTCTTACAAAATCCGACGCTGCGTAATTAAATTGTTCAAAATTCGATAAGTAACCTTTTCCGCTGATTTAAAGCATTTTCCACCTCCAATCCCATACATCACATTTGCGCTTATGATGAACGGAGCATTTTGCTTCCTCCTGTTTTTTTTTATTTTTGAGTTTTAAAGCACTTTGTTACTTGTATGTCATCCATCGCACAGTTGCCTGGGCGGACATTTCCCACAATCGCGCACCTATTCTCTTATTATGAGTTCGTCTGAGGATTCAAACATTCGATGCTGCTGCACGAGCCATCCTTACCCTGGCGAGACACACTTTCGCACCATGAAGAAGAGCTATAGTTGCGACAGCGACTGCACACGCAATGTGGTCCACACCCGACCGGCTGCGCCGGCATTTGTATCATATGGTTCCGATGTTTGCTGTTCCACGTGTTCGACGACCACAATGGCGCCCATTTCTTCAATCACAGCAGCCACATTTACCACGACACACAATACGGCCACCACCTCGAGCAGTTCCACTTCAGCGAAAGTTGTGCGGCCTGTTTGGGCAGCGGACTACTCACGGTAAGTTGAGTCGGCTGCTGCCGCAGTGGTTCGGTTTTCGTTTCCGGTTTCACAAAGTTTATCTGCTTCTGCTGGGCACTCGTATGTCAGTTGCCAATGATTTGCATTGTTGATGCATTGGCACAGTGTTCACGTGGACGTTTTTTGTTGTCGAATGCATTTGAGTAAATAATTAACTAAAATATTCGTTCGCATCTGTAAGTTTTGTTGTTGTTGTATTTCTAATCAAGCGATTCACTTTTCATCTGCATCGCTAACAATACGATGAAGAACAGTATACTCGTATACCAAACTTCTTTCCATTAATTTTAATACAAACTAACTCCATTTCTTCCACAATCAGACATAATTGTAAAACTAACCTAATTAAATAACATAATCCTTCTTCGATCTAGTTATGTAAAACTATGTAAATTTTGAAAGCTTTCCGATTCGATTTCATAGTCTTGAGGACTGGCACTTTGCGCCAGCTCTCGTAGTTCGATGGACATGGAATGTCAAATTTTAATAAAATTTAGTATATGCAGAATATTGTTTATTCTGAGAGTAAAATTATATTCTTCGAAAAAGCCGGTATTTAATTAAATCAAATATCATATTCAATTTATGTAATTATGTATATATCCAAAGTTGTACGTTCGACTACTATACCCTATGTAATTCTATAAGAAAACAACCCGCCTCCCTTGGCATTTGGATTATATATTTTGTTTAGTTTCCCAACTTAAGACGACAATACGATGATACCACTTTAGAAATAAAACTTAGTAATAGAAAATAATAATTCAGTCTGAATAAATGCTCAATTTCGAATTCAAGACAGTGCTATTGAGATTTTAATTTAGGAAAAATGAATAAAAATTCATTTGAATAAAAATGAATACCAAAACTTGTCTCAATTATTTTAATCGTTAAAGAACCCTTTCTCAATTAAAAAAAAAAAACAAATGGATATCCGAGATGTAGGCAGTTAAAACGCTAATGATAAAATTATAACATTAGTTGCGGTGACATTAGTTCTACTGTCCTCTTCCACTAACTAACATCCGAATTGTAGAAGATCTCGAATAATACTCCAACAATTAGTTCTCGTTTCCCTTTACTACATATGATTTGATGTAAACATTATTTATGCTCATTGTTACTTACTTGTTATATCTTTGAAAGCGTTCTGAAATCAGATTAATAATACTTTACGGTATAAGTTGATAGTCATAGACTTCAAAGGCGACTGATTTCTTATTTCATCACTGATACGAATTTTATGGAACAGCCACTGAATGCGACCTGAAGAGTAGTAGCACAGAAATAAATATATATATATATATATATATATATATATATATATATATATATATATATATATATATATATATATATATTTATATATATTACTCAGTTTTTCTCTTGACTTATTTTACAGCAAAGTACTAGTATAAAACATATTCATCACGATCCCAAATTCTGAAATAAGAAACATTTTATTTCTATATCAGACTCATGTCTAATTGCTTCAGATTAGTTACTTTTATTTCGGATCCTATTCGACTGTTGTCCAATGTTCTGAAAATTGGTTTGAACTCATTAGTCTAGCTTGCATGTCTCATCCGATTTACTCATTGACAACGCTAATTTTAAAGCCTGCATTTCTGCTTACAAGTAATTTGCATTTAGAGTTTCTCATTGACACTTTCCATTGTTGCAAACAGTAATTCAATATTTATAATAATTGACACGAAGCTTTATTTTTGTTTTGTTAACCCCGATTTGATTAACTGTTATGGTCTTATTTATAGCTTTTAATTGCATTTTCGTTACCTTAATCCCCCGCTCCCAAGTCCCTTTTAATGCACTTTAAAGATTATTTGAATTTGATTTAGAGTTACGGATGCTTCGATTGGCTTTTCCCTACTTGACATGCCTACTGTGTTTGTAAACTCGTAAGTGCCACCATTTTTTAATTTTCAGCATCGTTAAGGGATTTCCGCCCGTGTCGCCATTCATCGGCGTTAGTCCTACGCTCTGCTACTTGCTCAAGGAGAAGAAACCATTGTGCTGTTTGCAGCTGGCACAGGTAAATTCGAGACTGCTATGGAATACAAAATTGGTTCGTTAATTCTGCCCCTCTCTTCCCGCTAATTCCTAGGTGTGTGAGCACTGCAGTTATCGAAACGCGAAGGAGTACCAGTGGCAGAACAAGACGATTATACTCGCGGCTGATTATGCCTCGAACGGCATTTACAACTTTATCATTCCTCTGCGGGCACATTTCCGTTCGAAAACGTCACTAAATCCAATTATTTTGCTGTTGGAGCGACGGCCAGATGTGGCATTTCTCGATGCGCTCTCATACTTCCCGCTGGTAAGTACGTGCTAAGTCGCGTTCGTTCCAATTACTAACGGACAATACGTATGCTACACAAACAGGTATATTGGATGCTCGGCTCAATAGATTGTCTAGACGATCTGCTGCGTGCGGGTATCACTTTGGCCGAAAGCGTCGTCGTTGTCAATAAAGAGCTCTCCAACTCTGCGGAGGAGGACTCACTAGCAGATTGCAATACCATTGTGGCTGTGCAGACTATGTTCAAGTGCGTATCCACGCTAACTCAAAAACAGTCTCTGATGCTAACACTGCTGTTATCTTGCATTATTCAAATTTTTAGGTTCTTTCCCAGCATCAAGAGCATCACGGAATTGTCCCAAAGCTCCAATATGAGGTTCATGCAGTTTCGAGCCCACGACAAATACGCTTTGCACCTAAGCAAAATGGAAAAGGTGAGTGCTCCAGCAAACTCTGTAATGTCTGCTGCTTTCGGCGCAACTGTTGCAATTTCAAATTTTAGAGCTGAAAGCCACATTCGCTAGTGCACCTATGCCAGATTGTACATATATTTATTTGTGTACAAATTATAATAATAATAAAATTTTTAGCGAGAGAAGGAGCGCGGCTCACACATTTCGTACATGTTTCGCCTGCCCTTCGCTGCGGGCGCCGTCTTCAGTGCGTCCATGTTGGACACCCTGCTCTACCAAGCTTTTGTCAAGGATTATGTTATCACCTTCGTGAGACTTTTGCTGGGCATCGATCAGGCGCCAGGAAGCGGCTTCCTGACTTCGGTAAGTGCGCGCTCCTGAAACAAAGTGCAATGAATTTTTTAGATAGCTTGGATTACCAAAAAAAATTTTAAAAAACTTTCTCAAAGATGCGCATTACTAAGGACGACATGTGGATACGCACCTACGGACGTCTGTATCAAAAGCTATGTTCGACTACGTGCGAAATCCCCATTGGTATTTATCGCACACAGGACACATCGAATTCGGATGCCACACATGTGAGTAATTCACCAGTAGAGAAATGGGGACCATTTTCAGCTTTCGGAAGGCACTGTGTGCGCTTGCGACCATCGGTGAGTCCAAATATTCAAATACTAACCGCCAATACAACTTCACAAACACAGTACAAGAATATAATAGCAAATGCCACCGACACACTCGGTGCCGGTTTAAGGCAACTCTCGCGAGAACACGCATTTTGCAAAATTTCGAACACACTTATAGAAAATTGCTGCCACTAATTTATGTTGTTAATAACGCACCGCTATGAGGAGATCCCGATTAAAGTATATCAGGGTGTTAGATCCAGTCCTCTTCCCAGCTACCACCGATTCGTTACATTGAGTACCTCAGAAGTTATGGGAAAAGAGTGCAAAGATGTCATTGTCAGCATCTGCAATACTATATTAAGAAATATTAGACATAGTTAAATTTAATTCAACAAATTAACAAGCCTCACTTTTGATTGCATGCTAATCTTAACACTGCTGATTTCAATTCACGGCTGACTTAATCGTCATTATACGCAGCCTTTGTATAGCCGAACTCCACTTTTCAGAATAATCTATAATAGATACATACATATATCAGATAATTTCCCATTACTGCAAAGAGGTGGGCTCAACGTGTGTGCCTCATAGTATGACAGAAAGAAACAAGATCACTAATGACTTGATAGAAAATGATAGAAAAGGCGATAGAGTATGGTTCATAATTTTAATGCTATGGTTAATATTTGAATTTAATCTTTATTCATATTTACTGAAATTTCTATTTCGTTACAACACAATTAACATTGTTGAGCGAAGTAGCACAGTAATTTTAACTGACATAGTTAAGATCTACAGATTTGACAACAGAAGAATTACTCTGCTTGGTGGGGCAGCTTGATCAGATCAATTTAATTTTCAGCTCTCGATCGTGTCATCACTGTAAATAAAGCACATATATGTCTTCATTATGCAGATCTGAGTCTGAGTGAAAAATAAGTAAAACGACAAGAATATGACCCATTGTATTACATCATGTGGCTTTGTACCGATAGAGACTTTTGAATCTACATATAAATTCTGCAAATCATATAGCTCACTACAATTTCATAGAAACCGGAACAGAACATTTTCATTTCGACAGCGAATAACAACATGTTAGACACACGAACAAATTTTCTGAACCAATTAATATTTTCCAAAACTTTTTTATTGAGTGTATAAAGAAGAAAATTACCCCTTTATGCATAAACGCATTAAAAATTCTGTAAATGAATTATGCAGAGGATAATAAGAATAAATTGCTACAAAGGAAGTTATAATATTTTGTGCAGTGCGGCGGTACTGGAGTAGACACTGCCCAACGTACCAACTGCGAAACTTTCGCAGCCTTTTAATATTAAATAAGAGAGAAACACTTTTCCAACAGCTGCGAAGCGTCCCAAACCTACTCTACGCCTTTAGAAATGGCTTCCTTCTTTCAATGCACTTATATAAATAAAAATGTAGGGAAGAGCAATGCATTTCTACAAATAAAGCGCTATAAACAGAGAAAAGTTTGCTATACAATTTATTAGGAGCAAATTACATAGCTGGGAAGTCCCACAGGTGAGTTTAAATTGCTGTTGCATTCCTAGCGTGAGGTAATCCTTTAAAATATTTGTATTCGAATAATATATACAAAAATGCCAACAGTAAATAGCCAAATGTAAAAGAGTGTGTCTCAAATTTGTCGGCACGGTGAATGAAGTTTAGTGCCCGAGATCACGAGCTCGAGTCGGTAAATGAAGAGGAATTCAGAAAGAAATTCCTCCCTTCTGTGTCCGTAGATATGTGACCATGAAGCAGTATCTTACGAGAATTTAAGGTATTCAATGAGCATATGAGTATTAGTTTATTTTATTATATCCATTCTTTAGAGTTGCAGTTTTCTTTGTAAAAAAAATTAAAGTTCGAACCAGATCAGGGTGGTGTCCAACATAACCGCAGCCCACACCAATTTTTAAATGGGGTCTCCTCGTACATAGGTTTATAAAAGCTCATTTATTTATTTCGCTTATTTTAAAATGCTTTTGGATTTTGTTGCGTTCATTTATTTATTAAATTATTTATAAATAAGTTCGTTTGAATTTTAATTTTGCATTTATTATTTCGTTTTCAATTAATTCTTGAATTTGGTATTGAAAACTGACCTCTTCAATTTTTACGTAGATGCATATTATTACCCAACATTCATGCCAGATACCTCCGATCTAACCTTTGAAGTTTAGAATCTATTTCGCCTAAATTTATTTAAAATTCATAGCTTTGCTTTGGTTATCGATTTCTACGCATATACGAGTATTATCCAGATAATATTTTCTGATTAAATTCCTCTCCAGCTGAAACTCTTAAGCTTTGTTTTTAGTATTCTTTTTTTAACAAACTATTTCTTCTTCTCTACTTTTTTCATTTTTACTCTATTGAACTTTTAACTTTACGCAATTTCATATATGTATTTCGTTCGAAGTATTTGCCACTCATACACTTATATCCATACAGAATTGCTCTTCATATGACTTCGTACATTCCTTTTATGGATTTGAGTACGGTGCAATCCTCAACAGGCATTTCTTTTGCAGGTCACTTTCAATTGATTCATTTTCTGTTCAAGCAATTATGCCATCACTCTGCAAAACGGAACGGATTTGTGACACTCTATAACACTGCACCCCAGAAGTAGACTTCTTCTTACCCCCTTATCACTCAGAAATACCGCCTGCTTGTAGGGTGTACTATTATCGAGTGTGACACGTTTGGAACATTCATTTCATTTTACAGAATGTTTGGATTAGTTGCAGATTTCTGTATTTCGCAAATGCATCTTAAAAATTCTTTTAAACGAAAAAGTACTGAACGTACTGCACGCTTTCATCTCGTTTGCCCTTCCATGTATGTATATATATATGTATGTTCATACTCACCTCACACACTCTCGCATCCATAATCGTTGCGTCAGTCAGACGTATAACAGTGTTGTAAATTACCAACATTTGACACCATTTTCCAACACTTGTACTCATATGCTACCACATATACTAGACCTAATTACCAAAGTTCAGTCATCTGCCACTACTACTACAATAACAACTTAACAGAAATGTGTAAATGTATTGGACTTAACCTGATAATTACGCACACGCACGCAGTGAGTCTTTCTGTGTCTTTTGAAAATAAAAAAATAAATGAATAAATATAAAAAATATTAATACAAAAACATATTTTACAATAAAAAAATAATTAAACATGAAGTTAATTAAAAATTTGCTATGCTGCATTTTGAAGTTATCGTTAAACGTGTTAGTTTGAAATTTATTTTGATGTTGTTGTAACGTTGCGCTCATAAAAAACAATGAAAAAATCTTACAAAAGCGAATAGATCTGTTATGGGTCGTGCATTTTTGAAGCTGTGTGTGTAAATCGGGATTTCCAGACACTAAAGCATCACAATTACTCCGGTTGGTTTGTTATGCAGCTCGATATTAGGCGTCGAACCAACCACAAGTGCGACTACTTGTACTGGTGCAGTGTCTGAAATCCCGCACTGTATGCATGTAAAAGAATGCACTCTTTGCCACTTTCTCTTGCTTGTTCTTTTGTGGAACGGCATTTCTTCAAGTATTTCATTTTTTCGTGCATTAAATTCTTACGTCCATTGCTTACACTGTTATGATAGTATACATATTTGTCCTATTTTGTAGATTGCTTTTTGAAACATGATCCGCTAGTTTTATTTATATATTTTTTGACATTCACTCTTCTAGGATTTTGTTTTAAATGTAGTACGAATTTATCAACTTATTATTGGCTAATTTTAATACTTTACAAAATATAAGCTACACTAATGCCACCATTATGTAAAACAAACTATGGTCCTCAAGATATTAGACCATCTCCCAAGTAGGGTTATGCTATGTTAGATGGTTTTTTATTTCACAACTATAGCTAAAATTGCTGCCAATTGTTAGGATGGACCGTTGTTAGGATGGACGTTTTAATATAAACAACGACTACGAAATAAACTTATCTTTGAAATTTGCCAAATTAGCCACAAAACTTTTCATGGCTCTCATTTCTGTCTGTTTAACATTTCGCACTAACATTTATTTGCTATTCAATAGCAGGGTAAAGGCCGACACGCCTTTTCATTTCTACCACGCTTTTGTGTAAAATTTTAACGAACAATTCTGATTACAATGAAACCAATAAATCCCGTTCACTCACAACTTAATTTCTCCACCATTTAAAAGTCCAATGCTTTTGAAACTGGAACTCGATGAAATTTAATTCAAGGCAGTGTTACTGAAGCATAAAATAATCCGAGCATCCCTATTGAAAAATGTAAGTGCCATTGAAGAATTTTAAGAAATATGTATCAAAGATTTCTTTAAATTTAGCACAAACACTCTTACTAATATTTTAGGCAATAACACAAGTAATTTTGAAAAATGCATGCCGGCATTGGAGTAAGGAATTTTTTTACATACGAGTATACTTCAAGCTGGATAATAAAAATTAATATTCTCATTATACAACACAATACGAGAATTTCCTTTAGACTGCACACTTTAAGGGCCGCAAAACGAAGAGTGCTGGAATTATTTGAGATTTTAACTTTACCTGTCGAGGTATTTCGCCGGTTTATAACCTACACTATAAAAAATGCATAACTAACTTTATGTAAACGTTTGCAAGACTGAAAAAGAGACAACTGAGACTCTTTTTGTCCATGGTCCGGGTATTTTGTACACATTACTTTAAATTACACTTTTAATTTGACACAGCACGATCCCTCCAACATGTGATTCTGAATTTTTAAACTAATTCACGTTTATTTCAAAATCTCGTAGGACTGTTTTGTATATTCAATTTTAAAACTTAAATTTTGTTCGGATCAAAAAAGTTATATTATATTTTGATAATTATTTCAAATTAAGTTTTTTCGGTCATTTACTACACAGATATCTTTACAGTAAACGATTTTTACCAGCAAAAAAATCTTCTATCCACATATAATGACTCTCTTGAAGTTGGAGATGCTTACGATTTGGTCTTTAAAAAAGTTTGGATTAAATATGGAATAAAATATAAAATGAACTGTAAGTTCAATTGAATAAAAATACCTCTTTGTTCTGTCTATGTCTACTATTAGTCAATTCAATTGAAATTAAAACAATTTACAGAAAAATTCGCTTCAAGATTAACATTTGTGAATGCCATCCGTCGCTGATTAACTCGACAAGAAATTGCATAAACTGTTCCGTAGTCAAAGTTACCGCAAACACTCGGAGATTTTCGACGTTGTCTTTAGTCCCACTCCCTTACATTTGGGTTCCAGAACATCTGTGACATTTGTCCCATAATAGTCCGTCAGTACTGAATATATATGGTGTAATTTCCCCATATTGAAATTAATCAAATGACCCTAAAATGAAACGATATGCATGTTAATCACTATTTCAAAGATTTTTACTCGGATATTCATGACTATGTGGCAAAAAGTGTAACGTTCGAATTCCCAACAGATTTTTTCAGTTTTAGTGACCCCGTATTTTCTTTTTTTTGTTACCAACGCTTTCACTCCATTATTTGCCGCAGATTATTAATTAGTGCTGCTGTCCAGCGGTATTCCCAAAAAAATTTGTAATATTTCTCCACTACACACATACACACTTGTATGTCATTATTTCATAATGCAAAAATGAGTCATTGTAGATCTAGACTTCCGGAGTCAACTGTGCCATGACACGTGTAGTCGAGTTAGAAAACCCAAAAGAGCTGAAAATAATTTTATGATGGTGGACCACAAGTACATCCCGTTTTGTCATCGTTCTTTCTTTCAAATAGTATCTCTCAAAGAATCACCAAAGAGCAAAATAAAAAGGATTCACCAATTTTATATACTTAATTCACTATTTATGGTTGGTTCCTTGAAGAAATTTCGTAATAAGAAATTGGTAACACATCTTAAATTTAATTCTATGAAGCAAAACAACTGCAACTACCACATCTGCATTACCTCCGACATAGGAATACGAGTTGTTCTATATTAGAAGCCGTGTTGTTTCCGAGCCCATAGGATTGAGTGGATGTGAGCGACAGCAGTCGGCAGGACCAATTTTCAATTATTTTTAATTAGTTAATTAAGTTTTTAAATACTTAGCTTTGGTGTAGCTTTATTTTCCACTGTAAACAGCTTTCAATGCTTGCCATTTTCATGATTTATTCATTTTTATCGCTTTGTTATTTTGATGACTTATTTTTATGAACCCTTTTCTTTTATGTTTTATTTGTTATTTGCTTTGTAACTTTCTGTATGTTCACTTGTTGTGTATTTTATATGTATGCATAAAAAATGTTGACGTACACATTTCTTCCAGTTCGTGTTCAGTTGAGTTCTGTTTTTTTTTTGAGTTTCACAGTATAAAAAGTAGTCGATGTTGTCCACCTGCTTTCCGAATTTTACTGCAAATGCACTCAACGCTTGCCAATTTAATAGCATAATTAAATACCATTCTACTGACACTTGTGTTGAACTCTTTTTATTGAATTTGCCTATAATTAAATTGAAATCATTTTGTGTTTAATCAATGCTCGCAACATTTTCACACAAATTCGATCATAAATCTGGTAAAATATAAAGTACGACGAGGAAACGGGTACTCCCGACTCGACTAAAGGCAGCAGCGAAGTCTTGCGTGGCGTTACATACCGTCCGCCGTCGTCTACCAGCCACCAGCATCACAGTCATAACCACCCACACCACCACAAGTCGACCACTTGTCTGGGCGGCTGCTCAGACCGCAAGGGATCCTCAGTAAGTAAATCATTAGTTTACACAACATCCCCCACACCCTATTTACCTATCTATATCAAACGCATCAAAAGTATTTTGAGTTATAGCATTCGGAACAGAGTGTCTCACACTTCCGGTATTCGGCCCAACACCCACTTTTCCTCGCGCCAAACATGAAGCGGCATACGGCGTCATAAAATTCCTATTTATTAGTACGTGCATCAACTGCCCTCGTCAACTGAAACGTAGTAGATTGGGTACTTTGTGCATGACACATAAACAGTGCATAACTTATTGACGTCCATGGAATCCCTGTCAGATGTAGTGTGCGATGTCCAGTTACTGCTCAATAAAAATAAAGGCACTATCATTGCTGCACTTCTGAAGAGGTTTCAAGCACCCTGTATCTGGCATATTCGGCAGTGAGCTATTCTTGTAGCATACATTGCCACAAACTCCTACCTTTATGGTAATCGCATTTTTATAACCCTCTTTATTAAAATAATTGCATTGACTGTTTGAGGATTTAGCACAAGTACTGGAATTCAGAAATTGTGGCATTTACTGTCCCTAATGGGTCAATTTGCATAAACCATCTCTCAAGCCATTTTCCTTACAATAACATTGCCGTGCGCAGGGCTTGCTGGGGCTTCGACCACAGCGAGTCTTTTAGTACTGGTTTGAGATGTCCTAATCAGGCATGTACTCGTATTAACAGCGGCAATAGCAACCTCCATAAAGTGAAAAGTATACGAGTACATCAAGGCCGCATCTTTCATAGATGTTTGAGGCTAATTGGTATTTATTATTGATGTGGATATCTGGCTATTTATTGCGTAGTATGGCGTGACTCCAGGCCTAGGAATTCCCCATTACGACCAACCAAAATGCTCGTATGTATATTGTGTTTTTATAAGATATACATTTTTTTCATTTCGGTGATGCATTTAAAATTGAGAAATAAGTGTTCATATTGTACGGAAAAACATGCGGCAAGCGAGTAGGAAAATATTTGGATTTTGTAAACTATTTCAGAATGACACTTTCATACAATATTATGATGGTGATGCTTTAGCAAAGCCGCGATTTCTGTTACTCGCATTTTCTAATTTAATTTATTCAAAATTCCGCTCAGCTTAATGTACTCGTATAATGTGAAATTTGGTGCCGGATCACAAAGGAAGTTAGGGAGATGAACCGATGAACTTATTTCATATATTACCAAGGACATTCGCATGATGGAAGCAAATGGATTGAATTTTGGAAGGCAATTACAGCATACTGTGTGCAAAAGGGAAGAATCAACAACAAGGATAAGGGAATACGAATAAGGCAAAAAATATGTCAAATCACTAAGCAATAACCAGGTTGAAAGATATAGTTTCAATTAGAATGGGGAAGTTTCAGTAAATTACCCGAAAAGAGAATAAAATGTCGTTCAAATACGATTTTGAATTCCATAAAAAAATATAACTAAGCAACCTCCATAACTGGCCATATTGTTTGTTGAGGGCCGATATCTCAAACCGTGGCCAATGTTTTGGTCCAATTATTTCTATCTACGATATAGCAAAACAAGAAACTTTATTACACCTCCCTCATTTTAGTTCCCAACGAAACACTCAGTTGGCAACGAAACACTCTTCTTAACAAATTCCTCTCCATTTTGGCACCAAATGGTTCTGCCATTGAAAATAGCAGCTGAGATATGTGCGTCTCATTGAAATTGTCTTTTCACCGACCACTATCGGGGGGAAACTGCAGATAATTTTATAGTCTTAAATCAGCGTAAAAGCAAAAATTTTTTATATCGTCATATTTTAAAATAATAGCATCAATCATGTGAATAGTAGTAAATGTGGAGAAGTTATGCAAAAGGAAGCACGATGATGGACTCTAAAGTCAACGTAATGAAATATGCTATTAAAAGTCACGACGCAAACGATAAATATAAATTCCGAGTACATTTGAGTCACATAAGGGCAGCTGCTGAGTTGAATCTGCACGCTAGATTTCCAATGGAATGCCTGAATATACACGTGTGTATATATTTGTATAGTTAAACCACAATTTTATGAAGAGAATAAATTTTAGGGTTTCTTTATTAGTTATGTAGATCACACCCAGTATTTTTTTTAATTTCGAAAGGTAGGTATAATATAGTCTTGCCCACATACACACACACACATTCATATGTAAATGCTTTTGTTACTAACTACCATTTTGATGAAACCTAAACTGATATTAGCGCGGAGAGTATAGATACATTCGAATGAGATTTCCAAATGGATTCGACAATTGAAAAACTCTTCGTTTAACCATGTATATAGAAATAATCAATATAGTATAATACAGCCTGAATGTGAACGCTTTACGGAATGGGTTATGATTTAGCGAATGTTGTTTGACGTAGATATTTTCCATATTTACTTACATTCTGGTAAAGCAGACATACACTTGCACCTATTGCGATCAATGAATAATTACATTCGCAGACGAATTTGAAATTTCCGCTGCTGCTCAACAAACTAATCGTAAAGCAGTCTTCTATGTTTTTCCAGTACTCGATCAACTTAGCCGACGAAGCGCGCGACAATCACGCTCAACAAATTGAACGGGCCGAAATTGCAAATCTAGTGCGTAGTCGCATGGAGTCGCTGAATTTACCGACTATCGACTATGACGATGTCAGCGAAAAACGAAACCACCTGTCCTATGTGATAATCAACCCGAGCTGTGATCTGAAATTGGAGGAGGGCGACGTAATGTAAGTGAACAACATCAACTATCGTTGCTACAGATATTTTATCTCTATATACATAAAGTTTATGGAAATTTTGTATATAAACTATTCCTACTTCCTAAGGTACCATTTAAAATGTGTATCTTCTCTAATTTATCACTTACTTTTTTCGACAATTATTCGAATTATCAATAAATAGATTCTTTATGGTGTAAATGAGCTGAAAATGATACATTTGACCAGCGGAATGCACAATATTTTTTTCTATTATTTTTGCCTACTTCTCCTGTGTAAATTATGCAGTTCCAGCACTCCAAATTTAATAGAATATATTTAAGGAATCCAGACACAAAAAAAATTTTAAATTCTCACGTTTCGAGGTTTTCAATGTACACTTAATTTTATCATTAATGGCATTATGGATAAACTGATTATTTTCTTTAGTTGCGTATTGTTCAGAGAAGGAGCGAGTCCACCTGTAAATTGTGCTTTGTGTTTGTTTTCCCTTTGATTGATGTATTTACTTGTGTGTTTTGTTATGTACGAGGGCGGATTGATATTGAAGCTACCTAAGTAGGAAAAAAACATTTTATTTTTCAAAAACCTTTTATTTCTCAACTTAGTCTCCTTTTACTTCGACACACTTAGTAAGACGATATTCCAACTTTTTTATACCATCTGAATAATACGATTTCGGGAACCCCTCAAAATACGCGTTAGTTTCGGTAATTACTTCTTCGTTTGAGATGAATCTTTTTCCTGCGAGCCATTTTTTCAAGTTTGGAAACAGGAAAAAGTCACTAGGAGCTAAATCTGGACTATAAGGTGGATGATTAACCAATTCGAAGTGTATTTCTCGTAATTTTATCATCGTATCTAATGCTGTGTGAACCGGTGCGTTGTCTTTTTTCTTCTTTAAATGTGGTCGTTTTTCCTTGATTGCATCAATCAATTGATCCAATAATGCACGATAATACTTTCCTGTGATTGTGGATCCTGTTTCAAGATAATCGATGAGCAATATTCCATTTGCATCCCAAAATACAGTGGCCATAACCTTGTCAGCCGATTTCACTGCCTTCGCCTTCTTCGGAGCACTTCCACCAGCTTCCACCCATTGTTTCGATTGATTTTTGGTTTCAGGTGTGTAGTGGTGGACCCACGTTTCATCAACAGTTATTAATCGATGCCAAAAATCAACACGATTACGTTTTATCATGTCCAAACACCGCTGTGAAGTGGTCTGTCGAACTCGTTTTTGTTCCACACTGAGCAAACGAGGCACCCATCCTGCCGATAGCTTTTTCATATGCAAATGTTCATGCAAAATGTTGAACACACGTTCATATGATATGTTTACACTTTCAACAATCTCACGCAACTTGATTCGGCGATCATTCATAACGATATCGAGGATTTTCTTGATATTTTCTACAGTAACCACCTCTTTTGGCCTTCCTGTTGATGGTATTGTTCCAGTGCTTGGTCGGCCGCGTTTAAATTCAGCAATCCAATTTTTTACCATGTAATCTGACGCAGCAGACTCACCGTAATGTTTATCGAACTTTTCTTTTGTCTCTTTCGTCGTTTTCCCTTTTAAATAATTTAATTTAATTTTTTATTTTTTTTATTTTTTATTTTATTAAAGCTTACATAGTAAAAACAATTATTAAATAAGCTATACTAAGCAGCGCTAGCAGCAGGGGCTTTCGGCTGGCTGTTGAATGAGGGCTGGTTTAGATGCGGCGGAGTAAATCAGTATCCCTGAGAAAATTGTAAATTTTGGTGATATTGTCGGCAGTTGGATTCATGAGAAGTAGAAGTGGATCGTTATTATTAAAATTTTGATGTCTCTGGTTTTCCAGTTCAGGACAAAAAACTAATAAGTGTATCACGCTGACAGTTGATTCGCAGAATGGGCATTGGCTAAGACGACTACCATCCAATAGTTGTGCGTTAGTGATGATAGTGTGTCCAATACGAAGCCGAGTATAAGGAGTGATATAGTTAGCCGGAATGGATGTCGGGTAGCAAGGTTTAGAGCGGTTAAGGTTGATTCTTGAATAGTGGTGGTTATACCTCATCCACTCAACCGCTATCTTAGTATTTCTCTGCTGAGCTATAAAGCGATGGATATCACTCTTTATGAAGAAAATGGAGGTAGTTGTGGGAGTGTTTATCATTTCTTTGGCAGTTGTATCCGCAAGTGTATTGCCAATGATGCCCGAATGGCCAGGCACCCACATGATTCTAAGCTTGTTTGGAAAAGCCATCAGAATTTCTCTTATGCCACCAATCAGGTAGTTAGAATTACCACAGTTTTTTAGTGCTTGAAAGCAGGACAAGCTGTCTGTGCAAATGACGTACTTTCCTTTATTTTGTTTGGAGTACTGGACGGCGTGAATAATTGCTGTGGCTTCCGCAGTGAAGACTGAACAAAAAGGAAATAGCAGACCATATGATATTGGCTTATCTTTTTCTCTCACTGCAGCGAAGGTTGTGTTGGCTGCTTTAGATCCGTCAGTGAAAATGAATTGCCAACCTCTCGATTTGAAAAGAGCTGCTACTTCCGAGAATCGGGCTTTATATACAGAGCTTGGAGTGCTGGATTTAGGAAGATGAATCAGGTCGTTGATGAATGATGATTTCTTCAATGACCATGGGGGGTGATGATTCTTCCAAGGTAGAGATATTTTAATGGGTAACTCATTTTCTTTCGCAAACATGGCGCATTTATAAATTGAAGATGAGATCTTTGGCAATCGTTTTCGTGACGCAGCTGAGTAGAAATCCTTTTGCAGAGCGAAGTTGGCGCTGAGGATTAGCTTTGGATAAAGTTTACGGATGCTGTCTTCCATGTTATCGTTTAAGAAAGGAAGTCCAGATTCGGCCAAGATGTTTTTTATGGGTGACGTAGGAAATGCACGCAGAGATCTACGAACGGCAGTGTGGTAAGGTGCAGCCAGCATCTTAAGATTATTTTTCGCGTGGTGTCCATATATTGCTAATCCATAGTTGATGATCGACAAGATGAGAGCCCTGGTGACATTCACGAGTAGAGCCGAACCGATTAGCGAGCGCTTACTTGATAGATATTTAATAATGTTTAAGTTAGCATAGAGTCTGTCTCTAACATATTGACAATGTTGTTTGAATGAGTACTTAGAGTCTAATACAATACCAAGAAACTTAAGGCTATTTGAACATGAGATATTAACATTATTAAAGGTAAGCGTGGGGATATTACAATGTCGTTTCTTACAAATATGTAGCAATTTGGATTTAGAAGATGAAATTGAAGCGCCTGAAGAACGGGACCATGTGGATAAGAGGGACAGGATTTCAGCAAAGGACGACATAACCGTAGTTAAGTTGGAAGATTTTGAAAATAACAATATATCATCCGCATAGATTTGATGACCGACATTGGGGAAATCAGATAAGCTAATGCTGATTTCGTCAAATGCGATAATAAAGAGGATAACCGAAAGGGGGGAACCTTGCGGGGTGCCGTTATCAAGAGGGCGAATAGGGGAGGAGACATTGGATATGAGAACACTAATTTTACGGTTGGAGAGAAATGATTTTACAAAGTTGTATATACGAGGACCAACCTTCCATTTGTTAAGTTGCCTTAATACAACATGGATACCAATCCGATCAAACGCTTTTAAAAAATCTAACGAGAGCAACGATATGTGATTTTTGCAGGACAATGCGTCAGAACTAAAGTGATCCAGGTGCAAGAGTGCGTCAATTGTTCCCTGCCCCTTCTTGAATGCAACCTGGTTATGGTGAATAAGTTTGTTTGTGTGGACGTACCAAGAGAGCCTGGTAGCAATGATTTTTTCAATTAATTTACCTAGACAGGGCAGAAGAGATATAGGACGGTAGCTACTAACTTCGCACGGAGGTTTACCAGGTTTTAAAATGGGAATGGCAGCACTTGTCTTCGAAGGAATGGGGTAGTTGCCAGTACTGAAGATTTTGTTATAATGAATGAGAAGATGGGAGAGAAGGAAGGGAGGGAGGTGCTTAATGATGGGGTAAGATATTTTATCAATCCCAGGTGTTTTGCCTTTGACTGCTGAGAGTGCAGAATGGAGTTCAAGTAAGGATAAATCAGCATCTAACAACTTGGCCGATGGAGATAGGTTCGAAGGCGGATAGCGGGTGGAAGAGAGCAGAGAAAGTTTACTAGCGGAGAATTCAGGAGGGAAACTGGGATCGGAGGAACAGTTGGAAAAATTACAGGCAAATTCTAGGGCTATATCTTGTGGATACAGTAGATTACCACGAGAGGAGTTAAGGGAAGAGATAGGGAAGGAAGATGGTAGACCAGATAGTCTTTTTATGTCAGCCCAGATTTTTCTTGGGGAAGAAGAGGTATTGATTTGGCTAGTTAATTTTTGGAAGCAGAGAAGTTTGGCAGCTTTGGCTTTGCGGCGAAATATCGCATTGGATTTTTTGTACTCGATGAGGTTTGAAGAGGAGCGAATGCGTTTGAATTCGCGCCATGCCAGTTGTTTGCGTTGCCTTAGTGCCAGAAGTTGATCGTTCCACCATAAGGGTGTTGGTTTGACTGGTTTGGAGGAGGATTGAGGGATAAATAATAGTGTTTAATCACTGCACGAAATTCGCCTTTTTCCATTTTTCAAGAAACACAAAGTTGCTTACTTCAAACGACTACAACAAATAAACTAATCGATGAATTTGGGTGAAATTTTAACAGCTGACGTTTGACATATCGCAATTTCTAAAAAAAAGGTTTTGTGTTTGTGCTGCCATCTAGCGCTAGGTAGCTTCAATATCAATCCGCCCTCGTATGTGCCATAAACATCCTAAAGGCACACGATTTATTTGTTGTACATGGACCCATGTAAAATATTTTTATAAAATAAAGATTTCTATTGCTTTGGAGGGTCCATCGCGCTAAGAATTATTTAGCACCCGCAAGAGAAAAAATATTGTCTGCGCGTAACATTTGGTGACCCCGACGTGATCAAATATTACGCGCAGATATAACACAAATTAGTTTCAATGAAGAAAGGAAGGTGCATTTCCTGATTCTGGCGTTGTAAACACTTCTGATGCATTGGGGCTAATGCAAATACAGTAAATAGAGAATATGCGACAATCACCCCTGCAGTACTAAAACGTGTTGCAGACCTAGAGGAATCTCATGTTGCAAGAAATTAACCATTTTTGTAAAATATTTAGAAACATTGTTCTTGTGTGGTAGACAAATTAAAGGAACTTGAGTATTTTCTTTTTTAGTCTCTTCGTGTATTTCGATTTTGAGGAAGTCAATAATGAAAAAGTACAAAATACATTTTCTATTATAAAAAATACAATTCCCTTTATGATATGACCACCCTCATATTAGCGAAGTACTAGGAGTGCATATTTTTAAGGCATACACAAAATCACAGACCTTCTGGTTGGCTGCGGGAATTTAGTTTATCAGTTTCCTTCTATACAACGGTGGAATTTCATGCTTTCGTTTGTGTATGTGTATGTTGAAAATAATACAATTTAAACAGTTATTCTTCATGAATGTAGGTCAACAGAAATCATATGTTTTTTAATTTTTGTTAAAAGAATAATTTTTTCTCATGTGCACAAATTTATACGACAATTATTTTTAAAAAGGGCAGTTAGTTTCTATATTACATTTCTTTTTTATATATAAGATAAGCCAAATCACCATGTGAGGTTATTGCCATCGATATGGACTTCAATTAGTCCAAATGTTGATACTTTTGTTTATTCTAAATTATACCGTTACTTAATTCTATTAAAACTATCTTATATTTAGCCACCAAATTTTGCAAAAAACCTAAAAATCGTATTTCTTTATAAAAAAAAATATCCTCAGTTTACGTTTAAAATTTTAGCGATTTACATTTTGAAGAAAAAATTAAAAAATAAATTTCTTTATAAAATAATACTTTCTGGGAGTCGAACTCTGGTCTGCAGGTATTAAGATCATCGTACTTACAACCACGGCCAAAGCAGCCGACAATCATGTAATTGATTTATAATCGTATTACCGAAAGGAACAGCTGATTTTTTGGCTTCTCAACTAAAATGTCCAAAAATGAATATTTTGATTTCAGAATTTTTTTCGATTTTAGAATTTGGTATTATTTTCAATATTGACAATTTTCGCGAAATTGCCTTGTTTCATTTCAAAAACACATACTATTTTATAAAATCTAATACACACTTCACTTTATACGTCCATGAATGAATAATTGTGGATTACTCGTATATAATATAGAATTTCTTTCTTTTCAGATTTTTTGAAATTTTTGTACAAATTAATTCATATTTTTGCTGATTCTTGAATTTTTGTTCTATTATATAATAATAATAAATAAAATAAAGCCTATTCATATTGAATATGTTGGCCATTCATACAAGGGTAACAGAAAACGAAGACAGCATCTCACTTCACATTTCACAATATTCTCAATTCAATATTATATAATTTCAAATCGTTACATTCCATTTACCGCATGTATGTGAATTTTTGTTGTATTTTTGTGTGTTGTGTATAACACAGGTTTGCATTTTAAAAATCTGACCAATTGTATATGTACATCCCCATGCCGCGCTATCACTTGGTTTGTCCAGAAGTTACAATTATTTTGCTGCTTGTTCCTTGAATTTATATGTTTTTGTGGCCTAGGGTTGTATATATGTGCCCAAATACAGTAAATAGATCTATTTACTGTATTTGTATGTGCTTCTTTGATTTCATACAACATTTGAGATGTCTGGTTATGTAATTATTTTGAAAATTGACAATTTTCGTGAAATTGCATTATTTCATTTCAAAAATATATTCTATTTATAGAAATTTTTGTAAAAATGGATACATATTTTAGTGATTTTGTAACTGTTGTTACATTATAATAAAAATAATCATAATTTGGTCTTCTTCCATTAAGTATGTTCGCGATGCATACAAGGAGAATAGAAAGCGTAATCAGCCTCAAACTTCATATTTGATAATATTCTATTGGAAATTGAAATCACTCTTTAATTTCAAAATGCCCACACCTACAGACACAATTGTTTAGAGCATGTATATGATTTTTTTAGCTTGCTGCTTGTATGTGTGTTGCGCTAATACAAGGTTGCATTTTGGTAAAAAATCTCACCCACTTATATATGTACCGCACTTTCACTTCGCTAGTCCACAAGCTAAAATACTCATACAATTTAAATTTGAAAGGGCATACACACAATTTCAATTATTTTATACCGTTATGAGCATGTAACTTCAATTATTTGATTGAAGTTTGTTCCTTGAATTCATGTGCTCCTGTGGTCTAAGAATAAGCTTGTTGGCTTGAGAAGCCTTATGTATGTGGGATATTTCAAAAAGTAAATTCTTAATAAATACATTATATTCAAAAATATATAAATATAAGAAAAAAATCAAAGGATTAGCATTTCAATTAAAATTTTTATATGTTAACTTCTATGATTCCCTATTAATATACGAGAATATAAATGAAAACACAGAAGCGCATACAATTGTACGAAAGTAATAGAAAAATAATTAAGAAAATAATTATAAAAGTAACAAGGCAAATAAAATCCACATAGAAAGGATTCCAACGTGTTATAAACATCTACAACATTTTGACTTCAACATTTGTTCTTCCTCGAGAATGAAGCAACATTTTAAGATTTTGTACTAAACCGGGGAATGTCGCATATTCATAATATACGGTATTTGGGCTAATGTATACTGTTCATACTAACAATGCTGAATGTTTTTATTTGCGAACGCTGCTGCACGAAGTCTGAGGACCAAGCATCATTTCAAGCATTCAAAACCATTATGACTATGACAGAGGGGCATGTAATGTACTTGGCTTACTTGAAAATGATAAACAGTGAGATACCACTTTAACGGAAGCATCTGTTGGATGTTCGCCGTAAAAAATTCACATCTTTATTGGCAATAATTTTGACAACATGTGCACCTTCGGATCCAAAAAATCTGTGGGAAAAACATTGAGAAATCCTAAGTGAAGATATAATTCAACAAGCGCGCAGAACCAATCTTGGATGTTCAGTATTCAAACAACATTTTCAATCAAGGCGGATAAATGCATATCCATCAAAAACAAAATTCTTTGTCAGCTTGGTTTACCTCCACATTTTGGACGTTTTAGGTGAACTCCAATATGACGTTGAACAGCTGCGAATTTTTGTTGATGCTCAGGAAAGATTTTTGACTGATGACCAAAGACGTGCATACAATACAGTTATGCTCTATGTTGCAAGTCTAAACGGTGGACTTATTTTCCTTGATGGACCAGGGGGTACTGGAATGACGGAATGAAATCGCACTCGCTGTGGCATCATTGGAATTGCAGTAACGCTACTCAATGGAGGACGCATAGCACATTCAGCTTTCAAGCTACCATTAAATTTGAATCATGCTGAAAATCTTACTTGCAACTTCAGCAAAAGTTCGGGAATAGCCACAGTTTTAAAAATATGCAAACCTATCCTTTGGGATGAATGCACCATGGCACATAAAAAAGCACTCGAAACACTTGATCGAACTCTGCAAGATTTTAGAGAAATCGACGAAGAAAGCATCACCATTTTGGAGAAATGTCAAAATAATCACATTATCGACAAATATGCGTGTGTACTTACTCCAAGATCTTACTGTGCAAACATTTGCGAAACATCTTTTGGATATCGGCAACGCAAGTTTCCCCATCGATCCATCGTATGAAATATCGTTTCCGTCAAACTTTTGTCAAATTCAGTAATCAATTCAGGATATTGAAGAGATGGCTTTCCCGCACTTTTCGAACAACTATAAAAATCACGATTGGCTTCGCGAATGCGCGATCCTAGCTCCAAAAAACGATGATGCCAACAAAATAAATGTAATTCAACTGCAATTTCCATTGACACAGTTGTAGATGAAGATCAAGTTGTCAACTAACCCATTGAGTTTCTAAATTCATTGGAGTCATATAGAATGGCACCGCACATAATATTATTGAAAGTTGGTTCACCAATAATGCTTCTTCCAAATTTAAATCCGCCAAGATTGTGTAACGGAACCAAACTTGCCTTTAAAAAACTAATGCCGAATATGGTCGAAGCAACGATTATCAGCGGTATATTCAAAGGAAAAAGGGTTCTGTTTCCACTCATTCCAATGATTCCCACCGATTTGATCTTCAGTTTCAAGCGACTTTAGTTTCCAGTGCGCCTTGCTTTTGCCATTACAATCAACAAAGCCCAAGGACATACCCTAAGTGTTTCTGAATTAAATTTAAAAAATCCATGTTTTACCGATGGTCAACTATACGTTGCTTGTTCTTCAGTGTGAACATCAAAGCAATTGTTCATTTATGCATCAAATGGAAAAACCAAAAATATTGCTTATCCGCTCGGATTAAGAAAACATGTCCATATAAATAATTTGTAGTTATTCAATCAATCAAAAATAAAAACATGTATTTTCTTTTATTTTTTGAGGCGTAGTAACGCGCGCCGGGTTCAGCTAGTAATAGTAATATACGGATACGTTCCACGTAACTCCATCTTACATTTTGCATAACTTTCAAACCTATAAAATACATTAATTTCAACTAATAACAAGCCTCTTCCTTTAATAGGCAAATACTCCTCTACAAAGTGGTTTTTATGGTGTTTGTACATACCTAAAAGTATATTCCTTGCATAATTTTCTTACAGGTTTATATGTAATGCAAAATCTGTGTATAATCGTAGAACACAACCCCGAACACCTAAATTTCGTTGCTTTTATTTTTTACTTGAATCCGTGTTCAGGTCTTTGTTATGTTGAAAAAGTTTGATTTTGTTGCACAAATTATGTCTATACAAATTTATACTATTTAATATCTTATTTTCTCTTCTCTTTTTCTTTATCTTTTTGTCAATTGCAGATACTTGGTGCGTCCATCACCGTTCTCTGCGCAAAAAACATTCGAGCGGCACAATTCTAGACGCAAATCTAACATATCCTTCTGCTCGAACATCAACCTTGGTGCCACTTGCGTGCCCAATGTGGGCGCAGGAGCTGGCGCCGGCTCCCGACGCGGTTCCGGCATGGCCGGTCTAAACCCAATGCAGATGCAAAGCGTTCAGACGTTGGCCGGGTATGGTTCGCCACGCTGCACGCCGCCAATACAACAAATTAAATCCAATTCTCTTTCTCTACCCGACAGTCCCACAGTTGTTGGCTCGCAGCGCGGCAGGAGCAATTCATTGCGGGTTGGCTATAGTTTTCCATTTCCAATGTTCCCAAATTTTTTCGTTTTGTTATCTATGCGTTTGTTCAAAGTTTATGTTGAAATTATTTTCGTGGTTACTGCATTTTGTTTACTTATTACTGTACTTTTTGTCCGGCCTTTCGATTTCGCCAATATCCGAGCTTTTATCCGCCGCCGATTTGCGTTTGAGGTGAACTCAAAAAATTCCAAGGTCGACGAAAAAAAGAGTCCTGTGCAAACTCTGAAAGTCGTCTAAAATCTTTAGAGATTTCTTAAAATCTTTAGAAAACTTGTGTTGTTCAGAAATCGGAGGCGGAATAACCGGATATGTGGGAAATCGAGATTTCCTTTTGATGTATATTCTTTGTTTTTAATTTTGGTAATGAATTGGCAACTATACCTACGAATATCTACCACAGCACACTCTGTGAAGCACTAAAATTATTTATTAAGTTAGTATATTATCCGTACGCCCAGCCACCCACCAATATTTAAGCACTTCTTTGAATCTATCAACTCCTCCAAGTTCATCACCAACACCACCACTACTACAACCACCACTAACACGATTCGATCGAGTTGCACTAGCATAAACATCCAAGACGTATGGAGTCAGAGGTTGCGATGCCAATGGAGAGCGGCGCATACGCTACGCATCTGTATCTACATCAGTTCTGCATCCGTGTTTGCATCATGTTGTTGTTTCCGTTTAAAGTGTTTTTGCGTATATCTTACAATTTTTGAAATTTCATTGTTCCCAATTGAACACCCTTTGAATTGTATGTTCCGTTGTTTATAATTGTAGATCGACAGTGATATTCTCCTGAGGCGATCATCTTCGTTGCGGCAAGGTCTGCCTAACGTGGGCGTGAACACGGGCCGCCGAAAGTCCTCGTTGGAAGAAATCGGCATTAGTCATTTTACAACACTAATGCAGGCGACGAATCACTCGAATCCCATTAAAATCGCACTCAATGGCAGTATTGGATTGGAGGTGAGTTGCCATTAAACTGGAGAAGTGGTCGCTGCACAGTGGAACGAGTTATCTTAAAATTATATTCCGTATTGGAATTGAATTCCGTACCCAGCGTGGAATCGAAATGAATTGCTGTCCTCTAGTTGTAAATCACTTTCCATATGCCTACTATGTTCAGAGAAAGGACGAAATATTCGAATATATTTTGAAGAGGTTAATCCTTCCTGAAGTCGCGAACAGATCTCGAGCTGAAAAATGATTTTTGTTTCTAGTTGTAATATTTGAATAGAAGTTATGTTTATTTGGTAATCTGAAAACCTCCAAAACTGGGACCGTTCCGAGAAAAAAAATCTTGTCACGCCATGTCACTTTCTATTTCGGTATCTACAGATATGTTTTTCGCGAAATATAACATAGGGATCAATAGGAGATTTTTTCCAAACTCGAACAAAATCACTTCACTTCTTTCTCTGGAAATAATTGAGTATCACTAATGTAGGTAACAAACTATTCACATTTACAGAAAATTATTCTGAAATATTATTCTGAAAATAACAACTCCGGTTCGCTGCCTTTCCGTTCTATGGTTTTTTAACAACCAACATAAAAAGAAACTATTACAACAAGTAAAATATTCCGTCTAGCAGAATTAACGGAAGTGAGACAAGAGAAATGTATATTTAAATTACAGCCAAAGAGAGTTAATTTTAAAGAACACAATTCTGAGCCTAATCTTAATCTTATAATCTCGTGCTCCGTGGCGGAGTGTCGGAAATTTAAATCTCTAGTTTGGAAGGCAATTTCATTTAATTTAAGTGTACCCTATTGTAGGGTCAATGAACGACAGTCAGAATAAGGGCTCCTATCTTGGGACTCAACAGTTTTTATATATAGAAAGAAATTCAACCGAAATAGAATCAGGACTGAACACTGTTAAACGTAATTGTTAATCCATACTTGTAGATATATATTTTTTCAGCCAGATCTTCTTAGATAGGAACTGTGTTGCATTCCACACTGGGAAATCAATTTGAACATGTTATTTTCTGACCCAGCTGTGTAGCGAAAACGGAATTTTTCATAAAAATAAATATATACAACTAACCCGCAATTGCATTCCAAAAGAATCATATTTCATTGCAGGTCACACCTCCTGAAGAGCCTACACCAATTTTGGGCGTACCTTGTATCATGACTGGTGGTCCTGGCGGGGGAATCAATCCTTCAGTGCTGGGCGGCTCCTCCCTGGGTGGCGGTTCATCTCTAGCCATCAACACTGCAGATTTCGGCGGCAGCGGTGCGGGCAGCAATTCACCACTTCAGGTGCCACAACAGGATCAGCAACAGGGCGCACAGGCGCAGTCGCCGCAGCATCTGCAGGGCACAATTGTATGATACAACCTCATGTGGGGTCGCAGACTCCGCTCCTCGATATCAAAGAAAAACAAATGGATATAATATATGAACAAACGATAAATGGGAACTACGAACTATTGACAACAGCTGAGAACTGCAGAAGCTACTGGAACCCTGCCTCGATAATAGAGCTCTACATACAACGGAAATATTGGTGATTCCAGTGGCAAGATCCAAGACCAGTCATCAAATGGAAACATTATCCGAATTCAATTCAATAGTTCTAAGATCAAAGTTTTTCGTTAAGTTATTCAATAAGATAAAGGCTAAAATTTCGGTCCAGTTCTTTTCAAAGGTTGGTCACGCCTTATCCAGAGATGGAAGGCTGATTGGTATTTGTAAATATGTATGTATTTGTTTTAGTGTTTTTTGGTTTTTACTGATTATCAAAATTGTTTCTGTATTTTATGAAAGTATTCATCATGAACATTATTTCCATTTGCGTTCATGGGTGATAAATAATTCTTTGTTGAAAGAGAAAATGTGTTTTGGGAACAACAACGTAGTTATGAAAAATCTTAGAAATAAGAAAAAGTTAACTGTAAATAATAATAATATACATAAATATATGAAATTATTAATGTATTATGCAGAATGAGTACACTTATGGTCATTAAATTGTAATTAGATAAAATGAAAAAGTTGTTAGCAGAATGAATTATTTATATATATAAATATGTTTATGTATATGAACTTTTAATCTAGTGAAAACAATTATTATACAATTATAAAAATTGAGCAATCTTGAGCAAAGTTGAGTTGTCAAAAGGAACAATTTGTAATTTAAAATGTATAAAAGTTCAAAATCTAAATTTATTTTACTTATATGATATAATATTGAAAATTACTTTGGAACATTAGAACAATATAACACACTAACTTAACATGTACATACACATGGTTGAAATTCAACCCAGAGAACGATTTTAATATCCCATATTGGCTTGATTTTTGTTCTGTTCTTCAAATATTGCAAAAAACAAACGAAATAGAAACGCGAAATCAATTGTATTTATCAGCAACTATTATACAGTGAATTGCCCTGGATTGCTTGTCTGATTGTGGTGTTCTATTATGTAGGCCCTTAAGTTATAAATTATATTCCCCAACAGGTTCGGCGTACATATGAGGACAACAGGGATGAAAGTGCAAATAACTTAATTTTGAAAAAATTTAGTTCCAAATTGCAAAAAGTATAAACTTTCTACTTTATGTCTCAGTATAACTAGTGATACTTATAGATAGAATAATCTACCTCCCTTTGCCAACAATAATCGTAACCATCTGTATATGTAAATAGTTAGTGTAATCAAAAACTTTTCACTTGTCACCCTTCACTTCCAGGGTCCTCATATGTAAGTCCTCTGCTAGATGTGCTCTTTCATCACACCCTGAAAATACTCTGAAACTAAATATATATAGAAAACGTATTAAGGGTATTCATGCAAATGTATAAATCATATATACAGATATATAAGTCGTTCGCAGAATTCGAAGTGATTTATAACTCATCACCGGTTGCCGAATCGACATAAGTCCATGCTTTTGGGATAGTTGACAGCACTGGCAATAAATATTATGTCAATATTGATATTTTTATATGAAAAAATTCTTATTCTATACTCAAACCATAGAAAATCCGATTCCAAGTCGCGCATGATGTGTAAGCGAACCACTCCCAATGCGTTTCAAATAACGACTATACTAAATTTAGTTTTTCTAATCCTATACGCATTTCAAAATCACCAAAGTCTAGCGAGATGAGACCGGCGAATAGAACTCGGCTATAGCTGTTCACCCGGCTGTATTGGATTGTTATTGACGCCCATCACTGACTCGGTTTTTTGCCTTTATTATTAATTAATTTCTACACCGTCGCCATATTTTTAGTAAAGGGTTCTCTAATAGGATTAATAGATATTTGAATTTTCCTATCCTGGCATCTTTCGGAAAGCTTCATTAATAAAGTTTGGCAAATCATCATGCAAAGGTACAAATCACAGAACGAATACAAATTTTTTTCTATTCGATAAAAGACTTGTTGGTTACACGGAATATTCGGTCAGTATGATCTGAATTCCAAGGAGGTCGCAAAGCCTGTGAGTTTTACAGACCTCTACCGCCATTTGACTCATGTTCCGGAAACGCTTAAACCAATTGGCCATCAAATTGTGGCGTTATATAACTATCTCAACTAATTTTATATAGTTTTCGATATCTATGGCTCTTAATGGAAAACCCCTTATAACATTTGCTGATCTAAATGTCCCCACACCTAGTTTCGCTGTAATTATTTTACTATATATTGTATGCGAAAACAGTGATTTCGCTCCTATATCTCAGACACCCAACAATTCTCCAGAAAAATATTTTAAAATGCATTAGAGCACTTTGCGTAGTTCTCGAGTTTGCTGAACAAACTAGTTTATTCTGTTTTCACCATGTAAAGATTATACGATTGTATGAATTTCCCTGCTATAAATGTACTAGTGTATGGAAGTGGTTCACAAAAGCATGGCAGTGGTTCACATTCAAGAATGCCCACTTTCCCTCCAGATTAAAGAATTCAGAGTGCAGTAAACAAAAGTTCACTTGATATTTGAATCGATGGTGGCACTCTGGTGGGTTCAATTTTGAATAAAAACTCCAGTGGAATTTCTTTACCCTTTCCATATGGATTTAGAAAAAATTGTCAGAGATATTATGTATGATACGCAATTTATGGATGCTATAACTATCTTCTAATTGATTTAAGATAGCATTCACTTATTTATCGGTTAGTCCGATATATTACGCATACATACATAGTTCTATATGTCACAAAGTATACATTTTTCAGGTTATGATTGGACTCATGGACTAGTGGATTTGGTAGGAAAATAATTCTCTTGTTTTGATTGCTTCTAACTAAAATTGTGTTCACTGAATAAACAAAATTCTGAATGAAAAAAACATCTTTTGCAAGTGAAGATAGCACAATTTGTTGCCACTAAATGTTTTCACAGGCTTTTAAATGCCGTTTCTATGAAAGGGATTCCCTACCAACCCCTCGTTATTAAGATTGACGTGCGAGTATATTCAACAAATAATAACACCACAACTTCAGCCCGTATATCTTATTCGATTGGACCAACTCCGTTTCTCTATTATGGTGGCACGAAGACACCATTCCAAATCCTTCCATTTCGATGAGGTTGATCTGGGAAAATTATTACCTACAAATATTGATAAGTCCTTACAATGTATCTACACTTCAAAAGCACAATTAACCCAATATTTTCTGTTAAGTTTCAATTAAAACACACAGTCCTGTGTAAACTTGTACTGTATTTCCTTTTTTGCTTAGGGTGGGGCAGTATGTTTTCACCGCTATGGAAAAGCTTACAAGGAACACACAAACAAACGCTTTGGTATACTATGAATGCTTTACGAAACAAAAATTAGGCTAAGTGAAGACTAAGGAACTGCAATTTCAAATATCTGAAGTTTCGCAGATTCGTCAAGATGTTTATTTACATGCATATAGTTCTTACGTGGAAACCAAACAAAAAACGAACCAATGTTTTTAAAACTCACAGATCTAAGCTAGTTGAAAATCGATTTAAGATGTATTGCTTATGGCCTTATAGATACGTTCTCCAAATTTAAACTTGAACATTAATGAATAATTGTAAATGTGCTTTTTAGCTGTTGAGTGAAGAAAGGCAAACGAAAAAAAATTAATGCTAAAAGCAAGCGAGAAAAAAACATTCGTTCTGAAAGCGCTTCTTTAAGCGATTTTAAATGTAGTATAACTAGCAATCAAATAGATTAATCAATTATTTTTGCACACACTTTATTAGGGGTTTGGATTGATTGCATTTGCATCCAAAACGTCTCGAATGCCGCCTATTATTTGAGACCCTTTAGTACGCAAGTAGTTTTTAATAGTTTTGCATAATATTGTGTTTGTAATAAATACTCATACATACACATACACACACTTATGTATGCATGTGTGTATATATTTGCATACAATATAAGCAAGCCCTACAGCAACAGTTGTCATATACGATTACAGGCATACGTAGTGCTCTAATATGTGAAACTGAGAACTAATTAAATAAAATTTCCTATTTAAAATGCAACTTTCGACTGTTTCAATTTTTCGAATGCTAGTTTCACAACATTTTGAAAAAATTTGGTGATTTCAATCGAAATTGAAGGGTAATCAATACAGCATGGTAACAGTATGAAATATATTATTATTATTATTATTATTATTATTATTATTAATATATTACAATATAAGTTTATTTCTGTGGGTGAAGGTGATATTGCTCGCTATGTCAACAAGATACAGTCAAATGCTGTCGAAGAGGATGGCGTTCCTATTAAATTTATTAAACTTATTTTACCTTTCATTCTAAGCCCATTGACCCATATAATTAACCATTGCTTAACGAGTTCCTGCTTCCCCAATATTTGGAATATAGCGACAATTATCCCTATAGCTAAAAAGCCTAATACAAATGCACCATCTGATTTCTGTCCTTTAAGTTTGTTGTCGTCTCTATCAAAGGTATGTGAATCTCTCATGGTTGAGCAAATCTCAGAACACGTCAGAAAATTTGACCTAATTTCCCCATTCCAATCTGGTTTTCGGCCTGGACACAGCCGCTCCACTGCTGTTGTAAATATATTGGATAACATTAGAGAGTCATTAGATAAAGCTTTCGATTCTGTGGATGGGTTAGGGTAGGAAAGAGTGTGTCTGCGTTCAGTAATTTAACCTGTGGGGTGCCTCAGGACTCAGTGCTTGGTCCACTTTTATTTACATTGTTCGTATAAGTTAACGGCAACAATATTAATAAATACAATAAGAGTTAACACAGTAAAATACAGTAGATAACCAAAATGCATTGCACTACGAAACAGCGTTCCCACAAGCGGCGAGCCAGACGCCTTGTCAGCAGTAGGTTGCACAACTTCCGTCACGCGAATTACAGTCGCCAGACTTGATTGCCTGACATCACTAAGTAATCCATAATTGTCATGGCGCCACTAGTATTGCTGTCCGAAAACTGCTCCCTAGTGCTGGTGGCCGCTGACGCCACGGTCGAGGAACTGTATTTTTCGACTGCTGTGACTGCGTCTGTATCTGGCGCCTCTTGGCCGTCGGCGTTGTTCGACCGAACTGGCCTGCATAACCGATCATCTGGCGCCTCTTGGCCGTCGGCGCCATGTGAGTTGGGGACAGATCGGAACGGTAGCTACAGCCGCTCAGTAACACTAACTACACACTTATTCTATATTAACTCTATATACCTGCTATCTCTTTTCAAACCTCCTTTTCCTTCTCTTTTTAACACCTCTATCCGTAAGTTAAGAATACAATTTACAAATATTACTAACAAATAAGTTTTAATAAAGTTTATAACGTTGAACTGACAAGTTGTGCCTTTTACTTTGAGATCAGTTGACTAAGGATTTATATATTCTTAGTGTTCATATATTTTTTTTTTTCATAAAAGAGCATCTACAAAACTTAAGTGGCGCAGTCGGTAGTCCGGTGAACGGTCGTTCAATAAAAAAAAACAAAGTGCTTTAAATAAAATTGTCGTCAAATAATCACTGTATCGCACAGTATAGATTATATTGAACATTGAATCGCTCAATGATAGTGGCAATTTAAAAAAGTGCAAAGCATAAATTTGTCGTCGAATAATCACTGTATCGCACAGTATAGATTATATCGAACACCAGTAGCACCGGCAGCTTTCGAGCTCTTATCACCGATGAACAAAAAGAACTAGTAGAACAACAGCTCCAGAAACAACAATCAGCGGAAAGAACCTAAGCTAAATAATCATTGGGTAAGTGTATAAGTTGTATATAAAAAAAAAAATAATAAATAAATAAATAAATAAATAAATTTATAATAATAATATATCATATGCCTAACCCAAATAAGCGAAAGAGAAATCTAACCCTTTTTCCATATGCACTAAGAAGACTTTCTAGAAGTCTATCCTCTATACCTGAAAGTACAGACATTAGCTCAAACGAAAGTTTTATTAAAAACATTGCAACAAATCAATCGGGTACAATGAATCAAGAAAGTCAACCTATTCCCCCAGCACAACCCTTAATAACACCGCAGACTCATAGCCAAATATTTGACGCTCTAAGAATACCCGACTCTATAAAAGACTTGCCGAAGTTCGATGGAAACCCACGACTTCTCCATGAATTCCTTAACAATGTGGAAGAAATCCTCCTTCACATCCGAGGAACCGACAATACCCCACAGGGACAAATACTACTTAGAGCGATTAGAAACAAAATTGAGGGACAAGCTAACGAAGTCCTGAACATGTACGGCACCCCTTGAATATGGGACAACATAAAACAAAATTTAATCTTACACTACTCTGACAAACGGACAGAAACATCGTTAATCCGTGATTTGCACAATACTATAATGAAGACGCTATCGAGATATTCTATAGTAAAATCATAGAAATACAATCAGCTTTATGTAACAACATAATGATACATGAAACTGATACAAATGTCATCAAAGCAAAGAAGGATTTGTTCTCCGAAATGTGTCTCAACTCCTTTTTAAGCGGTATAAAAGAACCCCTAGGTTCCAGAATAAGAGCCATGCAACCAAATACAATGGCAGAAGCCTTCTCACATTGCATAAAGGTACAAAATGTTTCTTACTTCAGGACAAGCTCACAACAATTTAGAGACAGATTTAATAATCAACTCACCCCGTATAGTTTTAACCGATACAATAATAACACAGCCCGCAATAATCCATTCCGGCAACAACAATTTAGACAACAAACACCAATGAATAATAACTCTTATAAGCCTTTTCAAAATCCTAATCAAGAATTCAACAATAGACATGTAGCAGATAGACCTACTTATCAAAGACAGTTTAACAATCAATATAATAGATATCAGAAACCGGAGCCAATGGACACAACAAACTCCAACATGTTTAGAAACTATCCGAAACCAGAAACCTCTCAAAATGTACGCACACAAACTGTACGAAATTCGAATTTCAAATTTGAAGAAATGCATAATTTAAACAACAACATTCTTCGATAATGATGAAGGAAATCACACTAACATCGAAGGGGACGAAAATTTTCCCACATTGGCCTCAAACGTCCGACAGGGTATATAGAACTAAATAAACACGGAAGAACATTGCCCTACATAACCATCCAGTCACCCTTCGGAAGACCATTAAGATTTCTCCTAGACACCGGCGCATCTGCATCATTCATCAATCCGGAATACATACCTAATAGTCAACAATTTAATTGCGAAACAACAACAATAACTACTGTATTTAAAAAATATGAACTGAACAAACATTCTATTATACCTATTTTCTATTATACCTATTTTTGGCGCTGTCCTTGCGCTGACTATCACCATCCCAAGTATGGGAACCTTTTTAGTCAGTGCTTGAACGGCGCCACACCGTGGTATCACAATGGGCCATTATGTGTGCTCAAGTGTGCTTTTGGCAAACTGGGCGGCCACTCCTACCTACCTACCTATTTTCACAGAATTTAATCAACCAGGCCATTTTAAGTTCCTCCTCTTCCAGTTCCACAACTATTTCGATGGACTTTTAGGTCTAGATTCCCTTACACTATTTAACGCAAAAATTTACTTAGAAAAAAATATTTTAGTGACACAAAATGCAACAAATAGTATTAAACTCAAACCTAACTTTACTTCTGGCGAAATAAAAATCCATGCTAAGTCAAAAACATTAGCAAAACTACCTGTGGATAACCAAAATGGCAACATATATGTCCCTACAATAGAAATTCAACCTAATATCTATATAACAGAAGGTCTATATAATTCAACAAATTGGTACAGCATAATAGAAATAACTAATTACTCCAATCAAGATCATATTTTATTTTTGGAACAACCCTTAAAAGTAGAATCATACTTCAATAACATAGAAGATAACTTTGAAACTCCAAAAGACACATATAAGACAATAAGAACAGACCATCTTAATGAAGAGGAATGCAAAAAACTACTCAAATTGTGCAAATTTTATGAAGAAATATTTTATAAAGACGGCAATAAATTAATCTTTACTAATCAAATAAAACACCAAATTAACACCACAGATACCATACCAATATACACCAACTCTTACAGGTATCCATATGTCCACAAACAAGAGGTACAGAAGCAAATTAGTAATATGTTAGAGCAGGGTATCATTCGTCATAGTTATTCCCCTTGGAGCTCCCCAGTATGGGTAGTCCCAAAAAAATTAGATGCTAGTGGGAAACAAAAGTGGCGACTGGTAATCGATTACAGGAAGGTCAACGACAAAACAATATCCGATCGCTATCCTCTACCAAATATAAGTGAAATATTGGACAAATTAGGAAAATGTCTTTATTTTTCAACTCTCGATCTAGCATCCGGCTTCCATCAGATTGAAATGGACACAAAAGATATTCCCAAAACTGCGTTTACAGTTGAAGGCGGCCATTTCGAATACGTTCGAATGCCATTTGGCCTAAAAAACGCACCATCCACTTTCCAAAGAGTTATGGATAACGTCTTAAAAGACCTCATAGGAAAAGTGTGCTTGGTTTATCTAGACGATATTATCATCTATTCTACATTCCAAGAACACTTAGAAAATTTGAAACTAGTATTCGAAAAACTCAAAGAGTCAAATTTTAAAATCCAGTTAGACAAGTCAGAATTTCTAAAAAAAGTGATTGCATATTTAGGTCATGTAATTACCACGGAAGGAATAAAACCCAACCCCATGAAAATCCATGCTATAAAAAAATTTCCCACTACCCAAAACACGAACTGAAATTAAATCCTTCATAGGCCTAATAAGTTATTATAGAAAATTTATAAAAGATTTGGCAAAACTAACTAAACCCCTTACTAATTGTCTAAAAAAAGGAAACGCAATCACAATTAACAACCAATATATTGAAGCATTTGAGACATGCAAAAACATCCTGACAAATGACCCAATATTAATTCATCCAGATTTTTCGAAACCCTTTGTCCTTACTACAGACGCCAGCAACTATGCCTTGGGCGCTATCTTATCACAGGGCAGAGTAGGAAGCGATAAACCTATTTGCTTCGCTAGCCGAACGTTGTCTGAAAGTGAAACAAATTATTCAACCATTGAAAAAGAACTTCTAGCTATTGTGTGGGCAACAAAATACTTCCGCCCTTACCTCTTCGGTAGGAAATTCCAAATAGTTACAGACCACAAACCGTTAACGTGGCTTATGAGTCTTAAAGAGCCAAACTCAAAATTGGTAAGATGGCGTTTAAAACTAGAGGAATTTGATTACGAAATATTGTATAAAAAAGGAAAAGCAAACACAAATGCGAAAATGGAAAAGCAAAAAAAAATCAATGTCCATGAACTTAATGCTAACGAAGAAGATAATCTAACCACTATCCACAGCAGCGATGAAAATTTAAATGATGAGACAGAAATATCTGAAAGGCCGCTAAACGATTTCAATCTACAACTCATACTAGAAGCAACCAACAAAGGATCACCAATGACAGTAGAAACAGTGTTCAAGAACAAGCAGAGAAGAATAATTCGCAATCTCCTATTCGATGAACACTCAATGATAAATATATTCAAAACACTTATACCACCCAATAAAATTACTGCAATATTCTGTGACGATAATATCTTCCGTATAGTACAGTCAACTTTTTCTAAATATTTTTCTGAAAACAAACTATTTCGTTTGATAAGATGTACAGAAAAGTTAAAGACATTAGATCCGAAGAAGAACAAGAAAAAACTATTAAAGACTATCATGAACGTTCCAACCACAGAGGTATCAATGAAAGTCTTGCCCATCTCAAACGACAATTCTATTTCCCTCTAATGAAAAATAAAATAATATTATTAATAACTGTGAAAAATGTAAAAGTTTCAAATATGATAGACACCCACCCAAACCACATTATAATATAACAGAAATACCCTCTAAACCTTTAGACATCATTCATATAGATATTTACAGTATAAATCATCATCAGATACTAACACTAGTTGACAAATTTTCAAAGTTCGCTGCTGGCTACACCCTGTCTAATAGAAGTAGTATCACAGTCCTTAATTCAATAAAACAGTATATTAGATTTTATGGCGTACCAAAGAAAATTGTATGTGATCAAGGTACAGAATTCACCGCAATAATATTTCAAGAATTCTGCAAACAATACGAAATCGATCTACACATAACCTCCTTCCAACAAACAAGCAGCAATGGTCCTGTAGAAAGACTACACTCAACACTCACTGAAATATACCGTCTTATACTATCAAAACGAAAAGAAAATAAATTAACAACAGAACACGAAGAAATCCTATCAGAAGTCTTAATAACTTATAATAATGCAATCCATTCTTTAACTAAAACTACACCATACGAACTTTTCTTCGGAAGACCTTACAAATTTTCCAAAAACATCAAGTTTACAACTGAACAGGACTATCTTACGAAATTAAATGAATTTCTTGAAGAATTGTACCCGCAAATTAAAGAAAAAATAAACAATATAGTCACAAAACGGACTCAAAAATTAAATGAAACTAGAGAAAACCTAGAAACTAGGCTAGAAAATGAGGTAATCTTCAGAAAGGAAGCAAGGCGTAATAAACTTACTCCTAGTTTCTCAAAACACACTATAGCTAAAGATAATAAATTAACCGTGATAACGAAAGAAAACAAAAAAGTTCACAAAGGCAAGCTTAGACGAAAACAAGCAATAAAAAAAGAAACACAATCGTAAATTCCTAAATGTACCAATACTGTTAACATCTATCTCAGATGTTGTATCCATCGCGGATATACACAGTGAAGTTGCATTAAAAAAAAAAAAATAAATAAATATATAATATTAAAAAAAAAATTTAAAAAAAAAAAATAATTACACTGCGATCTCACTGAATATGAGCACTCCAGTAAGAAAACACACTGGGATCTCACTGAATATGAGCACCTAGTGCCTTAAAAAGCCAGATTTCTATGTCACATAAAACTAATTATTTTCCTTCACAACAAATCTAAAACGATGAATATAAACAAACAAAATATCACACTGCGATCTCACTGAATATGAGCACTCCAGTAAGAAAACACACTGCGATCTCACTGAATATGAGCACTCCACTATAACCAATTTAAACATGAAACCTAGTGCCTCAAAAAGCTAGATTTCCATTTCATATAAAACAAATTATTTTTCTTCATCGACAATCTACATTCACAATGATGAATATAAATACAAAAGAAAACAAACACAGTACTTAAATCAAATCAATTACAACATAGACTTATTAATGAACCATTTATCAAATATTGCAGAAGCAATTATTTTAAGTAAACTAAACGTCATTCCAAAATTCTTATTAAATCAAGCTGAAATTGAAAACGTCTTAAAGAAACAAAACATAAACATTGTCTCAAATGAACACATTTATGAATTGCTTGAACTACAAGCATATTATAATAAATCAAATATTATATTCAATATACACATACCAAATATGTTACCCAACAAATATTATTTTTATCATATAATCCCACCACTTCAAATAAACAAAACAAAATCGATAACAACAAAACCATTTATAACCTATAATGAATATAACATACAACTTTTAAATACACGATGTCCCAAAATAGAAGACACTTATTACCGCGCTGAATCCAATAACCAAGAGAGAACTGACTCTTTAAACTGCATAGGAAAATTGATGAACAATCAACCTGCTTATTGCCCAATAGATGACATAGGACATTCCGAATCAATTACACAACCAGAACATAATTATATATTATTTGTCAATGTTCCAAAAACTAATAAATTCTACTTGCAGCACTAAACCCCACACTATAGAAGGTACAGCACTACTTCACTATCAGCACTGCTCCGTCGAAATAAACCGAATAGTCCCCAAGATAACCCAAGTGTATATTAGGATGAAATTCATAAACTACCACCACCCAATAACTACATCCACCGACATCTTAAGCGTACAAAAATTAAGAGACTACCAGATGAGCATCGGAATACAACTTGAACTTGAACCCATCTCAGCAATCGTCATTCTAAACATCAGAGCATCGATAGCATGGCACAGCATAAAACGGACAATATATAGACCTGAACCAACGAGCCTGCAACATTTCGCTCCTGCCCCGGTGTCATCCTTGTGGCCGTCGCTTTACTCCAAGGGGGGAGGAATTACAGTCGCCAGACTTGATTGCCTAACATCACTAAGTAATCCATACTTGTCATGGCGCCACTAGTATTGCTGTCCGAAAACTGCTCCCTAGTGCTGGTGGCCGCTGACGCCACGGTCGAGGAACTGTATTTTTCGACTGCTGTGACTGCGTCTGTATCTGGTGCCTCTTGGCCGTCGGCGTTGTTCGACCGAACTGGCCTGCATAACCCATCATCTGGCGCCTCTTGGCCGTCGGCGCCATGTGAGTTGGGGACAGATCGGAACGGTAGCTACAGCCGCTCAGTAACACTAACTACACACTTATTCTATATTAACTCTATATACCTGCTATCTCTTTTCAAACCTCATTTTCCTTCTCTTTTTAAAACCTCTATCTGTAAGTTAAGAATACAATTTACAAATATTACTAACAAATAAGTTAGTACC
The DNA here is from genome assembly GCA_920105625.2 of Clusia tigrina. Classification (NCBI taxonomy): domain Eukaryota; kingdom Metazoa; phylum Arthropoda; class Insecta; order Diptera; family Clusiidae; genus Clusia; species Clusia tigrina. The sequence goes on from OV050030.1 coordinate 371,424,423, forward strand.
ATAAAGTTTATAACGTTGAACTGACAAGTTGTGCCTTTTACTTTGAGATCAGTTGACTAAGGATTTATATATTCTTAGTGTTCATATATTTTTTTTTCATAAAAGAGCATCTACAAAACTTAAGTCGCGCTTTGTAAGTGGAGCGGATTCCAGGAACAGACACCACGACCACAGGCAGTCAAGCTTACTTTTTAGATTAAGACACTTTTGTAAACCAGTTAGATTAAGAACATAAAAGGATAAAGGTCTCTTGACCAGAAAAAATATATTTTTGTATTTTCCAACTGAAGGAACACTAAGAGGCGCCCGAGCAATAGTTAGTGGAATGGTTTAGTGATAAACAAGGTACCATAAGCAGTGCTAAAAGTGTTAATCGCAAAAATTAGTAGGTCCTGCTCAACAAATGAACTCTCTTACCCGCGCTCGAGAAAGAGAAACGTGCAAATAAGGAGCAGGAAAGCGATCCCCAGTATCCAGAGAAAAAAGAAACCATCGCCACTGACGGCACGTCCTAGATGAGGATCACTCTAATGTAAGATTACTTTTAAGTTTAAAAACTCTAACATAAAGAAAATATATAGTTAACAAAATCTCTAATAAAATTAAGTGGATACATAATTTTACCTTTATAAAGGGCTTTCCAATAAGAGGTATTATTTTGGTATTCAAAGAAAAATGCCTTTTTTTGAGATAAATGATCGGATGTTTATTTCATAATAAAGAGGAAGGTATGCCGTTAATAATGAAAAACAACATCAGCCAAATAGCATCCACGACCACGCTTACAGGACCATATGCTTTTCATGAAATTTTCCATAACCAAAGCGCAAAGTGGCTGCCCTATGTCCTCGATAGCCTCACGAATTCTATCTTTGTGGTCTTGTATCGACGCTGGGCTGTTGGCGTACACCTTATCTTTCACGTGGCCCCAAATGAAGAAGTCGCAAGGTGTTAAATCACAAGATCTCGGTGGCCAATTGTGATCACCTCTTCGAGAGATACCACGGTCCGGAAACTTTTCCCGTAAAAAAGCAATGGTTTCTTTGCTTGTGTGGCACGTAGCGCCGTCTTGTTGAAAGTAAACGTTGTCCAGATCAATACCATCCAACTCCGACCATAAAAAATTATTAATCATCTCTCGATAGCGCAATCCATTCACCGTAACTGTTGATCCAACCTCCTTTTCGAAAAAGTAAGGTCCAATGACCCCGCCGGACCATAAACCGCACCAAACAGTCACACGTTGAGGATGGAGAGGCTTCTGAACAATAACTCTTGGGTTTTCCGAGCCCCAGATGCGACAATTTTGCTTGTTGACGTAGCCACCGAGGTGGAAATGGGTCTCATGATTCAAGATGATTTTTCGATGGAATTCCGGATCATTTTCATGCATTTCAAGGACCCAATCAGCAAAGACACGACGTTGTTGATGATCGGCCGGCCTGAGTTCTTGTGTTAACTGAACTTTATATGCCTTCAGACCCAAGTCTTTATGCAAAATACGGTGTAATGACGTTTGTGGAATGCCCAATTCCACAGAGCGACGAGGAATGGACAAACCTGGGTTTTCTTCAACACTTTGGGCTACAGCAGCAATATTCTCAGTTGTTCTTGAGCGACGTGCACGCAATTTCTGTATTGCGGTCCGACAAGGTGCTTCACGACGACCCAAAAAAGCTTTAGTTTTGCGAACTGTGACTGCAAGATTTTCACCATTTTTGTAGTGAATTTTAATAATTTCAATGCGTTGTTGAAGCATGTATCGTTCCATTTTTAGTAATGACGTAGTTTCTACTTGTCAAATGTCAAAGAATAAAAGCTTCAAAAGTGACAGCTACCGAAATACCGGGTGATACTAAATAACATCTCTTGTTGGAATACCCTTTTTAAATATTTGTACGTACATTTTTTATGCATTAAGTTATTAAAAATAATAATCGTTTATAACTTTTGGCGAGTGCAGCCAATAATAAGAACCAAAATACAAAACCCTGCGATTCTTACGGGACCCTCCAGAGTAAATAAATAAAAAAAGAAAATGTAATAAAAAAAACCTTTCTTAAAAGGTTTACCGGAACAATTACATAAGTTTTCAATTGCTTAGTTAAAACATAACTTTTTTAATATTATTAAATTTCATATTAAAATGTCAAACGCAAGTAACCTGATTAGGCCACCCGTGTTAGGAAACACAACAACCACCGGTTATCCCCCAAGTTTCACCCGACCTGGCAAATGTAATAAAGACTATAGTAACACAAATTATGGAAGCAAATGTACCAAATATAATTCAAAATATCTTGCATAATAATGCAAACACTTTAATCACAGACCAAGCCATAGACGAACGATTTCAGAATGATATGAGTGAAATGGACAAAATACGTGACGTAGTGCGCTCACTACGAGAATTTTCAGGAAATGCTTCTGAGTTTAGCTCTTGGAAAAAGAGTGTGGAACGTATTTTGAAAATATACGAACCCTCAAGAGGCACGCCCCGGTATTTTGGAATTCTAAATGTAGTACGGAATAAAATTACTGGTAGAGCTGACAATGCGCTCGAGTCCTATAATACGCCTTTAGATTGGATGGCAATATCTCGCTGCCTTACGACACATTATGCAGACAAACGAGACATAGGCACCTTACACAAGGAAGACAAACAATTAAAGATTTTTATCAGAAAGTTTATTCACACCTCTCCCTAATTCTTAATAAAATCAGTTGCTTGGACATAGGGGAAGAATCTGTAAATTTATTAACCGAAAACTATCGCGACAAAGCACTTGACACTTTTGTCAGAGGACTCGCTGGTGACCTCCCCAGGCTTCTCGGTATAAAAGAACCAAAAAGCTTACCTGAGGCTCTCTCTCCATCTATGTCTAAAGTTGGAAAATCTGAGCTTTAGAGCCAATTATGCCAATAATCAGAATGAGTTCTACAGAAACCCTAGAGATTTTAATACAACTCCAGTTTTTCGACAACAGAGTCACCTTCAACAATATCCCTGACAGCAGGAATTTATTCAACAATATCCTCGGCAGCAATATTCCCAGCAAAAATACCCTCAACATTTAAATCAACAACAAGCTTTTCAACCTAAATTTCACCCTGAATATATGCGTATAAGTTAACGTCACATATATTAAAAACTCCAAAGTGCATTCCAAAGTTACACGCGCATCCGCTCTGGAATAATATGCTGACACTGCGTCTACCAGCGATAAGGCAACGGACTCGTGAATACAGAAAAACAACAAGCACAGCCGGTCGAGTTGCAGTTCATAATTAAGATATAAAATATGTTAAGTCAGTTCTAAGTTAAGGTGTGAACAATAAAGTCAAACATCGGGGCCTGCTCCGATGTTATTTTTTAAAAAAATAAAAATAATAATATAAAATTTAATTGGCGCCCGAGCAGGGACCCTGAAGTGAATAGTTCCAGATGAATAAAGTCTTTTGAACAAACTTTGGGGACATCTCAACTGGATTACTTTAGACGGAAAAATCTTTTAAGTATCAGATTGAGGAAGCTTCAACTGGATTGCTTTGGACGGAAAAATCTTTTAAGCATCAGATTGAGGAAACTGCAACGGATTCATCAAGGATAAAAAGTGATCAAACGGCTCCCCAGTACAAAAGGAAAAGGATACAGCTCGAGATTCAAAATCTAATTGATATCGTTGGAATGTTTATTGTAAGTTAAATCTAATATATATTTTTTTTTTGAAAAAGTAAAAGTTAAGAATTTTAAAGAAAAATTAAGAAGAATATTAAACGAAAAATAAAAAAGAGAATTTTAAGAAAATTAAGAGTGAAAAAATTAATTAAAGAAAAATATTTAAAAAGAAATCTAAGAAAGAAAAAATTAATTAAAGGGAAATATTACCAAGAAATTCTATAAGAGAAAACTAGCATTAATAATTTTCAGTGAAATTTATAAATTTTTTTTTTGTTTTTGTTTAAAGTGATTAAGAAAAGAACAAGTAAAAGCATAAGAAAAATTGAAAATTGTTTTTTCCCTTTGTGTTCATAAAAAAAAATAATAAAAATGCCAGACAATTTAGTTGAAAAATTAGCAAAGCTTAGCGTTAGCATGGGACCGTCTACCTCTGGTACAGTTCAAACCCAAACAATGAACAAAAATTTAGCTAGGGAGATAACCGAGTTGGTTACTACCACTATTAGAAGTATCAATAATCCATTTTTGGAAACAGATACCGAATCAGACCAAGGTTACACAATTCAAGTAAACTCAACGAACGCTAACGAATTGGACAAGATTCCAGACATAGTTAAATGTCTCAGGGAGTTCTCTGGAGTTCCAGGAGAATTTAATTCATGGCGGAAAACTGTTGACCGCATATTCACGGTATATGACCACATTAAAGGAACCCCCAAATACTATGCTATTCTTCACATGGTTAGACACAAAATTGTCGGAGAAGCCGACACAGCACTGGAGTCATATAAAACTCCCTTAGAATGGGGTAAAATAAAGAAGTGCCTTATGATGCACTACTCTGACAGAAGAGACATTGGAACTTTAGAGTACCAACTAACAACACTGACTCAGAGAAACTTCACAATACACGAATTCTACCAAAAAGTTTACCAGCATTTATCTTTAATCCTGGACAAGATTGCTTGCCTAGAGTTGGGTGAAGTATCACTGCGAGCAATGACCAATTCGTACAGAGAGAAAGCGTTAGATACTTTCATACGCGGACTTAATGGGGATTTACCACGGTTGTTGAGTATACGAGAACCTACTTCATTGCCACAAGCACTAAATTTATGCCAAAAATTAGACAATATGCTATTCAGAATGAATTATGCTCAAAACAATTCTAGCAGTTTCAGAAATGCACCATCCAGACCACCAAGACCAGTGAAATTTAATTTTCCCCCACAGAAAACGAACTTTTACCCAGAATTAGCTCACTGGCCACCAATACAAAATCACAATCCTTTCATTAGAAATAACAATAATAATCCTTTTTTCCGAAATACGAATAGTTTCCCACAGAACACAAATCCCTTTTCACAAAATAGACATACAAACCCATTTACAAACAATATTTACAGACCAAATCAAAACGGATTTAACAACAGGCCAAACTTCCCTCCAAAACCCCCCCAACCAATGGAGGTCGACCCATCAGTTCAATCACGTCAAGTGAATTATCAGAATAGGCCAAACTTTCAAAATAGGCCAAATTTTCAAAATAACAATTTCACCCAAAAGCGACCTCTGACCCAACAACACTACGTCCCAAATAAGATACAAAGAACCTTTTTGACGAATACACATAACCCAATTTATCCAGAAGTCAATTACCAATATCCATGTTACGATCCCTATACACATTTTGCTTACCAAGAGGTCAACTTTCAGAACACCCCTTTAACTCCATATTACCCTTACAATCCTGACACAAATTTTGCTGATCAAGAAAGCAACTTCCAAGATATTTTTTCATCACCTAACAATCCTTATGATCCCAACGACATATCCGCTTCCCAAATAGAACAATGGGAAGCTAATGAAGAAAATCCAATAGACTTACAGGAAACAAACCCATTCCAAGCTACTAATGTTAACCCAATCGAGACCAATGATAACTCTCGGCAAACCGACAGCATCCATTTTTTAGGATAAAACCATCTTCACTCCCCTACTTTGAATTTATTACCGGGTGTGGAGATGTACTAAAATTTTTGATAGACACCGGTTCTAATAAGAACTACATTCAATCCACAAGAATTCAGTATCCTATACCCAACGACGAGTTATTTTCAGTAAACTCTGTAGCAGGAAATATCGAAATATCCCATCATACAATTTTAAAAATTTTTGGACCACAGACGCCAGAACTTAAATTCTTTATATTACCTGGATTAAAATCATTCCACGGAATTGTTGGTAACGATACTTTGAAGCAACTAGGTGCCATAATTCACACAGATAGAAATTTTATGACAATATTATCCGACCTAATTATTCCATTAAAGCAATACATAGCACAGGACGTTAATAACCTTAATCTACGTACGTCACATTTGACCGAGCAACAAACAGAAAGACTTAAGAAATTAATCGAAGAATGTCCTAATTTACTTTGCGATCCTAATAAAAAACTGACATATTCAACTTCTGTAAAAGGTGAAATACGAACTACAAACGACACTCCAATTTATTCCAAAAGTTATCCGTATCCAATGGCTTTAAAAGAAGAAGTCGAAAGGCAAGTCGAAGAACTTTTAGCTGATGGCATAATAAGACCATCGAGATCTCCCTATAACGCACCCGTATGGATCGTCCCGAAAAAAATGGATTCATCGGGCGAAAAAAAGTATCGTATGGTAATTGATTACCGTAAGCTTAATGAGGTTACCATTCCGGATAGATATCCAATTCCGGAGATACAGGAAGTTCTCGCCAACCTCGGCAGAAATCAATTTTTTTCGATCATTGACTTAAAAAGTGGATTTCATCAGATACCTCTTAAGATATCTGATATAGAAAAAACGGCATTTTCCATAAATAATGGAAAATACGAATTCGTAAGACTTCCATTTGGACTTAAAAACGCCCCGGCTATCTTCCAAAGAACTTTGGACGACATCCTTCGTCAACACATTGGAAATAAATGCTACGTTTACGTCGATGACATCATAATCTTTGGAAAAAATTTAGATGAGCATTTCAAAAATTTAGAAATCGTATTAAAGACACTGGAAGCTGCAAACATGAAAGTGCAGCTAGATAAATGTGAGTTTTTAAAAAAAGAAGTAGAGTTTTTGGGTTACGTAGTTGGAATAAATTGAATAAAGACTAATGGGAAGAAAGTAGAAGCAATAGCAAAAATGCCAATACCAAAAACACTAAAAGAACTTCGGTCGTTTCTTGGTATGTCCGGGTACTATAGACGATTTATTAGGGACTATGCAAAGATTGCGAAGCCCCTAACAAATCTTCTACGAGGGGAAGATGGACGCGTGTCCAAACATGCCTCGAAAAATAAAATAATAACTTTCGACGAAGACGCCATTGGCTCTTTTAACAAAATTAAAAATTCATTAACTTCAAAAGAAGTAATCCTTTCTCACCCCAATTTTAATAATGAATTTGAGTTAACTACTGATGCCTCCAATTTCGCGATAGGAGCGGTATTATCTCAAAACGACAAACCAATAACCTTTATCTCTAGATCGTTATCAAAAACCGAAGAGAATTATGCCACAAATGAAAAAGAAATGTTGGCAATCATTTGGTCATTAAATTCACTCAGAAGTTATCTCTATGGTTCTAGGAAAGTAAAAATATATACGGACCATCAACCACTTACTTACGCTCTAAGTACAAAAAATGCGAACAGTAAAATGAAAAGATGGAAGGCTATCCTAGAGGAGTATAACTATCAGCTTATCTACAAACCTGGCAAAGCAAATGTTGTAGCTGACACCCTTTCTCGGATACCAAACGAAATTAATTCATTAACACCCACAATCCATAGTGACGAAAGCTCCAACCATAATTTGGTGCCTTGCACTGAAACTCCGATTAATGTATTTAAAAATCAGATTTTCTTAAAAATCGATGACACGCCCTCTTATCAATTTAAAATAATATTTCCCGGCTATCATAGACACATAATAAAGGAACAACGCTATACAGAAGAAAAACTTTTAGCTCTATTGAAAACATATCTAAATCCATCTGTCATAAACGGCATTCAAACCGAGGAAAGAATTATGGGTAGCATTCAAAACATTTATCCACTCCATTTTGCAAATTATAAAACACGATATACCCAAAAACTCGTTGAAGATGTAACAAACGAACAGGAACAAGAAAACATAATCCTGGAGACGCATAATCGTGCCCACCGAAACGCTCTCGAAAACAAATCACAAATTATTGATAAATACTATTTCCCAGGAATGCTTAATAAGATCAAGAACATAACAAAACTTTGTAGGACTTGCAAAGAAAATAAGTATGAAAGACACCCGAACCAAATCAAATTAAACGAAACACCATTACCGACCTTTCCAGGACACACAGTTCACATAGACCTATTTTTGACAGAAAATAAAGTAGTAATGACGGCACTTGACAAATTCACAAAATACGCCCAGACCAAAACAGTAAAGAGTAGATCAATAGAAGATTTAAGAAGGCCCCTTAGGGACATTATATTTTCATTTGGCGTACCGAAAGCAATAATCATTGACAACGAACCATCTCTCAATTCTAATTCGATGAAATTTATGATGAAGGACGAATTAGGCATTAACATTTATACAGCACCCCCATACAAAAGTCAGGCTAACGGCCAAGTGGAACGATTCCACTCAACGTTAGTAGAAATAATGCGTTGCCTAAAAGAAAGTGGAGCACATAGAAATTTCGAGGAACTTTTGGAACGCGCCGTATCTGAGTACAATCATTCAATACACTCGGTAACTGGCAAGAAACCGGTTGATTTATTTTTCAGAAGAAACGTAGGTTTTACACCAGAAGATTTCGAAAAAGCTAGAGTTGCGAATTTTGAAGCATTAGAAAAGAAACAAAAAAAGGATCTCGAATACCATAACAAGTACAAACAGGAACCTAAACGATATTTACCTGGCCAAGTAATATATGTCAAGAGAAATAGACGGTTAGGAACAAAATTGTCAAAATCATTCACCAAAGAAATAGTTAGAGAAGATAGAACCAGTACACTCGTAACAGAAACCGGACGAATAATTCACAAAAGTCTAATTAGAAACTAAATCATTTCAGTTAATATTTTTTCTGGCAACATGCAGAGCCGACTCGCAGATACTGGATTACTCAAATTCACAATTAGTCACAATAGAGACGGGAATGGCAAAATTACAAGTTGGAACGTTCAAAATAATTCACGTTATGGACTTACGACAATATGAAAACGCAATCAACGACCTTGAGACGACAATCAGGACTAAAGTTAACACAGGACACTCCTTCTACCCATTTCTTTCGTTTGAAATCACCAAAATTAAAAACCATTTAGGTAGACTCAGGCCAAAGGGAAAAACAAAACGATCACTGGATTTTATTGGTACCGCATGGAAGTGGTTAGCCGGCAGTCCCGATCATTCAGATCAAATAATTCTTACAGAAAAAATGAACAATGTTCTCGCAAACAATAATCAACAAGTGGTTATCAATAAGATGACACTTGATAGAATCAATGAAATAACTAATATGACAAATACAATTTTAGAAGCTGTTAGATCCGAAAATAATGTTGAAGATCAATTTTATATGAAATTAAAATACAAACTAGACCTCATAAAAGAAGAAATTACAAATATCGAATATGCCATACATTGGGCTAAAGCTAATGTTATAAATTCCTACATATTGTCAAATTCAGAAATTGATATTGTAAAAGAAATTTTTAGTAAAGAAAACATGCCGTATCTAAGCATAGACGAAGCATTAGAATTTTCTGAAATAAAGATAGCTTCGAATGACGATACGATAATTTACATTGTAAGTTTGCCAAAAACAAATAATGAATATTGTAAAACTTTAATTCTTAAACCAGTAAAAACCAAAAATCAAATTACCAAATTCGACTATAACTCTGTACTTCTATGTCAAAATAAACTTTTTGGAATCAAACAAAATTGCAATAGTTATAATAATTTATCAATTTGCCCAGACAAAAATGTAATAGACATAAGTAACTCCTCATGCATTCCAAACCTACTCAAAAGCCGTATGCCAATTTGCCAAATGATCAACAACCAACATGTACCGGAAATAGAAGAAATCTCGCCTGGACTCCTATTTTTAAATCAATTTAAAGGACCCGTCAATATAAGGAATGAAACAGTCATCTTGGAAGGAACCTTCTTAATAAGATATCATAACGAAACGATACAAATTGGCAACAGAACTTATTCCTCAAACGAAACAAAAATGTACGCACCATTACCTGCTTTGCTACAACCGAAACCTACATCAGGAAATATGGAAGAAGTCTTATCATTAGAAATGATGAAAGAGCTGAACACAAGAAATACAGAATACATCGAATTACTGGACGCACGCAACAAAATATCCCTAGCCGCCGTCGTAACAGTAACACTTTCAGTAATAGCATTAGGAACAGCAATTTTAATGATTCACAAACGTAAAATAACAAAAATTAAGGAAACCCATCCAGAGTTATTAAAGGGACGAAACCACGAACTTTCGGAATCAGCCATTGAAGGACTCAACCAAATTTTTGATAAAAAAACAAACGAGGACGTTTGAATTAAGGAGGGGAGGAGTTAACGTCACATATATTAAAAACTCCAAAGTGCATTCCAAAGTTACACGCGCATCCGCTCTGGAATAATATGCTGACACTGCGTCTACCAGCGATAAGGCAACGGACTCGTGAATACAGAAAAACAACAAGCACAGCCGGTCGAGTTGCAGTTCATAATTAAGATATAAAATATGTTAAGTCAGTTCTAAGTTAAGGTGTGAACAATAAAGTCAAACATCGGGGCCTGCTCCGATGTTGTTTTTTTAAAAAATAAAAATAATAATATAAAATTTAATTTATATACCATAACCCGTACAAAATTTTAACCCACACAACCAACCAAATATATATCAAAATCAAAACTTATTCAACCAACTAAGAAATAACCCTCCTCTAAGACCTCCTAAACCACCTCAACCCATGGACATTGATACGAGCATGAGAACAAATTGTAGTTAATTATACGAACCGACCAAATTTCAAACGGTAAACGGCCTAAAAACTTATCTACCCCCCACCGAAGATCCAAATAAATTTTCACATAAATTCCAATCAAATATCTGAAGAGCAGTACTACTCAAGAGAACATCAACAAAGAGACAAAGACGAAGACGAAGAAATTCAAGATATGACTGATGTACATTTTTTAGATTGAACAGCTCTTCGTTACCTTACTTTAATTGCAAAACGAAGAGCGCTGACGTTTTGAAAATTCTAGTCGATATGGGGTCCAATAAAAACTATATCAAATCATGTTTAGTAAAAAAATCTATAGAAAATAATAATTAATTTCATGCAAACTGAGAAGGCGGTAAAATGAAAATCACTCACCACATATTTAATAAAATTTTCAATCTCGTAGACTGTAAATAAAAATTTTTTCTATTACCAACTCTTACCATCTTTCATGCAATATTAGGAATTGATAGTCTAAAACAACTATCAGCAGCTATCCACACTAGGGACAATTTTATAGTTATTGCAAATAAACAAAAAATTCGACTTAGACAATATAATATAAGTTAACACATTATACATTGCATTTGTTAATGCACGCGCATCCCATCCAGTCAGCAGCAACATTCCAGGTGTCACATTGCACAACTCAACGAGAACAAACAACATTCAACGTTCCCATAGCCATCACTCGGCACGTGGACTACGTCAGCATTTTAGATTAGTTATTAAGCTACAGTTAAAGCCTTCATTATTTTGTAAAACCAGTTCGGTTTTAAGCTAAATAAAAGTAAGACGTGTTGGGATCCAACACCTTTTTAAAAAGAATAAATTAAATTAATAATTCATTAATTTATACAAAACATACTCGTAAACTCGATACAAATTCGGGACGGAACTTATCAGAAAAAAGAGAAATAAGACAACTCATACAAAAACACCGAAATGTTTTTTCTGACCCAAACGAAAAATTGGCATACACTACAAGAGTAATAGCAGAAATTCGCACGAATTCTGACACGCCAATATATTCTAAATACTATCCATATCCAGCTTCCCTTAAACAGAAAGTCGAAAAGCAACTACATAAACTACTAGAATACGGTATAATAAGACAGTCAAGATCACCCTACAGTTCACCTGTGTGGATCGTTCCGAAAAAAGACGACGCATCCGGTGAAAAGAAATTCAGAATGGTGATTAATTACAGAAAATTAAATTCTGTAACAATTGCAGACAGATACCCAATATCGGAAATAAACGAGGTATTATCTCAATTGGGAGAAAACAGGATTTTTTCTGTAATTGACTTAAAGAGCGGTATCCACCAAATTCGTCTTAAGAAATCTGACGTGGAGAAGACAGCCTTTGCAGTAAACCACGGAAAATACAAGTTCAATAGACTTCCGTTTGGTTTAAAGAACGCCCCCGCCATATTTCAACGCACGTTAGACGATATTTTAAGACAATACATAGGTAAAATATGTTATGTATGCATAGACGACATAATCCTATTCAGCAAGGACGCAAAATCTCATTCAGAACACATAGAGATAATCTTTGACACCTTAAGTAAAGCAAACATGAAAGTACAAGTAGACAAGAATTTCCACAAATCCTTCCAAAGTACAAGCAATAGTGAATTTCCCTTATCCAAAAACTCTTCAGGACCTAAAATCAGTCCTATTACTATCCGGATACTACAGACGATTTATTAAACCATACGCTCAATTAGCAAAACCACTTACGACCTTACTTAGAGGACTTCAAGCAAGCGATGACAAGTGGTCACTCTAGAGAAAAGGCTCTAGAGAATGCTAAAAGGAGGTCCACGGCGAAAAGGGCTCGCTCAGTAGAGTCATCAACAGAAACGCCATCTGTCAAAAATACCAAAACGTCGTGTAGGTAAGACAACGTTCAGTCAGGTGGCCAGTATTATTCGGCTGGGAATTGTTCCGACCGATTTAGTAAGGGCGCCATTCTCAAAAGAACAGTTGGTTCTTCTCCAGGAGACCGTTATTGACGTGATGATAGAGGACAGCGACAATAACGAAAAGCCAGTATTTGAGGGCCTAGCACACAGAAACGGATGGTTACTGTTCATATGCTCAAACGAGAATACGGCAACTTGGATGAGAAAACACATCGGCCTGATAAAAGGGAAATGTTGTTTGGAGATGACACTCGTTGAGGAAGCAAATTTTCCAAAAACATATGTGGTCAGAGGCTACTTTCCACAAAGCACCGAGCTCACCAACGAAAAAGTTCTTGTGACCATTGGGGCGCAGAATGAAATGGCAGCCAAGAATTGGAAGGTGATCCAGAGGTCAACCGAAGGTGCGTCACTTCACCTGGTTATCGCGGTGGACGATGCATCACTGTCTAAACTGTCACAGTGGAAGGGGAAGATAGCCTATCGTTATGGACACGTGCGTCTCATTTTAAAGAGCAACAAAGGCGCAGAGAAAGCCAGCGATAGCGCAAAAGAACAAACCACGCCGACACTCGGGAGCAGTGCTGAAGCTCATGCTGGGGACACAAGGTCCAACGAAGTGGAGGCTGACAAACCATTGACTAGCAAAGCCGCGCTAGAACGACAAAAACAAATCGCACGCGCAACAACAACAAGAAAACGCGATCCCGCAGTATGGCATGCGGCGAAAGCGCCTCAGCACCAAAAACTAAAAGCCAAGAATACTGGGGGTCATATGGACCACAAAAATAAGGGTCCTAGGGGCGCGAGGCTCCAGAAACTCGCTGTGGAAAGCCGCCGCGAATGAGCACTCTTAAAGTGCTACAGGCGAACTTGCACCATGCTAAAGGAGCATCGGCCACCCTGTGCAAGAGATTCGCCGCCGAAGACCTATCCATGGCCTTAATACAAGAGCCATGGATGATTGGGGGCCAAATCAAAGGTATTTCAAACAAGGGATGCAAGTTGGTTTATTATCACTGTTCACGGCCCAGAGCGGCGATTATGATTGATTATAATACTAACTATTTTCTCATTTCAGAATTCACTAGTCAAGATCTAGTAGCCATCCTTGTTGAAGTCTCAACAGAGAAGGGAACGCAGGAAATTGTTTGTGCGTCCGCCTACTTTCCAGGTGACTCCAACATTATACCTCCCGTGGAGGTGCAGGGGCTTATTGGGCACTGTCAAGGTAACAATCTGCAGTACGTGATTGGCTGCGATGCAAACGCGCATCATCATGTCTGGGGAAGCTCGGACATCAACAACAGGGGTGAGTCTCTCTTAAGTTTTCTCTTAAGCAAAAACACAAACATATGTAATAAGGGTGCAATACCAACCTTTATTAATGCGGTTAGAGAAGAGGTACTAAACCTAACTCTAACCAGTCCTTACATCCATCGCCAATTTTGTCAGAAATTGTATTGAAGTAAAACACGAGTGGGTTCAATATTACAATATAAGTAGTTCTTGTATTTGCAAAGGTTAGAAACGAAGTAATAAAAATATACATGGGTAATAGAGTTGTATATATCTAAGTTGTTACATACGTTAGTAGCTGAATAAAACAACCAATCAGAATAGGACACGTATGCATGAGTTAACGAAGAATATGAAGATAGGAATATGAAGATTATATAGAGTTGTAATTAAACAGTGTTGCTTTTAACACTCTCACTCATTGTTTAAATTCCAACATTCCCAAAAGCTGTAGATTATTCTTAAATCTTTGAGTCGTCAAAGGCTTTGTAAGTATATCAGCACGTTGTAATTCAGTATTTACATATTTGAGCTCAATAGTTTTATTCTTCTGAAGATCTCTGATGAATTGTAGTCTTATGTCGATATGTTTTGTATTATGATGCAATTCCGGATTTCCAATGAGTCGAATTTCACCCTGGTTATCAACATTAAGAATTGTAGGTGAGCTTTGAGAATATCCAACATCAGATAATAATTGCTGAAGCCAAATTGCTTCCTGACGATGACTTCTCCAAGTGATTGCGCTGTCGTTTATGAGAAACACGTAGCCTGTTGTGGATCTTCTTGTGTCGATGTCACGAGCAAAATCTGCGTCAGTAAAACCTTCAAATTTGAATGATTTGTTTGATTTATATTCGATGCAGTTGTCTATAGTTGCTTTCAGGTACCGAAATATACGCTTAAAGGCCTCGACATGACTTCTTTTCGGACTTTCGGTGAATTTACTTATTTCTCCTACTGCATACGAAATATCGGGTCTAGATACTATAGCAGCAAACATCAAAGAACCAACAGCTTGTCTAAATGGGTATTGGGCATTATCTTCGTCACTCGATTTAGTTAAATATACGTTGCAATCAGATGGCGTTGAAATTGTATTAGCATCATCCATATTAAATTTCCGAAGAATTTTCTGAATATAGGAATGTTGATTTATTGTGATGGACTTGTTCAATCTATCCCGATGAATTTCTAGGCCAACATAATAATTATGCTCGCCATACGTAATACGAAAATTTTCTGACAACGTATCAATGAATAATTTTAATCCACGTTTGCTAGTGGACATTATCAACCCGTCGTCAACATATAGCAGCAAAATCATTGTACTGTTTTCAATAGTTCCATAGAAAACACAGTGATCGGCAATAGATTGCTTCATTTTAAATATTTTTAGAAATTCAATGAATTTCAAATTCCAATTTCGAGACGCCTGCTTTAGAGAGAATATGTTTCTTTAAAGTCTATTCCAGACTCTTGCGAATAGCCTTTGGCTTTAAATATGGCTTTAAATATGGGTTCTTG
Source organism: Clusia tigrina (assembly GCA_920105625.2). Taxonomy (NCBI): domain Eukaryota; kingdom Metazoa; phylum Arthropoda; class Insecta; order Diptera; family Clusiidae; genus Clusia; species Clusia tigrina. The sequence continues at coordinate 371,439,939 of OV050030.1, forward strand.
ATTTGGGAGTGATTTAATTTTAAACACCCACTTACATCCAACAATATTCTTGTTTTGTGGCTTATGTACCAGTTCCCATGTTTGGTTTAGTTCGAGTGAATCTAGTTCATCATTTATCGCTGAAATCCAATTTTCTGCATATTCCGAACTAACAGCGTCATTGTATGTATCCGGTTCTGAAATGGTTGCCAAGCAACTCATGTAATCGATATCAAAGCGTTTACAATTAGCGGTACAATTTCTTTTCACAAACCATACCGTTTATGTTCCCTCACATCTGCTGCTAAATCTGGATTTGTAGAGCTGTCAGGAGTCGTTACCTTATCAATCGTTGAAGATTCCTTTGTTATCGAAGTCTTCGGAGTACTGGCTGCTTGTTGTTGAAATAGGAAACTATCAGATACACTGTCTTGTTCGCCATTTACATCATTTGTTGCTTCTTCTTCTATTTCAATAGTTTTCTCAACTTAAATAGGCTTTTCATTGAAAACGACGTCACAGCTAACAACAACCTTCTTCGACTCTTTGTCATACATGCGAAAGTTTTTTGTGGTAGGTTCATACCCAACAAAAAACATTTTCTTCGCCTTAGCATCCCACTTTTTCCTCCCAAGTTGTTTTGGTTGGTACACCATACATTCAGTACCGAAAATCTTCAGGTGACTTAAATCTGGTTTCTTGCCAAACCACCATTCGTAAGGTGTTTTTAAACGATTTGCAGGCGCTGATCTGTTTAGAATATAAACCGCTGTTCGAACTGCTTCTGGCCAAAGAAATGTGTTCAAACCGCTCGCTAATAACATCGTACGAGCCGACTCTTGAACTGTCCTGTTGTCCCTCTCGATGAAACCATTTTGTTCTGGAGTGTACGGCGAGATCTTTTCTAGAACAATCCATTGTTTGACAGAAGCTACACTACATCTTTGTTTATAAACTCCGTACCGTTGTCACACCGTATGTGTTTCACCCGTTCGCCAGTCATGTTGCGTACCATAAAAATGAAACATTTTAGCTTTTGATGCATTTCAGATTTGTTACATATAAAGTAAACATACCTGAAACTTGTGCTTTCATCCTTAAGCAACATGAAATAACGAACTCCACCAACTCCAGTTTCATTCATCGGGCCGCATAAATCCATATGAAAATATTCGCATTTAGCTGCTTCACGTTTGATTGTTGTGCTATGGGATGAACGATGCATTTTTCCTTTTTTGCAATCTTCACAAAAAAAATCAGTTTTATCTGTCATGTTTATTCCATCAGCTAGATTTTTATTGCACATATTCTTGATTGCTGCTGTATTTATGTGCCCAAGTCTGCAATGCCACTGTTGAAGAGTATCTAGCTTCGCCGAATTTGCTGCACAATCATTTCCCAATTGAAATATCATTCTATATTGATTTTTAGAATCCCGAACACCTGTTGCCACAATATTTTCGTTTTTGTCTTTCAAAACACAACATGTGGATTCTGTTACCATTGAGAAACCTTTGGATGTCGTTGATCCAGTAGAGAATAAGTTTTGTTTTAGTTGTGGAACGTATTGTACGTTAGTGAGAGTGCGAGGTATCCATTTGTTGTTTACAAGAGCGTTTATGTTAATTGTGCCAAAACCTCTAATTGGCCATTTATCATTATTTGCAATGTAAACAAAGCGATTGGAACTTGTAAGATGTAGTTCAGACAACCACTCTTTACGTGAAGTCATATGCTCAGTAGCACCTGAAGCTGCGATCCACACATCGCTATAAGGGGCTGATATGACATCTGACATCGATGCAACAAAGGCAACCTCGTCGTCATTGCTGTCTCTTTTCGAATTACTCTCTTGTTTATGTTTTATTTGTTTCTTTTTTGCACGACATTCTCTCTCCCAATGTCCAACTTTGTGACAAAAATTGCATTTAGATGTTCTCTTTCTATCTGCAATAGATTTTTTGTGTTTATCTGATTTTGCATTAAACGCTGCTTCCGTCACGTCAGCGTCGTTATTTTTCTTAAGCTGATCTTCCTCTAGTTGAAGTTCTGCCATCAGATTTTCTATGTTTCTACCTTCTTTTATATTATACCACACAGTTTTGAAGTTTTAGTACCTTGGTGGCAAACTACTTATGATTCGCACCATTTTTATGTTGTCGGATAACTTTTCACCTTGCGCCTCTATTTCTGCCGCTAATGAAGATACTTTCGACACATATGCTGCTACTGATTCATCTTCTTGCATCTTTAGCGAAAAATATTCTTCGTACAGGCACATAACTTTCACTTCACTTTGCTTGTCGTGGATATTCTTCAGCTTTTCGTAGACTTCGTTTGAGTCGGAACATGACAACATATGATTTGCCTGATCCTTTTCGATGGAGGAATTAAGTATTACCATGGCTTTACCGTCACGCTTCATCCACAAATCCCTCTGTTCTTGGGTTATCGAGTCATTAAACTTCGTCTTCCCTTGTACTATTCCTAGTAATCCTTGGCCTTTTAAAACCGCATCGACATTGAACTTCCACAACCTGTAGTTGCTGTTGTTTAGTCGGTGGAAAAAATGGATGGATTCCTCCGTCATTGCTGCACCGTTTTATTTTTAATCAAACCTTAACACTTTCCAAATACTTGAACTTTAATTTAATTTAATTAAACTCCACTGGGCCCATAACCTATTGAAGTAAAACACGAGTGGGTTCAATATTACAATATAAGTAGTTCTTGTATTTGCAAAGGTTAGAAACGAAGTAATAAAAATATGCATGAGTTGTATATATCTAAGTTGTTACATACGTTAGTAGCTGAATAAAACAACCAATCAGAATAGGACACGTATGCATGAGTTAACAAAGAATATGAAGATAGGAATATGAAGATTATATAGAGTTGTAATTAAACAGTGTTGCTTTTAACAAATTGGCATGTATCTGACGAGCCCTCTCTGTCAGATCACTTGCATATAATATTCGACCTACCAGGTGAATCTGAATTAAAAAATGAAGTCTTCAATCCAAAAAAAACACATTGGAGACTATATAGAGAATTATTATAATCAAGATCCGACTCGCTGCCTACACGTATAAGTTCTGTTGGTGAACTCGAGGAGGCGGTGTATCGACTAAACGATATAATAATCTCAGCACATCATGAAAGCACTGTGGTCAAAACTCACAATGTGACTCGCAAGGTCCCATGGTGGAATGACAAGCTTGCAGATATGCGCAAAAAGAGAAGAAAACTGTTCAATCGTTGTAAACGCACGAAGGTGTGGGACGACTATAGGGCCGCTCTGACAAATTACAACAAAGATCTAAGAAGATCCAAGGGTGAGTCTTGGAGGAAATTTTACGAAAGCATAGTCGAAACGCCAGAGAGCGCCAGACTCCATAAAGCTTTACGCAAAGAACACTCGAACGGTGTTGCAACTTTAAGAAGACCAGATGGGTGTTATACAATGAGCAGGAGGGACACTTTAGAATACCTGCTTCAAGTGCACTTCCCGGGGTCAACTAGAGTGTAAATGACACTGGATCAGCCGTCATGCGACCAATGGGCCGTATTAGACAAAAGATCCTGGAGTTTGTCTGGAGTAATATTTACCCCAGACAAGGTTAAATGGGCTGTTGGGTCCTTTAAACCATTCAAGACACCAGGTGAGGATAACATTTTTCCAGCCCTCTTGATAAGAGGACTGGATATAATGCTTGAATCATTTGTTGATATTTTTAGGAACAGTTTCAGCAGGGAGTACATACCATCCATATGGCGTAAAGTCAATGTGGTATTTATTCCAAAATTGGGAAAGAGGTCCAGCGAACTGCCTAAATCTTACAGACCTATCAGTCTCACGTCGTTTCTTCTAAAAACTATGGAAAGATTGGTGGATCTACATATTAGAGAAACGCTAGACAGAACAACACCTCTGCACAAATCTCAGTTTGCATATATTAGGGGAAAATCCACGGAGGGAGCGCTTCATTACCTTGTAACAAAGATAGAGAAAGCTCAATATTCCAAGGAAATTGCTTTATGTGCATTCTTAGATGTCGAGGGCGCCTTTGATAATACCGGTTACGGCTATGCTCTGCAAAAATATCGATAAACCGACTGTTGGGTGGGTTAAAACGATGTTAAAAAGCAGAGAAATTAGCTCGCCTCTGGGAGACGAGCCGTATCAGTCAAGGCAATGAAAGGCTGTCCCTGTGTTGTCACCCCTTCTATGGTCTTTAGTTATTGACGATCTCTTAGTCAAACTACAAGGGTTAGGCTTTGAGGCAATTGGATATGCTGACGATCTTGCTGTCATTATTAGTGGCAAATTTGAAAGAACAGTATCCGACATTATGAATCAGGCTCTAGCCTTCATATCAGAATGGTGTCGCGTAGAGGGGTTACGCATGAATCCTAGACTGAAGACCAACTCGGTATTAGAATTTTCAAGACACCCCCTTGTGCCAGCACAGTTAATGAACAAGTGGAAATAGTCCACTCAACACTATCTGAAATTATGCGATGTTTTCAGACCGAACGTACTCATAGCTCATTTCAAGAACTTTTGGACAGATCTACATCCGAATATAATTATACTAACACTCAGTTACAGGAAAACGACCAATTGAGAAATTTTTTCGGTAGACGAGTCTCTATAAATCCAGAACAATATGAAAACTCACGAAAAGAAAATATGGAATCGCTTAGAAAAAAACAAGCAAAAGATTTAGAAATCATAATAAAAACAGAAAAAACCCATGAAAAACTACATCCCTGGAGAAGGAATTTACGTTCGAATAATCATGCGAATAGGTTCAACACTGACAGCAAGATATAGAAAAGAAATTGTTAAGGAAGATAAATTCAGTGGAGTCATCACCGAAAAAGGACGAACAGTCAGAACCTAAAATAATTTTGCGAAATAATTCTTAACTTTCTTTTTTTTCAGACTTTTTGTACACTTGGTATAGGTGGACTTTAAAATAATTGACTAAACGAATTCACAACTAGCGACTTTTAAAACTGGGCTAACAAAAATACAAACAAGGACCTATAGGACAATCCATAGAATAGACCTGGACGCATGTCAAAGGACATTAGACGAACTGAATAATATATTTCAATTTAAGATTACAGGCGAAAACCCCCTATTCCCCATTCTCATTAACGAATTCAACTTGATACAAAGCTATCTAAATAGATTTAAGCCAAAAAGATATAGAAGATCAATAGACGAATTAGGAAAAGCATGGAAATGGACTGCTGGAAGCCCAGACCATGACGACCTGATTACTGTAGAAAACCAGATTAATCAATAAAGCACTGTTCGACAGAATAAATATGTAATATCACAAGCATATCTAATAAAATTTTAAAAATAATAAAAATTCAGTCTAACTTTGCTGTTGAAATTAAATATAAACTAAAAATTATAAAAGACGAAATAATGAAGATCGGTTATGCCATACATTAGGCTAAGGCCGGCATCGTAAATTCATATTTCAAATGAAGAGATAAATTTAGTAAAAGGTATATTTGAACAAAATAATATTACATTAAATAATATGGAAAATCATTAGAACTGGCAGACGTAAAAACTGCCACTATGTTACTCCATGTAATCCGAATTCCACTAACCGATGAAATAATTTGTGATTCATTACTAGTAAAATGAATTAAAAAGAATAGAAATATAACTAAGATTCCTTATGAAAACATTGTTACATGTAATAATAAGATGTATGGTATAAGAAACAAATGTAATGAATATAATACTGTAAAAATATGTAGTTATAAGAATATTATAGATATTAGCAATACTACCTGTATACCACGCCTTCTTCAAACCAAACCATCAAAATGCACTCAAATCAATAATCAGCATGTCAAAGCTTTTCGAAAAACTTTTTCTTGGTAAATTAATGCCGCATCTAAATGAAAAACGCATCATTCCTCATCACCAATTTGGCTTTCGCGAATATCATAGCACAGTAGAGCAGGTTCTTCGGATAGTTAGCGAAATAAAAAATGCATTTGACAAAAAACAATACTGTCCTGCCATCTTTTTAGACGTAGCCCAGGCGTTTGACAAAGTATGGCACGAGTGGCTTATCTTCAAAATCAAAAAACCTGAAAAAGCACACCAAATACTGGAATCGTATCTTAGGGGCAGGAAATTTAAAGTGAGAATTATTAATGCTTACTCTAAAAACTACGACATCAAAGCCGGCGTACCACAAGGAAGCGTGCTAGGTCCCGTGCTGTACCTAATATATACTTCGGATCTGCATACAGACAAACATTTAACCACAGCAACTTTTGCCGATGACACTGCTATCCTTACCACTCACCCAAATCTCAAAATTGCATCTCGTGATCTAGAAGACCACTGGTACTAGTAGAAAATTGGTTGGCAGACTGGCGAATTAATGTCAATCAATCAAAATGTACGCAGATCACATTTACTCTAAAAAAAGGTGAATGTCCAACTATAAAACTAAATAATGTTCCTGTTCCGCAAGCAAAAGAAGTGAAATTTCTAGGAATTCATCTTGAGAGACGATTGACCTGGAAGAGCCACATTGTAGCCAAGAAAAAGCATATGCTACTAAAAGGCTACATTGGTTTATGCACAATAAATCCAGATTGAGTCTGGAATACAAAATACTCTTGTACAAAGCTATTATTAAACCAATTTGGACTTACGGAAGCCAGTTGTGGGGTGGTGCAAGCAGCTCTAACATATAACTAATAAAAAGAGCATAATCGAAAATTCTCAGAAGCATTGCTGGCCCACCTTGGTTCGTTAAAAACATTAACATTCACAAAGACTTTTTTTTTTTTTTTTTTTTTTTATTAATTTACAATATAAATATATATGTATTACAATTTTTCTACTTATGCCTCAGCGCTAAAAAGCTTGATAGAGGCTAGAAGGCAACCTATTGACTAACAAGAAATTTAAATTTTAGTTAATTCATTTAATTTTAAACTTTTAGATAATTCACTCAATTTATACAATTTTAATTAAGTTATAATAATTAAGAAACTAATAATAATAAAAATAAAAAAAAAATTAATAAATTCATTGGATGTATATTTATGCATATTGCTAATTAATGCTTGTTGGATGTCTCAAAACGCAAGAAGTAAATCGGTGTTTTGCAATAAATACTTTTTTAAATTTAATTTGAAAGCAGACAGAGATTCAAGGCTCTTCAAGGTGTTAGGTAGCTTGTTAAACTCGTTTGGTCCAGCAAAACAGATACGTTGCTTTGTTAATTCTAACCGACATCTGACTACCTGTAGATGCCGCGCTTGCCTAGTAACTCGATTTGTGTGCACCATGTTTTGCTGAAATTGTAGGGTATGGGTTCCTATACCACGTAAGGTTTTAAAAACCTGTACCAATAGTTGTATCTTATATAGACCTTTCACTGGGAGTACATTTTTAGCAAAATCTTTATATAAACTCGTCGTGCTATGTCTCAAGGGAAGATCAAAAACAATTTTGAGGGTTTTGTTCTGTGCTATTTGCAAGGATTTCAAATAACAATTAGTTTTACTACCATACACTATAGGTAGGTAAGATAAATGAGAGTGAACCAGAGACTGATAAAGCATCATTTTTGTTTCTATATTTAGCTTATTCTTAAATTTGTACAAGATACCAATTCCTGATGATATCCTACTCTTCAATCTCTTGATGTGACAATCCCACATCATATTTTGAGTGAAAGTCATTCCTAAGTATTTTACACTTTCCGACTCTTGTATTATATTTCGGTCAATTTGTACAGTAAATATATCATCATTTCTGTAATTTGATGGTTTAAATCTAACCAAATTCGTTTTCTCTTTGTTTAAAGCCAATAAGTTAATTCTTGCAAATTCAGAAAGAATTGCAGAATCATACTCAATCTGTGTTCTTAGAACCTCTAGATGTTTGTATTTGTAAAAAAGACATACGTCATCAGCAAACATGAACAGCTTACCATTGAAATGTATGTTTTTTAAGTCATTAATGTAAATTTTGAAAAGTAATGGTCCAAGGACACTACCTTGTGGGACACCACATGTCACAGACAACATACTGCTTTTAGCCACACCGATTTGTACAATTTGCTTTCTATTCCTTAAATAATCCTTAAAAAGATTTAGGGTTGAAGAGGTAAACCCAAGAATATTCAATTTAGAAATCAGTATTTCATGATCAACTAAATCAAACGCCTTCGAGAAGTCGTAAAAAACACCCGCAACGCCTTTGTAGCCTTCATCAAGGCCACAGCAAATGTAATCCACGACATTTACCACTGCCTCTCCAGTACCAGTACCCCTCCTAAAACCATATTGCCGATCAAACAAAACATTATTCCGTTCCAGATAAGCTGCTAGCTGCTCATACATAATCTTTTCAAAAATTTTATCAATGATAGAAAGAATTGAAATCGGGCGAAAGTTTTGTATGACATTGGACTGAACACCCTTAGGAATAGGAGTCACTTTGTGAATCTTCAGAACGTCAGGATATGTTGACTCTTCGATCATGCGATTGAAAATATTTGCAACAATATTGCAGAGAAGAGCTTTCTTTGAGAGCAACATCTTTGGTGTAATTTTATCAAATCCAGGACTCTTGTTAGTTTTTAGGTTATCCAAAATATTTTCAATTTTAGCCCTATCAACTGCAGTCAGTCTAAAATTATCGTTCGTAGGTACTAAAGTACGAAAAAAATTGTAGTCGTCATCTATTTCTTGAGCTATGTTCATTTTCGTATTCTGAACTACATTATAGAAGTAGTTGTTAAGCTTTTCAGCCTTATCATTATCTGTAGATAAAAGAACATCACTTTCATCTACAAAGTCTATAAAACCAGTATTTTTTTTACCCAGTTGTTTATTGAGAAAATCCCAAGTTTTTCTCACATCACCATTACATAGCCTTAAGTTATGTGAATAGTAGTCGTTCCTTAACTGTTTACTACATGTATTTATAATTTTACTAATTCTTTTAAGCCGTTTAGAAATAGTTTCATTATTTCTATCTTTCCTTCTTGCTTTCAATAATTTTGTTTTATAATTAATAAGACCCAATAAGGAATTAGTCATCCAAGGGTTGATTTTATGTTTGATATTCACATCTTTTGTATTTATGGTTGTACACTGTTCAGCTGCTGATGAAAGCATGTTAATGAGGTTCTCACATTTAGCTGACGAGCTATTTGAAATGTTGCATACATAAGAGTTCTGTTCTAAAATATTTGCAAATTTGTCATAATCAAAACATATTTTCTTCTCCGAGACTGTTTCTTTGAGGTTGACTGTTAAGTCAAGCTCACACATTATCAAGTTGTGATCTGTCAAATTCGATTCAATAGAATTTATTGACATACTACATGACAAATTACTAAAAACACAATCTATACAAGACATACTCAACGGTCTGGTTATAAGATTATGACAGGATCCAAAATTAAACTCAGAAAAAGTATCTAAAAGTTGTTTACTCAAGTTATTAGTACAAAGTATATCAACATTAAAATCTCCAGCAATTATACAAGGAGAATTGTGAGCTAATGGTAATATAGATTCAAGGTTTATATAAAAATTTTGCACGGGACACTTCTGAGACCTGTACAACGACGTTATGACAAGGGGTTTATTATCAATTATTATGTTTGGAAGTGATATCATTATCAAATCCAAAAAGTTTCTACTCTGATTCAATAATACCCTGTGCTTTACTTCATTGTTTATGTATATAGAAGTCCTTCCAAACCCATCATCCCTACAGCAATGAACCGAGTTAAAACCAGGTAAGAAATATAAATCCGTACAATGTGCATCAAACCAAGTTTCTTGTACTGCAATAACAGTTGGCAGTTTTGAAATTTTGCATAATTCATTTTTAAATATGTTAAACTTGTTAAGTGAGGAAATACTTCTTACGTTTATTGACAGGAATTTAAAAAGTTTCGAATTATGTTCATTTATGTTAAGATTATATGAATCGAGACTTGAAAAATAAGAGTTCATTCACATGCAGAACAAGAGTAACAAAATTAAAAATCAAAATGGAAAATATATAAAAAAAAAACAAATAGAAAGTTAAATTACTGGTGTTCTCCATTACCAACATCATCTTCAACGTCAGCTATATGAATTATGCTTCTTCTTGAAGAGCCACCAGCGTATTTATTGAGTAAATTATCCACGTCATCCATTGTTTTCAAAATGATGTGCCTGAAATTAGCATCTCGTTTAGCAATTACGTTTCCACCTCTAGCGTACACAAACTGGAACCCCACAGCTTTCAACGACTTTGCATGATTAAGGATCTCAAGTGATTCTTTGCACAAATAGTCATTTACATAAACATTCTGAAGCTCACTGATCGTTTTTAGTTTAGATTTTCCATTCATAAATGCTTTCTTTAACTTCTTACTGTTGAATTTAACAACTATTGATCTATTTGCTGATCTGTCATTCTGTCTAAGGACGTAAACATCCTCTATGTCGACTTCACTTATATTCGCTTCCGTTTTCTTAGCAACATCCAACACTACATCCATAGCTTTCATTTCATTGCTGATGTAAACATTGTTAATGATACAGTCGTTTTGCACTCTAACATCGTTTAACAACTTAACAGTGGATTTTAATTGTTTTATTTCATCTCGTAGGGTGAGATTATCTTTTTCCAATTTTGCAACTTTTTGCGTATTCATTTTAACACCTTTTAGAATTTCATCGTATTGGGATGACATGAACTGAATCGACTCGTTGATTTTATTCAATTGGTTTAATTTGCAATTTATTTCAGCTAAATCACTCGAAGCAGAAGACGCATTTTTATTCGGTGTACATAGCAGACATATGTATTCGAGAGTATCATCAGTTAACAATTTGTCATATTGAGTTTTATCCAGACTGGTACACAGTGCATGAAGAGTCTTACCACACTTATCGCACTGGATAGATTCATCACTTTCCATAACCTCTGTATTGCATTTGCCACATAATTTTTTATTGTTAGGTAACCTAGACGGGTATCGTTTGTTCGGCATTACACAGCTTTCGTTTCCCTTCTTGTATATACTTGTTTATCGATTTTATCTTGTATACTTTTAGGCTCCGTGCTAAAAAAAAAATTACTTTTGCTTCAGAGTGTACCCTAATGTAATCCTGGTTCTTGTCTTAGATGACAAAGAAGCAGCACCAAGCACAACAGGCAAGCTAGCAATTAGACAGCTGATTTCTTGAAGTCTCAATTTTTTGTTCTGAACTCACAACTCGGCTTCCATCAGATCTGCTCCATAGGAATCCACATATGTAACGAATGGCCAATTATTTCACTTGATCGCAATTAGAGCAGGTCAATTAGCACTCTCAACAAGTATGCACGCAAAGTTCACTGTTCCGCCTTCCGCCAAGTCTGCCTCGGTACAATCAGAAACCAACCAGGAACTTAAAACAAATTGGAAAAGACAGGTGTACTCGATTCCTCCTGAAACAAGAACAGCCAGGACGACAGTTACACGTACGCGAGGCTTTTAAGTGAATTAAATAACTATTATAATCTGCAAATTAAGATAAGTTTCGCGGACCGCACAAAATTTTTGCTTGAATATACCACTCGTGAAAAAAGAAAACTGTGATTCCAACCTGAAATATATTAAAAGAATTAAAATTCATCCAAACCACCTAGCTAGAACCCTGGTATATAATAGGGTCCCTAGCCGCATAAAACGGACTGAAAGCACTACAATCTTCTTCAGTTTAAATTTATAACTAACTATGTACTAGTACAAATTCTATGGATTTCATTTATTTTTAGTAACTAGTATAAATAGAACACTGATATTTAAAATACACTAAGCGCTGGCAAGGTGTATTATTGCTAATCAATTAGTTTGTAAGATTTGCCTACTTATTGTTAGTTTATTGTTAGAAGACACAATAAATAAACATATGAAAATAAAAAATAAAAAAAATTATCAAAAAATATCTCACCTGGAATCATATTGCTAAATCAATACAATGGTACCACCGAAATCGACAACCAAGAAATCCATCTCAGCGGATCATATGCAGTCCAATACCACAACTCTACAGTTTCAATTGATAAGCAGAGCTACTCCTTTAACGCAGTAGGTTGCACAACTTCCGTCACGCGCTTTGTAAGTGGAGCGGATTCTAGGAACTCTATCACCACGACCACAGGTAGTCAAGCTTACATTTTAGATTAAGACACTTTTGTAAACTAGTTAGATTATGAACGTAAAAGAATAAAGGTTTCTTGACCAGAACAATTTTTTTTTGTGTTTCCAACTCAAGGGACACTAAATTATATGACTTTTTCAGTAAGTGTCGTCATGTTACCATGCATGCATAAGCTGATGATCTTCAATTGTATATATCCAGAGCTATTGGTCTCATTGAAGATTTATGTGGTACGCTAAACGAAGACTTGATCATAATAGCAGAAAGGGCTAAAGCTAATAGGCTGAAGCTCAACTCCCAAAAATCATATGTCCTCCCGATTTCCAAGTCTGGTTATCCTCTCTCAGAAATACCGACAATTTCACTAAATGATACTAAACTTAAATTTATTGAAAAAGTAAAAAACCACATTAACTGCACACTATCCTGTGAGGATCACATAAATTCTGTGGTGAGTAAAGTATACTATACCTTACGGAATCTGAGGGGGTTGGTGCTTCAGCTTCTAGTGCCGATCATGACTTAGTCAGATGTTATTTAAAGTAGACTTGACTACATCTCCCGGCATAAGTTGCAAGTTGCATTCAATAATGCTACAAAATATGTACGAGTATGTGGTTTAAGAAAGTTTGACTACATCAGTAAGTTTTGCAATTAACTCCTTGGTTGCAATATTTTTAATTATTTGGATGCTAGAAATTGCTTATTTCTTCACAACTGGATATACTCGTATACGAACACATAATTATTTGTTTGTAAAGTTGAAGTTGTTTTGTAAATCGAGGAGAAATATGAACCCCTTAGTCCTTAATTACAAGTATTTCAACTCGAATAGACTCTTTTTTGTGAATGCCATCAGGTTGTGGAATTCATTGCCCTTGGGAATTATGAGTATCACAACTTTAAGCAATCAATTTTTCACTACTCTTACTGCTATTTTTTATTTTCTTATTTCTTTTTCCTTTTCGTTTTTCATTGTCTTTCTGTACTGACTTTTCCTTATTTCATAAATTTTTTTTATTTATTTATTTAATTATTAATTGTTCAATTATTTATTTGTTTAATTATTTATTTATTTGATCTTAGCTTATTTAAATATTTTTTTTTGCATATATAATACTAATTTAGTTCCATTTAATTTCTATTCTTAGTCTTAGTTTTATGTAATTTTTGTTGTATGTAATTCGGTTTTATTCTGCTGTGTCTTGCTGCATTTAAAGGACCCTGTCTTATATGTGAACGCTATTAAATTTAATAAATTTCAAATAATTATAATTATAATTATGAAGTAATAGAAAAAAGCGTTGGATACCAAAGCATTCAGCTTGCTGTCTAACTTAATTATACCCTTTACCTTTAAAAAAGGTAAATAGGGTATACTAGTTTTGTGCTTTTGAGAGGGGTTGCAATTTCGAGAAGGAGGCGTGGTAGGTATGGACATATATATACAGATATGATCAGAATCACTTTCTAAGCAATTTTATTTTGTCCGTCCGTCTGTCCGTCTGTGGCCACTTTTTTTCTACACCGTTAGAGCTATTTTAATGAAATTTTGCAAAAGTGTAGCTTGCACAAAGATAGAAAACCAGATAGCTATATGGACCGATTTGGACAAAGACCACGCCTACCTCCCATATAAGGAACTTTTTTCACCTTTTTTAAAATGACTATAACTTCGGTCCAATTGACGGAATCGTGAAATTATGTGGCAGTTATGGAGATGTGTGTGCTACTAAACACTGTGCTGGTATATAATAACTGCCACGCCCACTATTAACAAATATTAATAACTTAAGATCTGGTAGAGATTTACTGACGAAATTTTACGGGAAGGAACATGTGGACATTATAAAGCTATCTGCAACAAATGTGGCTGATCAGCGAAAGACTCGCCCACTTTTGATATAGGGAACTTTCGGGTCTAAAATTAAAATTAGTCTACCTATGCTCGTATTGATGCCAGCGGAATAAAAATTGGCAGAAACATACATGGGGTCCATAATAGTGTGTGTGCAGAATATGGAAACCATAATACAACTCCACGCCCACAATTAAAAATCATTACTGTGTTCCTATTAAAGATTTATCAATAAAATTTCACAGGAAGATTGCGGGTACTAACATTAAACACCACACAAAAAATGGGCGTGTTATTTCTAAAGCCACGCCCACTATTGACATATTATTATAACTTGCGACCTACACAATATTTTTTGACGAAATTTTACATTAGTGGTTATATTGACACTACAAAGCCATACACAAGAAATGGGGCCGATATAATCATTTCAAGGTACCCTACCGAAAATTACCGTGGATATGCTCCTAATGATGATTTATGAAGAAAACATCCCCATTGTTGAACCCGCACGCACAAGGAAAGGTAAAGGGTATTTCGTAGTCGGTCTAACCCGACTTCAGACTTCTTTACTCGTTAAGTTTTAGTCTAATATATAAATTAGGGAAATAGAAAATGAATCTAGTATACAGTTAAGTGAGATGAGGTAGTTTAAGGCTTTTAAGAAAATCGTTTAGTTTTAGGATGTTGTTGACTGTTGTGGTTCCAAGAATTTGGTCCGCAGGTGTACTTCCGAAACAAGCGTCACAACTCGGTTTAATTGTAGGGCATTCAATTAGTGGTGGTTTATGGAAATTGGAGTGCGCCGGCAAAACTTGCATCGAGGAGGTTGATTGCCTGATAATAAGTGTTCGTGCGTAAGTTTGGTTTGTCCAAGTCGAAACGTATGAATGGATGGATTTTTATTGAAGTTAACGATGCTGGGTAGAATGGTCTGTCTGGGATTTCTCCGTTTATAGTGAAGGTGCCAGGTACCGGTTATATTGTCCTTTAGTATTTTATTGATGACTCTATCAATGCCATTTTTTTCGGTGGTTGGAGGTAAAAAATTAGGTTTTTTATGGGACGAATCTTGAGACTTAGGAGACGAGTAGGAAATAACCATTGTATTTGATAGGTACGGATGAGTTTGTGGCATATGCTAATTTAGTCTCTTGTAGAGAAATTATTGTGGGGGAAAATTCTATGACTAGTAAGCACAATTCATAAAACTTATTAAAGAAAGCTGTAATATTCCATGGCATTATCAGATGTTTCAGTTGAAGATTCGGCGTGTTTGTTTTGTTTAATAGTACTGTGTTTGTGACAAAATAATTTTTTGTCGCGCTAGCTAGTTTAGATGTTGTTGACTCAGTTTGGTGGTTTGAATATTTTTTTTTGTTGGCAGTTTGTTCTAAGTGAGACGTAGTGCTAGAATTACCTCTGGGTGGGTTAGCGTCGTTTGTGGAATTAATATGTGTTAAATTGTTACAATTTGTATTGTTGGTTGCTGGTTTAGAAGAAATTTAAGCATATATAACGGATGAGGGTGAAACTGTTTGGATTTGGTATTTTTAACGACTTATCGCATGGAGCATGTGTTAGTGATTTTAATTTTTATGATTTCTTTTGCTTGGATAAATTTGGTACAAGTATTGGATGAGACTGAGTGCTCCTCAGAGCAATTTATGCAAAATTTATTAATTTATGCATGTGGTGGCAATGCACAGTTATTGCATGGTGGGGCTTTATGCTGCTTTTAGCTGCATGACCCAGTAGCTGGCAATTCTCACACCGCATTGGGTTTGGAAAATATGCTCTCACTTTTACCGAGTGCCAGCCAACATCAATATTTTCTTATATGTTATATTGGTCAAAAGTATTGTATTTTTCTGTCAATGATTCTTAAAATGTATATGCTTCCATTACTCCTTGGGAGCATAGTTCCTCGGTTATTTCTCTTTTAGAAACATGTTTTTGATAAGGTGAGAAAATGGTCCCTTTTGATTGCCTGAGGTTCTCATGATATGTCGCTTTGATACCGTAAACGCCATGTAGGGCTGCGGATTTGATCAATTTTTGACAATTGCCTTGTCTTTTAGGAGGAGTGAGAGATTCCAATCTCTGCAAAGCGAAAGTGGTTTTTTATCATCCGTTGCTGAGATTACAAAAAATTGGATGTTATTGCTACTTACTACTGGAAGATCCGGAAATTGTTCGAAAGGTTTGCATTCTGACTTTTACTTTTGGGTCTTTCACTAAGCTCCTCGAAGCGATTAGTCCCAAGGTTAATGGCCCCGTGGGGCATGTTTTTAAATAGAGAACAATGCACTGATATGTGTGTATAAAAGAAAAGGAACTGAGAAAAACTAATAGAGCAAAATAACAAAGAAGAACGCAATGCGAAAACAAGAGTTAGCTGAAAGAGCCAGTCCAAGAAAACAGAATTGTGCACTACGAGAGTTAGTCGAAGGCTGATCAAATATATATTATATTCCATTATAAAGAAAACAAGACCCCATAGAATTCATAGATATTCCGGTCAACAAAAAGCTAGTTACAGAGGAATGATAAAAAAATCATAGCTTTATACTACAAACGCATGGAATACTGGAGCACTATTCAACGAGCCGCATCGTACAAATAATATAGATTTATTCAGTATTTGATTGCCTGATCCATCAGTCGGTGCTACTCACAGAACATTTCTAAGTAAAACCAGGGTACAGTCGGATGAGGCTTATTTAGACCACTCCGATCACCATTAATAACAATAAACAAATAAAAAATGAAATAGTGCAATCAGTTTTACTATGGAGTTTTACAATCATTTTTTTATGGAGTAAATCAAAATATCAACAAAATTTCGGTGCTTTTTTATGTTTTTTGTAAATTATCATTCCAAAAATTCGTCGGTCCACCTGTCTGGAGCAAATACCATTTAGTGGCTTCGACCAAATTTTGAACTCGTTTTTAAAAAATTGAAAAGACGGATTTTATTAAGTTTCACAAATCCATTATAATACTACGGTAAAATAAACACAAGTTAGAAGTCTCTAATTTAATGCTGACCTTCCAAAGATGGAGGATACCGCACTCCATGTGAAATACTGGTCTGCCTGGTAGACAATTGATGGATCAATTTGCTCACTTTAATCACATCTTCGATGGTGGACTGCGTCTGCATATTGTCACACGGCATTTTTGAAAGATATATTGGCCAGAAATATAGAGCATTTTCCAATAGGGACGGGTAGATGTTAAAATAGAATAAAACAAATTGTGTGTGAGATACTGGGGCTTCGCTGGGTGACGCGGATCCGAGAGGCCAAATTTTCGATGACTCTGGTGCATAGATCACGCTGAATTTGAGCAATGGAACGGGTTATTTTGACTTCGAGGTCTCTGGTCATTTGTGGCTTATTGGCATAGACCTGCGACTTAACGAATCCCCACAAGAAAAAGGCTAACGGCATGAAATCGCACGATCTCGGTGGCCAGTGGAAGTCTCAGTGATATAACCATGTCCTCAAATCTCTCTTGTAGAATTTCGTGTCATTCACATTGATAGCATCCAGCTTGGCCCAACAGAAATTGGTTATCATCGATCGGTAGCGCTTTCCGTTGATGGTGATAGCAATGCCATCGTCGTCTTCGAAGAAGTACGGACCGATGATGTCATTGGCCACAATCAACACCAAACAGTGAGTTTCTGTGGATACATTGTCACTTCGAGGACCTCGTGTGGACCGGCGTCGTCCCAAATCTGGCAATTTTGCTTGTTGATATGCCGGTTCATCCAAAAATGGGCCATGGCTGAAGATGATTTTTTGCTGAAATCGGGGTCCGCTTCCAACTGCTTCAGAGCCCAGTCAGTGAACACACGGCGTTGCCTTTGGACCTTTTCCTTCACTTCCTGGGTTAGTTGGATTTTGTACGGATTCAGGCCCAAGTTCCTACGGAAATTTGACCAAGCTGCTAGCTGCGAAAGGCCGAATTCTTGTGTGCGACGCGGAATTGACTCGGGTTCTCCTGTACACTTTCACTGAGAGCTGCGATGTTTTCGGCAGATCTTGGGTTTTATTGGCGGACTGTTTGGTGTTGGTTGATTACTCACTGAACCGGTCGACTCGAATTTGACCACCAAACGTTGAATAGTTGTGTGGAAAGGACGACCATGTAAGTCGCAACGTGCTCATCGATTCCAAAAGAGAACACCCATTTTGATAATAAAGTTTCATCATTTGCACGTGCTGCTCCACGCTGTAACTTGCCATGGAGATTTGTCTTTAGTGACTGAAATATAAAAAAACAGAAACAGTGACAACGGATAAAACAACATGAATTGTTAAAATCTCAAATTGGAAAACACTTTATTACAGTTTCATATTGAGTTTCTTTCCCCTTAATTTGTTCGGCTTAACTATTTTCCAGATTGATAAAACAATGAATTCAAACAAAAGTGCCAAAGTATTTGTTAGATAACACGTGTATATTTTATTTCTGAAACCAAAATTAGCAAAATGTTAAATCTAAAATAACTATTTGCATATTCGATTCATATCTTGTATCGAGTTCGTATCGAGTTTGTGCGAATAAAACAGCAAACGAGTAAGTGGTATACTTACTTGGCAGCACTGTGTAGGGAACCTTCCTGCCTACGCTTATGCTGAGGTGACGCTCGCCGTTGTCCAGGGTCCATACAAAATTTATTCATTTGCAGGGTTGATTATAACTATTATTTATTATTGGAAAAAAACTTAACCTATCTAACATGGATATGTACTTAATTCTAATACAGAGTGTTTTCCTGAAGTACGGCCGTGGTTTACAATATTTTACCAGACCGTAGCTTTTACAATTATATGATATTTCAATATACTTACGTGCGGTGGCGAGGAATCCCACGTTGCGGCGAAATAGTCCGTGGTGTTGACCTATTTCCTGTACATAGGTCACGAGTATATGAGTTAGCACCGAGAAAGGCAGACGTATCCCGGAATTCTCGGTGTAACGAAAGCGTCAGTGTTCAGTGCATACTCGCTAGGGGTTGCTTTGGACAAGAGCTGAGAAAAGCAGACGAATCCCGAAATTCTCAGTCTTGCAAAAGTCAGGATCTCAAGCGAGTATCCTATGTCTAGGTTAACACTGAGAAAAGCAGACGAATCCCGAATTTCTCAGTGTAATGAAAGCTTCAGTGTTCAGTGAATACTCGCTAGGTGCTGCTTTGGACAAGAGCTGAGAAAAGCAGACGAATCCCGAAATGCACAGTCTTGCAAAAGTCAGGATCTCATGCGAGTATCCTTTGTCTAGGTTAGCACTGAGAAAAGCAGACGAATCCCGAATTTCTCAGTGTAACGATGCGTCAGTGTCCTAGGATAGTTACCTCTATGTTGTCACTTTGCTGGCTCGCCGAAGAAGAAGGGCTGAGTTACGCTCTGTTCGCGTTTTTATAATCCCTTCTCAGCTGTTTGTGGTGTGAGGTGTTCGGGCGCTTTTCCATATGGCCACCAAGTGTGCTGCGTTCGATCCTGCAATTGTGTAGCCCTAGTGGCCGCTAGATGGCGGTGATAATTTTTTTCCGGTGTATATATATGTTTTTTCACCTTTCTTATAATGGCTATACCCAATTCGGCCCATTTGATTGTCGGTGGAATATGACTATGCAAAAAAATGCCACTATTAATAAATATTCATAACGTAAGATCTGTTAGAGATTTATGGACCAAATTTTATGAGAAACGGCATGTGGATATTATAAAACCAACTGCCAGAAATAGGGTTGAGCAGAGAAAGAACCTTTCAGGACTAAAATTAAAATTTGCCTAGAACTACTCGAATTGATGATATATGAAAATGGCAGCAGTGTACATTGGGTCCATAGTAGTGTGTGTGCAAAATATGGGGAGCATTCTCCGACTGCCACACCCACAATTAACCAAAAATCATCACTATGTTTCCATATATAGAAATTTTATTTATAAAACTTACATTAAAAACTACACAAAAAAAGGGTCACGCCCACTGTTGACACCGCCCTCCAGAATAAAAAAATAAAATCAAAGCTTTATGAGCCTGATATGAAATTGATGAAATACCAGGTTAGGTTAGGTTAGACTGCCCGGCCGTTAAGGCCACATATAGACCTACAAGGTCCTTTGCGGTGCCAGTTGGATATACATTTAAGAGCTATAGTATGAATCGTTGAACAGGAAGACGCTCTTAGCAAATATTAAGAGAAAAACTCTCCCTAGTTGTGCGACCTCTTCTAGTCCTTCAAACCAGGGGGCTCCAATCAAATTAGTTGCTCAAAATTTGTGTTTTCAATTATTTTGAGAAGTTATGTGGTTTACGGAATTACGATGGCTAGAGTTAAATGAGGTTCAGTTCATTTTAACAACTTAATAAATCAATTTTAAACCATTCTCACAGAACTCGCACAAATACATTAAAATCAAGTGCCTGTTCTATTTGTTCTATTTTACACATACATAGACAACTTACATCCCAGCAGTGTGTAGTTAAATACTAGTAAAACTACTAGTTAAAAACATACCAGCACTGGTTAAGCCGCAAACCCTATTTACATGAAGCCAACTGGTATTTTTTACATGGCGGTGTCCTTCGA
The DNA here is from genome assembly GCA_920105625.2 of Clusia tigrina. Taxonomy (NCBI): domain Eukaryota; kingdom Metazoa; phylum Arthropoda; class Insecta; order Diptera; family Clusiidae; genus Clusia; species Clusia tigrina. The sequence goes on from OV050030.1 coordinate 371,460,605, forward strand.
AAGGACAATTGTCCTGCTAAGCATAAAGTTTTAAGTAACTATAATGCTAGAATGATACTAGTTCCATACTAGTTATTATGTGAATAGTCCCTGGCTAGTTACAAAGTGTTACTTTTTAAGTAGTTATTTAACTAGTTTTTGGTTTACAGTAGATATGAAATAGTCAAATTGAAAACATCCCTTAAATTTTTTTTATTTTATTTTATTTTATAAATTTCATATATATGTATGTACATAATATAATAATGTGTACTCGATCATGTATAATAATGTTTGTGCATAAATGAGGAATGTATTAATTCAGCATGATGCCGCAATTCCACTCTTCTTTGCAGACACTTTCTGGAAACCCTTTTTTTAATACACTGGAAGGCTTTCCTAAGTTGCATCTGGCAGCTGTGGCGAGATGGCAACAACTCAATTGCAACTGTAAGAAATGTAATAAAATATAGTGAATTAGAATACACAATTATTGAATATTATTCTAATTGTCGTCAACTCGCTGGCGAATTTAATCCAAGAAAAATCTGTCTTTTTACTCAGCATATTTCCTGGTTTATTTCTGAAAAACCACCGTATTACATAGAGAATTAAAATAAATTAAACGCTTAACGCAGTGTGTCCTTCACTTGTTCTTGCTGGTCGACGACTAAAGTCAAACTCGAGCATGTGTACCAGAGATAAGGCGATTGAAACGTTGCGGTAAATCCACAAACAAAATGTAAAAAAACAGCTAACGATTGAAACAAAGGAAAACAAATACCGCAAACTTACAAAAACAAATTTCGTACGCTTACAAGTAAAAGACAATTTAAAATACATATAGTTAGCACGGAACTCTTTTCTTAAATGTATAAATACTAAACAGGGGTTCCCAACATCCCGACCCCCGTGAATCAACCCGATTCACCTCGATTAACGCCGAGAACGGCCAATTTGGAAGCGGCACATCTTTTCAGCCCACTTGCAGTGCGTACATCCATTTTTCTGACTTCACAATCCGCTCCAGTATATATGGCTTCCACCTTACCTCGACACCATTCTGGACGAGGTACGTTGGGATCGTATATGAAGACGAGGTCATCTTTCTACAAAGGCTTCGTTTTTGGGACCACTTAACCCGACGTGTCAATGTGGGGAGATACTCCGCTATCCATCGCTTCCAAAAATGGCCTCTTAGTTGTCGAGCAATACGCCACTGTTGTCGCAAGACACATGTTTTCTCCAAAACATCATCCGTAATTGGAGTTTGCGTTTTATTGGCTTCACCCAGCAGGAAGTCATTGGGCGTCAGTGGTTGCTCCTGGTTGACATCGACGGGCAAGTGTGTCATCGGTCGAGAATTGACAATATTTTCGGCCTCGATGAGTAAGCAGTTGAGTCGCTCTCGCGGCAACACTTCTTTGAATGTTTGGCGTAGGACGCGTTTGACGCATTGCACCAAGCGCTCCCAAGCGCCTCCTTCGGCGGGGTTGAGGGGCGAATTAAAAAGCCATTCAACACCCTTCTGCGACAGCTCATTCAGCAAACGGACACAGTCAAAAACCTCGCTGAATCGTTTTGCTTCCGCGTTTACACCGACCACATTTTTCCCATTATCGGACCTCATGAGTTTTGGAATGCCACATCGATTTCAAAAGTTGCGTATGGCAACTATGCATGAGTCGGTACAAAGTTTATGGACCAACTCCAAATGCACAGCCTGCACGGTTAGGTAAGTGAACAACGCACCCATCTTTTTTCGGTACTGCGTCGTACTGTTACATTTAACGGGCCGAAGTAGTCGAGACCCGTATAGCTGAACGGCCTTATAGGCGGAGTAAGTCTATCGACCGGAAGCGGTCCCATCAATGGTGCCGGGGCGCTGGCTTTATTCAATCGACATACAGTACAGCAGGCAATTACACTGCGCAACAAGTTCCTTAGACGCGGTATCCAGTAACTTCGACAAATTTCACAAATGGTGGCTTCTGAATTTTGGTGACGCATGTCACAGTGAAAGTGCATTACGAGCAGTTTTGTGAAGACATGGCTTGACGGCAAAGTAGATAAAGCCAACTAGCAGCGTCTATGCGTCCTCGAACACGAAGAACTCCATTTTCATCAATATATGGAGAAAGTTGAAGAAGCGAGCTGGTGCGGGCTAGATAATGAGCTTTTTCAATCTGTTGCAACTCCGCAGCGAATTCTTCACGTTGAACAAGGCGGCACAAACAAAGTTTAGCAGTTTCAACCTCTTTGGCTATCAGACCATAGCATCGATATGGATGAACACGGCAGCGGCAAATATCGATAAATCGCAGGACCCATGCTGTCATTCTCACCAGTTTGCTAAATGAAGAAAATCGATTAAAATTTAAAGACTTACAGTTTACGACGACAAGGGCATATTTAGGACGAAGTTCTTTGTTAGCTTCTTCTTGATGATTAGTTGTTGAGCCATCTGCCGGCCAGACGCGTTTGTCTTGTAGCAAAAAGGATGGACCGCTACACCATCGGGCTGTGGAGCCAAAATCAATACGATCGTTCGCTCGTGTGGCCTCGTCGGCAACATTGTGTTCTGTAGGTAGCCAATTAGCAATGGTGGTAGCAGCTAATATTTCGGCAACCCTACGTTGCACAAATGGCTTGTAGCGACGATGTTCACTGCGGAGCCACTGAATTACCGTTTTTGAATCACTGCAGATTGTGCAGTCTTCGATGCCAACAGAATGATCCTCTCGAACACAGCTGATTAGTCTTGTATCCAACACAGCTGCTTAAAGTTCTAGTTGTGGCACAGTTTATGACTTCATCGGCGCGCATTTCGCTTTTGCACAAATAAATGCGATCTCCATCTCACCAAGAGCGTTCGTTGATCTCCAGTAGGCTACCGCGGCAAAGGCATCCTCACTGGCATCAACGAATACATGAAGCTGGAGATCCTTGGGTGTGGCACTCCGATAATAACATCGAGGAATAACATATTCGGCGACCGTTGGCAACTGTGTACGGCATCTTTCCCACGCGCCATTTCCGTCATCTGGCAGTGGTTCGTCCCAGCGGATATAATGCTTCCACACCTCACCTTTGAGCAGCTTCGCGAATATTACGAAGTTGCTGAGAAATCGCAACGGGTCGAAAATCGACATGACGACGCTTAGAAGCTCTCGCTTCGCCGGACGCCGTGCTCCATTCACCATATTTGAATTCACATTATTAAACTTCAATTTGAACCCGAAGCTGTCTGATGAAAGCCGCCAAAACAAGCCGAAAACTTTTTCCACGAGAACTCCTTCCATCTTTGCCATTTGACACGTAGCTTCGTTACCACCAAGCGCGGCTACCACCTTCGACGAGTTCGACAATGCGAAATTCAAAACCGGCTCTCATATGAATTGCTCTCACCCGCTGCGAGAATTCAACTGCCTCCTCTTCCGCGCCAAAACTGTCGACGTAATCATCAATATAGTGGTAATCCAATATGGACTTTACAGCCCGGGTTGCACCGCGGACTTCATTGCTATGCTCCAATACCGTTTTAACATAGTGGGCAGCGCAAGGCGAACACGCAGCTCCAAAGGTCCTCACGCGCATTTCGTAAACCTCGGGTGGTTTTGCGGCGTCCCCATCACGCCAAAGGAACCTTTGAGCACACCTATCATCACGCTGAATCAACAATACATGGTGGAACATCTCCTTGATGTCGCCACACACCCCAATTGCTCCTTGACGAAAATGAAACAGTATAGTAGGCTAGGCCCGGTACTTCTGTGGACCCTTCAACAGGTGCGAATTAAGAGACACACCGTCCACTTCGGCGGCACCATCAAACACCATACGTAATTGGCTTGTTGGCTTGTTGGGATTTGTCACGGCAAAGTGTGGCAAGTCCTAGCGCTGGGCATGGTGGCCTCTGCTTGCGACAATTTTCGTGCGTAGTTTTTCGTTTGTACTCTGTAGCAAAGTCCGCGTCGCGCTTCATTTTCGCTTCAATACTCCTTAACCTTTTCTCCGCCGTGGCGTAGCTGTCAGGTAGCTCTACATTACCACGCTTCCGTAGTAGGCCTGTCTGGAACCGTCCTTCAACCCGGCATGTAGTAGACTAGGCTGATGGCAAGCCAAGATGGCAGTGGTCAAGGCCAATCAAAAGCGTTGGCTTTACCTGCGAATATGGTTGTACGGGCAGCTTCTTCATGTGTGTATCGTAGCAGCTCATGTCCGCTTTGTTCAAGCTTTGAGAAGGCAATTGTAAATTTGACACACCATATACGTTCCGCAATCTGTGCTTCTTTTGCATACCGGCACCACTGATGAGCAAATCCACCACGACGACTGGTTCCTGTCCTACACGTCCTCCGAACCACTGTAAATTCAAGCATTGATCTCGGCCATACAACTCAAGTTCTTCCATAAGAGCGCTGTCAACCATTGTTATTGACGAACCCTCGTCAAACAGCGCTTATGTCTACTGGCAGGAGTAGCTTTCTATCGGCAATATCGTTACTGCAGCTAAGAACCGCTGAACCGGTATCATCTTGCTGGTGTGATACGACCTTTGCATGGTACCGTGTCTGGCACGAACTTGAGGCGGCGTTGACTGATTTGGCGACTCGTGCACTGGCTATACTTTGCGCTTCTGTATCTTGGCTATAACTGGTAGGATCCGTGTTCTTTTATTTTTTTGGTGGGCGATTTTCAGGCTGCTTTCAAGCTTGACGATGCGCGTCTGCATTGCCTGAAGCATCGCTTCCTGGCGTGTGGTAGCGGCTAATGAAGCACGAGTGGTAACCCCTTCGGCAATGGAAGCGGCTGGCGCATCTATACTGTTACCCGATGTAACCTTGGGCGGTGCGGTTGGTACAGATGCGCTGCTTTTTGAAGCCGGCTGGCTCACTGGTGTAGTCCTATCGATGTACCTGCAAGATTTACTTCAGGATCGTGGCTAAAACTCAAGTCACCAGTTCTGCAGTGATATGGCAATTTCTCGCACCTGGGCACCTTGACAATGCGAAATAAAGATTTGTCGTCAACCCGCTGAATTTAACGCAAGAAAAATCTGTCTTTTTACTCAGTATATTTCCTGGTTTATTTCTGAAAAACCACCGTATTAACTAGAGAATTAAAATAAATTAAACGCTTAACGCAGTGTGTCCTTCACTTGTTCTTGCTGGTCGACGACTACAGTCAAGCTCGAGCATGTGTACCAGAGATAAGGCGATTGAAACGTTGCGGTAAATCCACAAACAAAATGTAAAAAAAACAGCTAACGATTGAAACAAAGGAAACAAATACCGCAAACTTACAAAAACAAATTTCGTACGCTTACAAGTAAAAGACAATTTAAAATACATATAGTTAGAACGGAACTCTTTTCTTAAATATATAAATACTAAACAGGGGTACCCAACACTAATAATTACCCATTATCAAGATTTTTGTGATCTTTAGCCTTTTGCCGTGAGGTCCACCTATATTCAAAGCTAATATTAAGTCTTCGTTTAAAACGCTACAGATACCCTTAGCTAATCCGTTTCTTATTAAGCTCCTGATAGAAGACACCTTTTGAAATTAGTTCTAAATATGTATCCATGTTAATTTTTCATATAATTGAAAAGTTTCAAATAAATTTTGAATACTCGATCGATCGAATAATAACTGTTTTTCTTCAATTCCAATGTTTGTCTTCACTTCTATTTTTATCAAATTGTCAAGGAAGGAAGAAAAAATGCTCAAAATTTATTATACACACAATGAAGTGCCGCAGAAGTCAGCAACTGGTTAACTTATAGATAAGTTTTGAACTAGTAAATTAACCACTTGATTTTTTACTATTAAATTTACTAGTATATTTTGAAGACTGTCTGTAATTTTCACTACAGGGATATAGAATACGTGTACAACAAACACAATAAATTCACTTACACATTACGTGTGACCAAAAAAAATCGATGAAACGGTAAATAAATAACGTGGGAATCGACTGTCTTTTCTTAGCCTCGTTTCGCATGAGACGGCAACGCCGCGGGTTTGCATAGCACGGCAATGGTAAACATAATAAAAGTCCACAACAAAGTCCCAAAACCAAAACAATATTTAAAATTGCGATTGTCTCTCGACAGCTCTTTATGAAATTAGTCGCCAAGTGCGACAAACTCATTTTTCCCAAGAAATTAAAAAAGAAGTCTGTACGTCCGTTTTTTTACCCCTAAAAATAAAAAAAGGAAAAAGTTTTAAGGAGAATTGCCAAAATAAACAACAAAACGTTGGACGGTTGAAAGTCTCCGTCGGCAACTATCCGAATTGCACTGTATTTTATGTTTTGAATTGGGATTTTTGTTGTGCTTTGTTTTATTTTTCAGCCGCAATCATAGATTGTCTGATCGTGTGAAGCTCTTGGTATGAGGACACACACTTCTCGCCGTTGTTGTGAGTTTTGTACAGTTTTGAGGATAATTTACCATTGCCGTGATATGCAAACCCACGCCGTTGTTGTGTGGTGTGAAACAACGCTTCTTCTTCTTTGGTACTATGCTTTTTGTTATTGTTCTCTCAGAGAAAAATTCGCTCTCTATCAGAGTATGTGAGTTTTGCTCGCAAAAAAGGGTTGCTTTGTACTCAAAATTTCCATTTCATTCCATTTGTACTCAAAATTTCCATTTTTGGATTTGGTTAGTATCAGCGGAAACCTGTATCGATCCTCTGATCACTCGCCTGTAATAATCACCCTTTATGAACAGCCAGAATATACAAGTCCACTGTTTCGCCTAGGAACCAACCAAACCGATTGGTTAAAATACAGAAAGTATATTAGTAGTCATATCTCTACAAGAGTTGAGGTAAAACATGCAGATGATATCTATATATATAAAAGAAAGTGACGTTAGTTACTACGCTTATAACTGGAGAACGCCTGGACCGATTTCGGTGATTAGCACCAATTCGGACAGGTCTCCGCCCAAACAAGGAGAATACTTAAGAAAATTCTGGAAAATTTCCCGAAAAAAAAAATTATGAAGAAAATTCATTTTCCCATACATTTGTATGGAGCGATTTTATAACGCCATCTTAACTCAAGAACCCATAAAAACGAACATGATTTTAAATGCTGTATTGCCAGTAGATGGCGTTGTGTGCATCAACTTTTGACAGCTTCATGCATATGCACAGTTGGCAGCCCACGCAAGATGCAATGACATATGTGACTTGAGTTTAGTAACATAAATATCGGCATTTTCTTAAGCTTTTATCAGTTTTCGTTAGTTATTGTAATTCAATTTGATTTAATACATTATTTTGAAACGATTTATTGTGAAAATTGCCAGCGAAAAGTGATTTCATAGAGGTGAGTTTAGTTTGATGAAATGCACATTGTAAATGGTTATGTTCTTTGTTATTGCGTGCTCATCGATAATCAACCCAAACATTAATTTCAGATTGTCCAATTAATTTTTAGGTGGAATACTTTGAAAATCAATTCGAGTTCGCTGTTCATTTCATTCTGATTGATCATTTTGGTGTGGAATTCTATTTTCAAACGGTAAGTTGCCAAGAAAGATGTTTATTTTGTGAGGTTATGACATTTGAGCACATGTTTTGTGTGTTCATTTCTCAGTGTAATTCACAATGCCAGAAGATCTAATCTTTCGCGTCGAACGCAAAATGCAAATAGAATTCGGAATATTGCCTATCAATTGACGACGGATGAACAAGAAATAGCACGAGAACAGCGCCGTGTTAGTATGGCCCGACTTCGTGCATCACAAACACAAGAAGAAAGACAGGCGGCAAATGAAACGGCTCAGTTAACAATGAGAAATCGTCGGGCAAATGAAACAACTCAACAACGTGATAATGTAAATCAACGCATAAGAAGAACTGCTTTAAGTGTTGATTTGGATCGAGTAGCGTTTCATTACGATTGCAGAATTGACTACAGCTCGCATCCATCCGTTCAAATTGGCCCAATGGAGGTTGTGTGCAACCATTGCGGTGCATTGAAGTTCGCTGGAGAAACACCTGGATTGTGCTGTCTCAGTGGCAAGGTTAAATTACCACCATTGCCCTTGCCAACAGAGCCATTGCGTTCTTTGCTTACTGTTGAAACACCAGAATCACGTCATTTTCTATCGAACGCTCAGAAATACAACGGATTCTTTCAAATGACTTCATTTGGAGCAGATATTATTCATGAACGCGGATTCAATCCGACATTCAAGGTAATAAATTAACCGAGCATTTTCTTTTGATGCACAAAAAATATTGAATCTAATTTCGTCATTGACTCTACAGATCCAAGGCCAAATTCACCATCGAATTGGATCATTGCAACCACTTGAAGACGCACAACATAAATTCCTACAAATTTACTTCATGGGCAATGTGGAACATCAACTTGATCAGCGCCAAACAATCAATACGGCAATGAGAAGAGGAATTCTTCGCGATTTGCAGCAGCTGCTTCATGAACATCATGCATTGGTTCGGTTATTCAAAACTGCGTTGGATCGCATGCCAACTGATGACTACTACAACTAAAGTCGTGATCAGAGCGGATAAACGACCTGCTTGAACGCACGAACGCCAATTTAACGCTCCAACAATAGATGAGGTTGCAGTTGTGATTGTTGGCGAAAACCGGGAATCACGCGATATTGTGCTCACACGTCGGGACTCTGGGCAATTGCAACGAATATCCGAAACACATCGTTCATACGATGCATTGCAATACCCACTGATGTTTTGGCAAGGAGACGATGGATATTATATCAACATCAAGATGATAAATCCATCGACCGGTGAGAATAGATATCATAATAATTTTCATTTCAATATGACACTAATGTCACTGATATCATTTTAGGTGAGGAAACTACCAGGAAGGTCATCGGAATGAATTTTTACGCGTATCGTTGGTTATGATTCGCCAAAATGTTGACAACTATTTGCTTCGATTTCGCCGATTGTTTCAGCAATTTTGCGTCAATATGTATGCCAAAATAGAAGCGGAGCGACTCCTTTTTATCAGTTTAAATCAAACCAAACTACGCACGGAGCAGTACATTCATTTACGCGATGCAATTAGCACCGAAGGAAATGTATCTGATTTTGGTCGGTTGACCATTTTACCGGCGACGTTCGTTGGCAGTCCACGTCATATGCATGAATATACGCAAGATGCAATGACATATGTACGTCATTACGGCCGTCCAGACCTGTTCATCACCTTCACGTGCAATCCTAAGTGGATAGAAATTGTTCAACTGCTGCTTCCTGGCCAAACATCAAGTGATCGGCACGATATCACCGCACGTGTATTCAGGCAAAAAATCCGGTCGCTCATGCACTATATTGTTTGGCATCGTGTCTTTGGGGATACTCGATGTTGGATGTATTCGATTGAATGGCAAAAAAAAAAGGCTTACCGCATGCGCACATTCTCATTTGGTTAGTCGAAAGAATACAGCCAGACCAAATTGATGACATCATATGTGCCGAGATTCCTGATCCCGAAACCGATCCAGACCTGCATGATGTCGTAATTACAAACATGATTCATGGACCGTGTGGCGCCATTAACCCACAATCACCGTGCATGGTCGACGGCAAGTGTTCCAAGCGTTATCCACGAAATTTGACTGCTGATACCATCACTGGCAACGATGGTTATCCACTGTATCGACGTCGATCATCTGATGATGGCGGTAGAACAATCACAGTCAAAGTGAAAGGAAATGATTTCGTGGTCGACAACTCTTGGGTTGTTCCGTATTCGCCACTTCTTTCCAAAACATTCAGGGCGCATTGTAACGTGGAGTATTGCAATTCAGTGAAGTCCATCAAGTACATCTGCAAATATGTCACGAAGGGCAGTGACATGGCGGCTTTTGGTCTTCAAGCTCCTGACCCCAATGATGAAATCACGCGCTATCAAGTTGGTCGGTACGTATGCTGCAATGAGGCGATTTGGCGTATATTCTCATTTCCCATTCATGAACGCTATCCGAGTGTTACACATTTGGCAGTGCATCTGGAGAACGGTCAACGAGTTTATTTCACCGCAGCAAATGCCGCTCAACGTGCTCAAAACCCATCAGCGACAACATTGACCAGTTTCTTCTCGATTTGCCAAATTGATCCGTTTGCACGTGCGTTACTTTACTCAGAGATGCCGCGTTATTACACTTGGAATGCTTCATCGAAGAAATTTCAACGTCGAAAGCAAGGTAATGTAGTTCCTGGTCATCCGGATGTGCGTTCTACTGAAGCTCTTGGCCGTATTTATACAGTTCATCCGAAAAATGATGAATACTTTTACTTACGACTATTGGTGGTGAATGTTCGTGGCCCGACATCATTTGAATCTCTTCGAACTGTCAATGGTGTAGTGTTGCCAACATTTCGTGCTGCATGTCAGGAGCTCAATTTGCTGGAAAACGATACTCATTGGGACACGACAATCGCTGAAGCAACTGTTTCCGCATCTCCAAATCAGATACGCATATTATTTGCGATCATTATTTCCACATGTTTTCCATCGAATCCACGTGAATTGTGGGAGAAGTACAAGGATGACATGTCAGAAGACATTTTGCATCGACTTCGTGTCCATTCAGAGAATCCCCATCTTGAGATGAATGAAGAGATGCACAACCAGGCTTTGGTTTTGATAGAAGACATGTGTTACCTCATGTGCGGCAGTTTGTTAGTCAGGTTAGGAATGACATCGCCTGATCGTGGAGTAAACGACACTTTCGAATGAGAATAGCAGCGTGAACGTGAATACGACACAAATGCATTAAGCCAATTGGTTCGAACGAATGTACCATTGTTGGATCCCCAACAAAAAGAAGTGTACGATACGGTGATGAAGGCAATTGATGATGGAAATGTCGGCATGATTTTCCTTGATGCGCCTGGTGGCACTGGCAAGACATTCCTCATATCATTGATTTTGGCTGCAGTTCGTGCAAGATCAGAAATTGCTGTAGCAGTTGCTTCTTCTGGAATAGCGGCAACGCTGTTGGAAGGTTGCCGAACCGCTCATTCTGCATTAAAATTGCCATTAAACCTGCAAGCGGTTGAAGAACCAACATGGAACATAGCGAAACATTCAGCAATGGCCAAAGTTTTGGTAGCAAGCAAAATCATTATCTGGGACGAATGCACAATGTCGCATAAACGCGCGTTAGAAGCTCTGAATCGCACTATGAAAGATCTGCGTAATGACGCAAGACGTTTTGGGGTGCATTGATTTTACTCTCAGGCGATTTCCGGCAAACACTACCAGTAATACCACGATAGACCGCTGCCGATGAAATCAATGCTTGCCTGAAATCATCACCATTGTGGCGTTATGTGAAGAAACTTCGGCTGACGACAAACATGCGAGTTGCATTGCTAAACGATCCATCTGCCGAAGTGTTATCCAATCAACTGCTAACTATCGGTAATGGTCGTGTTCCTGTCGACGCATCGAATGGATTCATTTCGTTCCCGCCAAATTTTTGCAATTTTGTCTCAACGAAAGAGAAGCTCATCAACAAAGTGTTTCCGAACATCATTGCTAACCACAAAAACTACGATTGGTTGAGTGAAAGAGCAATTTTAGCAGCAAAGAACAAGGATGTGGATCACTTAAACTTCAAAATTCAAAATCAAATCGTTGGGACACTGCATTCCTTCAAATCTATCGACTGTGTAACAAACGAAGACGAAGCAACCAACTACCCAACTGAGTTCTTGAATTCATTGGATGTGCCTGGCTTGCCACCGCACAATTTACAATTGAAGGTTGGTTCAGTCGTCATCATGCTTCGCAATCTCAACCAACCAAAATTATGCAACGAAACGCGTTTAGCGGTCACAAAGCTCATGGCCAATGTGATTCACACAAGATTACTAAAAGGAAAATTCAAAGGTGAGGAAGTTCTCATTCCGAGAATTCCAATGATCCCAACCGATATGCCATTCGACTTTAAGCGAATCCAATTTCCAATTCGTCTCGCATTCGCCATGACAATTAATAAATCACAAGGCCAATCATTGAGTGTTTGTGGCCTGAATCTGGAAAATGCATATTTTTCACACGGACAACTGTATGTCGCATGTTCCCGTGTCGGAAAACCATCTGCTTTGATCGTTTTCGCACCTGACAACAAAACGAAAAATATCGTTTATCACAGAGTGCTTCAATGAGGGGAAATACAATTCAATAAATGGAAAAATAATTTCATACGAGTAAGTACACATAAAGTACTGGCGATTAGGAGTATCAGTTTAAAGCCAGATTTTATTATTATTTTAGGTTCGTCAGCGGAGGGACGTGGCAAATGAGTTGTTTAGAGCAAGAAGGCTGAAGATATATAGTACTGACGGAGACAGTTATCAATTTATATCTGCATTTTTCATTTCAGTTTCATTGGTGGAGGGGTATGATCAATGTATGTTTTAGTCCTAAATACATATATGTACGTACATCTATAGTACAGATCATGGGACATTTTTAGGCAAAACAACGTTTGCCGGGTCAGCTAGTAGATAATAATATTGATATTTTCAACTCCATGCTAGCGACTGCAGCCGCAGTGGCAACGCCAAAAAATACTTCTAGAATATGCAAGTATGCCTGTACAAATAGCCAAATTGAAAAACTTGTAACACAGAAACGACGGCTGCGCCGAGAATGGCAGACCCATCGCTCACCCATCTCTAAATACAATCTTAAAGCAGTATTCCCTTTTTAAGGCATCGAAAAACTTTATGCCTCCAATGGAAGGTGTAAAACCTCTAAGAAACCCGTACGGCGCGTGGGCTCAAAGCGATAAAGAAAGAGCACTCTGCTTTGCACGACATCTATGCAACGTGTTCCAGTCGAATATGGCTGCAAACTCCTTTGCATTGCCTGCCTTACCTTGCAGTACTGAGATTGCCCAGCCTTTTAAAATTTCCCTTCCTGAAATAGCCAAACATATTCAACAACTGAATCCAAAAAAATCACCTGGATTCGATAATATTACCCCGAAAATGCTTAAACAGTTACCAGATTCTGCATCAGCATTTCTCTGTAAGCTTTTTAACGCAAGTTTGGGCATCGGTTACTATCCGAATGCATGGAAGAAGTCTCAGATATGTATGATAGCTAGACCCGGAAAAGACGCAACGCTGCCGTCATCATATAGACCTATCAGGCTGTTTCTTGCCTTTCCAAATTGTTTGAGAAACTACTACTAAATAATCTATCTGCTTTTCTTCATGAACATAGCGTAATACCGCAACACCAATTCGGTTTTCGCGAAAAGCACAGCACTATTGAGCAAGTGAACCGAATTTTAAATGAAATAAGAAAAGCATTTGAACTCGGGGAGTTTTGCTCTACAATATTCCTTCACGTGGCTCAAGCATTTGATAAGGTATGGCATCAAGGACTGATGTTCAAAATTAAAAAGTTTCTTCCAAAAAGCTATCATAAAATTCTTGAGTCTTACTTATCCAATAGACGTTTCAGTGTAAAAGTAAACGAATTTATTTCCGAAGATTTTCCAATTTCAGCCGGTGTGCCCCAAGGTAGCGTTATATGTAATATTCACATCTGATACTCCTATAAGTGAAACCACGCTAATTTCAACATTTGCGGATGATCCCGCCATACTTAGTTGCAATAAATGTTCGATAAAGGCGTCGAGGGCACTACAAGAGCACTTATTTAGGGTAGAAGAATGGCTAGGAACGTGGCGTATAAAGGTCAATGAGCAAAAAAGCAAGCACGTAACATAACTTTGAAGCCTGGTGCGTGTCCAGCCATTCGGGTCAATAATATCGAGATTCCACAAGCTAATGAAGTCACTTATCTCGGCATTCATTTAGATTGGCATTTCAGCTAAAACTTTACATATGAAGTTGAAGGTCGCCAAGCTGCATTGGCTAATTAACCACAAAATCCTCCTATACAACGCAGTTATTAAGCCGATATGGTTGTACGGGATTCAGCTGTGGGGTAATGCATCCGCTTCTAACATTGCCATAATTCAAAGGTTTCAGTCAAAGATACTTCGGTTAATAACAGATGCTCCATGGTACATGCGTAACGATAATATTCACAAAGACCTGAAAGTACCAACAACTATCACAGAAATAAAGTCTAGAAAGCAGAAATGCCTAGCAAAACTGGAAAATCACCCGAATCCACTAGCTAAATCCCTCGCAAAACCGATAAGCCGATCCCGCCTGCAGAGAAGAGGCTTTTCGGCCTTTTAAAGAGCGAAGCAGAGCCGCCATTTTAATTGCCAAATTCAATTTGGGTTAAAATTATTTTTTAGTTACTAGTTTTAAGATTTGATGTACTTATTGTTACGCTTAATTTAAGCAGATTCAATAAATAATAAATTCTTGTAATAAAAAAAAAAACTGATTTTGAGTAGCAGAAGAAAAAGGAATAATTAGGATAAATAGGTTATCAACTTTATAGTCTTTCTTATTAGTAAGAGGGAATAATAATTTGATTCAGAAAAATAATAAAAAGAAAAGGTTGTATGGGACAATATTTGGATTATTTTATTTCATCAAATTCGATAATAAATATGTTTTTTTATACATTACAAATCTCTATATCTATCGATTGATTTCAATTGAAATTCAATAATGTGAGTAATACATTGAAAAAGTGACCAAACCAATAATTAAAAATAAAAGAAAGAATTAAATAATAGATTTAATAAATTTATCTAATTAATATATTGACTTTAATACCTAATATTCTTAATGGTCATGATTCTCAAACAGACAAATATTTGGCGATATTGAAGTTCGTACTTTTGGTAGTTGGAATTTTAATGAACGATAACTGTAAATTTTGATTTTCCGAGAAGCAATTGGATTGTTTATCATTAGTTGTGGACGGATAATTGGTTTTGCTGATGATTTGCTTGCAAAAATTTGCGGCCATACTACTACATTCTTTCAAAACCGTGCAAAATTTGGGACAAATTTTTTGGCATTTTTTACGTTAAATAGAAATTATCCCAATGCAAATGGATTCCAGTATACTGAAATTCCATCACAATATGTTTGGAGGCGACAACGTGGTGGTGATAAAATTATACCACCCATAGATGTTTCTCCGATAGATATTGATCTTTTCATTTGCGACTGCTTCTATTACATGTTGTCCGAAATCTTTTAAAGGTGTTTGAACTTATAACAATGCTGATTATCTATATTTCTATATATTTTAGATGCTTGCTATGCGCGTGGTATTGCATCAAAAGATAATGAATGGCGTGATTGTTTGAATGTTCCATTCTACCAAAACAAATGCACGATTTATTTGCTGTTATTTGCGCATTGAATGTTCCAGCAGATTCTCTGGCATTATTGGAATGAGTTCTAAAGCTTCAAAGGGGCAGAACGCTTCACAATGTGTTTGAATTCCGGTTGTTCAAACTTCAGTTTGGAATATTCCTGCAAATAGCAGTTAAAGTCGCTATATAAGTTTGCCCTCATTGATTATCATCGATGAAATCTCTATGTGTCCACTTTGAATACTGAAATGTATCGATAGATTATTGAGAGATTTATATACTCGTACAAATGAATCGGCTATAAATAAATTAATCGGAGGTAAGACCATTTTGTTCTGTCTTGATTTTTGACAGATTTTGCCTGTTGTACCGCATGATTCCCGATCAACTTTGATTGAAAATTCTATCACAAGTTGGAGTTAAATTGATTTATTTCACCGTGTTTCATTGACACAAAATATGAGTGCATTATCTGATGAAATTCAGTTTTGATGAATTTTTAAATCGATTGGGACTGGAGTAGCACCACAATTTCCTCTTTTGGTGAATTTATTATACAAATTCCACAGCATTTGACCGGTGACGAGGCAAATTAACAAATGATACTTTTAGAAATGTCTCCGAGTTATTATTATCTTAACTCCTATTATTTTGAAATGTATGTCTGGTGAACTAAAAGTTTATTACAGCTAGATAAAATTATTTGTGAAGCCGATTCAGAAGTTAACAATTATCCTGTAGAATTTTTGAATTCTTTGCCAATTAGTGGTTTACCACTATACAACTTAGCACTGAATGTGAATTGTATTGTGCTTCTCATTAGAAAATTGAATGCTAAGTATGCATTAGTCAATGGGACAAGAATGAGAGTGAAAGTAAATGCGGTCGATTGTGAAATTTTAACAGGAATTGCGCGTAGTAAACGTATTTTGATACCACTAACTTATGCCGGTGCTATTTTGGCCTTTGAAATTCAACGAACGCAATATTCCATTGTTCCTGCATTTGCTATGACGATCCTCCAAACGTTTGATGGAGTTGGAATTCTACCGGTTTTTACAGATGTACGTATGTACAGTTCAGGCAAAACAAAAATTATCTAAAAATTTCAAGTTAAGGGTAAGTCAACACTGAAATATTTATTGTACAATTATTTATCCTCAAAATACAAGACATTACGAAATTAAAACATCTTCATCAAACTATATTCAGGAGAATGGCCGAAATTCGGCCACGGGCGATATATATATACATTATTTTTCTGTTGCTGTCTCTTTAACATTGCTATATTAAAATTCTCTTTGTATTGCCTATAGGAAAGCTTCCCGATAAATATGGTACATTTTCACTTGTCTGCATATGGGTCTATGTCCCTCTCCTTGGACCTTGTCGTGGTGAGGGAGCTTAAGTAAGGTCAACGGACCATGGTGTTATGACAGCCCAGGGTCAACCATGTTGTAAGGTCCGTGGTGATACTCTGAAAACTAACCACTAGTTTTTCAAAGCCAATGTATTCTTAGAAGCGTGCCGAGGGCTGAATGATTCAGGGAACTGAAGCATGTCAATTGCGAACGGAGCTTCCTCTTTGAATACCGGGCGCCCTCCCAAAGTAATTAGCCTTATGTTCGTATGGGAGCTCTGCGAAAATGGACCGTATAATTTTAACCCTTTCAAATAACACTGTATGGATACATTGAATATTAAAAAAACACACCAACCAACGGAGTCAGACCAAGAATCTCTACTCCGTTCGCTAGCAAGTTCTGGAGAAGATGAGGCCATGGATGTGACTGTAATCTTCCAAGAAGGTGAGCCTAATGCTGAGGTCAGCATTAAGGGTCCAATTGAACCAAATGTTGTTGACGCGATGCTGGAAGAAGATGCAGTGGAAGCTAAGGCGAAAGAATACGAACGGCACGCCAAGGTGAAAGAAAGCGTCTAACTCAGCGAGTACATCGTCGAAACGGTGCAGGTCGAACAACAATTTGCCAACTCAAGTGTCGCATCAGGTGAAAAAGCACAAGCTGCCTCTGAAGGCCGCTGATAACTCAAATCGATCATCAACGGCTCCTACAAGTACAGCTCCTCAAACCGAAAAAACTCTCGAGGATGCTAATGTTGAACATCATATCACAGCGAAGACCTCCTACAGAGATGTGGAAAACGCATGCAAGGTTGCCATCGTTCACATTAAACGCCCAGAGGAAAAATTGAATGCTGAGTAGATCGCAATTATAAAGAAGAACATATTGTTTGAGGTGGATAAATTCGAAAATATTGGCTTCTTCAAGCCGTCTCTAGGGATGAGTGGCTGTCTACCACGTGTCACAACAAGCAAACGAAAATTTGGCTTGATGCGATGCTTAAGGTATTTAAACCGTTTCCAAACGCAAGCATAAAAATAGTGGAGGATTTAGGGATGCCACAAACAATTATCTGTGTTACGTACCTGCCATCTGAAAATGCATTAGCACCGGAGGTACTGCTGAACAGACTGGCGAAACAGAATGACGGACTATGAACCAACGA
The DNA here is from genome assembly GCA_920105625.2 of Clusia tigrina. Taxonomy (NCBI): domain Eukaryota; kingdom Metazoa; phylum Arthropoda; class Insecta; order Diptera; family Clusiidae; genus Clusia; species Clusia tigrina. The sequence continues at coordinate 371,478,412 of OV050030.1, forward strand.
CTGGCGGGACCTTCGGTCCACGAAAGCCACATTCTCAATCGTCGAAGTATAGAGGAAGAGAATCTCGCCACAGGCAGGAAAATTATTTCTGAACTCGCAGAGGGGTGAAGACATGAATCAAACATACTACATCGAAACCCAGCTTAGCGCCGAAGGTGAAGGAACCTGCCCCTGAAATTGATGACGTCACCCCATCTACATCCCGAGCAGCAGTAGCAGCAACAGCCACAGAAGAAACAGCAGCTACTCCAAAAATAACAGTACGTCTTGGCGCTTTCAGGCCACCCCTGGGTCAGCGAGCATCCCGTTCTGGAGGCACCCGGCTTCAACCGAGCAAGGGACCCAAATGCATGTGGGCAGGACCTAAGGAAAAACCACAAAAAAAATAAAGGCGTATCCAGGTTGACTTCCAATACGCCAAAGGTGTTTCTGCGGTATTGGAGCGGTTATTTAACCAGGGTCACCTAAATGTCGCCCTTATCCAAGCGCAGTATGTACTCGTATACAACAACCAGATTAAGGGCTTACCAGTATGAGCTATGATTCTTACAATGTAGAAAAACCTAGCACATGTTTTCTGGTTAGAGAAGATATTAATGCTCTTTTTATTCCAGAACATATAATCAAGGTCGCTTAAAGATAGAGATGCAGTCTTTGGCAGACGGGCCAGCCTACTTGCCAGGCGACTCAGAGGACCTTTCCTTGTTCCAACTGAAGAGCCTCTTTGAACACAGCAGCAAGAACAACAATCGTATAGTGATAGGTAGTGACCAATATTCACCACACTATTTGGGGCAGCACAAACATCAACCAGAGAAGTGAGTGCTTTTTCGAATTTATTAACTGTAACATGTTAGACATTTTGATCATTTGAAACAGTACAAGGGAACAAGTGTTAGATCTCACCTTATGCAACGCATTTCTAAAAAACCTCATCATAAATTGTTAAATGTCAGAAAAAAACTTCCATCTCTTACCACCTACTTATACGATTCGAAATTGAGTTCGATATCAAATTAACTGCCACTTACAGCAATCCAAAGTTCACTAACTGGAACACTTTTCAAAGTATATTAGAAAACAATATGAATAGATGTAGCAACGTGGTTAGAAACTCTGATGAACTTGAAATAGCCAGTGAAATGACTTGCACTGCTATAGTAAAGGAGCAGATGGAACTATTCCATACTCCTTCAAAAGGGACTTCCTCACATTATGAAAACATTAATCAAAATATTTATGGCTAGCTTCGCCTGGGGAACAATTCCCAGCAAATGGAAGGAAATAACCGTCCGAAACCAGGTGGGAAATATATTTGCCTGCCAAAGAGACAGAATACTTTAACCTCATTTCTGCTATACAATGGTAAAACTGATAGATAGACATATAATGTGCCTATCAAGAAAGAAAATAGACCACACATTCTCTATTAAATCGCACGCAGAAAATCAAATACTCAGTTGAGAATAAAGAGTATGCAGTAGGCTGCTTCCTTGATACTGAGGGAGTTTTCGACAATACTGATTTCTCCCACATCAAGAGATCAATCCTAAACAGAGGTGTCGCCCAGACAACATGTAGATGAATAAACGATATTCTAAAGGGCAACTACGAGCAACTTCACTCAGAGTGAAAATAGATGTGACAATTTGTGGTGTCCCTTTTTAGTCCTTCTCTTCAGCAAAATTCTATTGCATAAATTTCAGCTTGAAACACTGAGTTATCTTGTCCCATGCTGCTAAACATGTATCTTCTACTTCTTTCCCCAAATACTCCTACTTCTATACACACATTCATCCATTTTAGAGCCGTCTGTGTACCATACATGAGACCTAGTTGATATTGAAGTTACGTTGGGAATTATATTTGGTTTTGCAGAAGTCGCTTAGGGTCAAAAAGAAGTTGCTCGTAGTTGCCCTTTAGAATATCGTTTATTCATCTACATGTTGTCTGGGCGACACCTCTGTTTAGGATTGATCTCTTGATGTGGGAGAAATCAGTATTATCGAAAACTCCCTCAGTATCAAGGAAGCAGCCTACTGCATACTCTTTATTCTCAACTGAGTATTTGATTTTCTGCGTGCGATTTAATAGAGAATGTGTGGTCTATTTTCTTTCTTGATAGGCACATTGATTTTTGTGTAGAGGTTCTTGTATAAGGTACTTTTCTCTTATATGTCTATCTATCAGTTATACCATTGTATAGCAGAAATGAGGTTAAAGTATTCTGTCTCTTTGGCAGGCAAATATATTTCCCACCTGGTTTCGGACGGTTATTTCCTTCCATTTGCTGGGAATTGTTCCCCAGGCAAAGCTAGCCATAAATATTTTGATTAATGTTTTCATAATGTGAGGCAGTCCCTTTTGAAGGAGTACTGGAATAGTTCCATCTGCTCCTTTATTATAGCAGTGCAAGTCATTTCACTGGCTATTTCAAGTTCATCAGAGTTTCTAACCACGTTGCTACATCTGTTCATATCGTTTTCTAATAGACTTTGAAAAGTGTTCCAGTTAGTGAACTTTGGATTCCTGTAAGTGGCAGTTAATTTGATATCGAACTCAATTTCGAATCGTATAAGTAGGTGGTAAGAGATGGAAGTTTTTTTCTGACATTTAACAATTTATGATGAGGTTTTTTAGAAATGCGTTGCATAAGGTGAGATCTAACACTTGTTCCCTTGTACTGTTTCAAATGATCAAAATGTCTAACATGTTACAGTTATTAAATTCGAAAAAGCACTCACTTCTCTGGTTGATGTTTGTGCTGCCCCAAATAGTGTGGTGAATATTGGCCACTACCTATCACTATACGATTGTTGTTCTTGCTGCTGTGTTCAAAGAGGCTCTTCAGTTGGAACAAGGAAAGGTCCTCTGAGTCGCCTGGCAAGTAGGCTGGCCCGTCTGCCAAAGACTGCATCTCCATCTTTAAGCGACCTTGATTATATGTTCTGGAATAAAAAGAGCATTAATATCTTCTCTAACCAGAAAACATGTGCTAGGTTTTTCTACATTGTAAGAATCATAGCTCATACTGGTAAGCCCTTAATTTGGTTGTTGCATACTGCGCTTGGATAAGGGCGACATTTAGGTGACCCTGGTTAAATAACCGCTCCAATACCGCAGAAACACCTTTGGCGTATTGGAAGTCAACCTGGATACGCCTTTATTTATTTTGTGGTTTTTCCTTAGGTCCTGCCCACATGCATTTGGGTCCCTTGCTCGGTTGAAGCCGGGTGCCTCCAGAACGGGATGCTCGCTGACCCAGGGGTGGCCTGAAAGCGCCAAGACGTACTGTTATTTTTGGAGTAGCTGCTGTTTCTTCTGTGGCTGTTGCTGCTACTGCTGCTCGGGATGTAGATGGGGTGACGTCATCAATTTCAGGGGCAGGTTCCTTCACCTTCGGCGCTAAGCTGGGTTTCGATGTAGTATGTTTGATTCATGTCTTCACCCCTCTGCGAGTTCAGAAATAATTTTCCTGCCTGTGGCGAGATTCTCTTCCTCTATACTTCGTCGATTGAGAATGTGGCTTTCGTGGACCGAAGGTCCCGCCAGTCGTTGGTTCATAGTCCGTCATTCTGTTTCGCCAGTCTGTTCAGCAGTACCTCCGGTGCTAATGCATTTTCAGATGGCAGGTACGTAACACAGATAATTGTTTGTGGCATCCCTAAATCCTCCACTATTTTTATGCTTGCGTTTGGAAACGGTTTAAATACCTTAAGCATCGCATCAAGCCAAATTTTCGTTTGCTTGTTGTGACACGTGGTAGACAGCCACTCATCCCTAGAGACGGCTTGAAGAAGCCAATATTTTCGGATTTATCCACCTCAAACAATATGTTTTTCTTTATCATTGCGATCTATTCAGCATTCAATTTTTCCTCTGGGCGTTTAATGTGAACGATGGCAACCTTGCATGCGTTTTCCACATCTCTGTAGGAGGTCTTCGCTGTGATATGATGTTCAACATTAGCATCCTCGGGAGTTTTTTCGGTTTGAGGAGCTGTACTTGTAGTAGCCGTTGATGATCGATTTGAGTTATCAGCCGCCTACAGAGGCAGCTTGTGCTTTTTCACCTGATGCGACACTTGAGTTGGCAAATTGTTGTTCGACCTGCACCGTTTCAACGATGTACTCGCTGAGTTAGACGCTTTCTTTCACCTTGGCGTGCCGTTCGTATTCTTTCGCCTTAGCTTCCACTGCATCTTCTTCCAGCATCGCGTCAACAACATTTGGTTCAATTGGACCCTTAATGCTGACCTCAGCATTAGGCTCACCTTCTTGGAAGATTACAGTCACATCCATGGCCTCATCTTCTCCAGAACTTGCTAGCGAACGGAGTAGAGATTCTTGGTCTGACTCCGTTGGTTGGTGTGTTTTTTTAATATTCAATGTATCCATACAGTGTTATTTGAAAGGGTTAAAATTATACGGTCCATTTTCGCAGAGCTCCCATACGAACATAAGGCTAATTACTTTGGGAGGGCGCCCGGTATTCAAAGAGGAAACTCCGTTCGCGATGTCTTACTTAAGCTCCCTCACCACGACAAGGTCCAAGGAGAGGGACATAGACCCATATGCAGACAAGTGAAAATGTACCATACTTATCGGAAAGCGTTCCTATAGGCAATACAAAGAGAATTTTAATATAGCAATGTTAAAGAGACAGCAACAGAAAAATAATGTATATATATATCGCCCGTGGCCGAATTTCGGCCATTCTCCTGAATATAGTTTGATGAAGATGTTTTAATTTCGTAATGTCTTGTATTTTGAGGATAAATAATTGTACAATAAATATTTCAGTGTTGACTTACCCTTAACTTGAAATTTTTAGATAATTTTTGTTTTGCCTGAACTGTACATACGTACATCTGTAAAAACCGGTAGAATTCCAACTCCATCAAACGTTTGGAGGATCGTCATAGCAAATGCAGGAACAATGGAATATTGCGTTCGTTGAATTTCAAAGGCCAAAATAGCTCCGGCATAAGTTAGTGGTATCAAAATACGTTTACTACGCGCAATTCCTGTTAAAATTTCACAATCGACCGCATTACGCTGTAAGACTTTCACTCTCATTCTTGTCCCATTGACTAATGCATACTTAGCATTCAATTTTCTAATGAGAAGCACAATACAATTCACATTCAGTGCTAAGTTGTATAGTGGTAAACCACTAATTGGCAAAGAATTCAAAAATTCTACAGGATAATTGTTAACTTCTGAATCGTCTTCACAAATAATTGTATCTAGCTGTAATAAACTTTTAGTTCACCAGACAAACATTTCAAAATAATAGGAGCTAAAATAATAATAACTCGGAGACATTTCTAAAAGTATAATTTGTTAATTTGCCTCGTCACCGGTCAAATGCTGTGGAATTTGTATAATAAATTCACCAAAAGAGGAAATTGTGGTGCTACTCCAGTCCCAATCGATTTAAAAATTCATCAAAACTGAATTTCATCAGATAATGCACTCATATTTTGTGTCAATGAAACACGGTGAAATAAATCAATTTAATTCCAACTTGTGATAGAATTTTCAATCAAAGTTGATCGGGAATCATGCGGTACAACAGGCAAAATCTGTCAAAAATCAAGACAGAACAAAATGGTCTTACCTCCGATTAATTTATTTATAGCCGATTCATTTGTACGAGGTTTGATCAAAAAATAACCGTTATTTTCAATTTTTTCAAAAAGTATTTATTTATTCATCAACAACTATCTTGTCCCCTTCAAAGTAATTCCCCTCAGATATAATACACTTATGCCAGCGTTTTTTCCAATCCTCGAAACACTTCTGAAACGCTTTTTTTGGTATCGCCAACAGCTCCTGTTTCGATTTTTCTTTTATCTCCTCAATCGTAGCAAAACGCTTTCCTTTCATCGGTGTCTTCAGTTTTGGAAAGAGGAAAAAGTCAGCAGGGGCCAAGTCCGGTGAATACGGTGGTTGTGGCATGATAACGGTTTTGTTTTTGGCCAAAAAATTACGCACAAGCATCGATGTGTGAACTGGTGCGTTATCATGGTGCAAAATCCATTATTGGTTTTTCCACAATTCTGGGCGTTTCTGGCGAATTGCTTCTCGCAAACGGCGCATAACTTCAAGGTAGTATTGCTTGTTGACCGTACGATCTTGTGGCAAGAATTCATGAAGCACCACGCCATTGCAATCAAAGAAAACTGTCAGCAAAACCTTTACTTTTACCGAACTTGACGTGCTTTTTTCGGTCTTGGCTCATCTGGACGTTTCCATTGCGATGATTAGGCTTTGGTTTCAGTGTCATAGCAATACACCCACGATTCGTCACCAGTTATGATCTTTTTGAGGAAATCTGGATCGTCGTTGACGATGTTCAACAGTTCCTGAGCGATGTCCATGCGACGTTGTTTTTGCTAAAAATTTAGCAATTTTGGAAGAATCTTCGCTGCCGCACGTTTCATGCCTAAAACATCCGTAAAAATTGCTTGGCATGAGCTGAACGATATGCCAACATCATCAGCAACCTCTCTGATAGTGATTCGACGATTATCCAAAATCATTTTCTTCACTGCGTCAATGTTTTCATCGGTTGTTCACGTGCTCGGGCGACCAGGACGAACATCTTCTCGGCCTTCCTTAAACCGGTTATACCACAATTGAACTTGTGTTCTGCTCATAGTAGACTCGCCAAAGGCCACAGTCAACATTTCAAATGTCCTTGCGCATTTAATTTCATTTTTACACAAAACTGAATACAGTTTCTTTGATCCATTTTTTCGAATAGTACAAAATCGAAGAGCACACCAAAACACGACTAACCTTTTTATCTGTCAAAAACAAACTGACAATCCAAAATGGTTGGTATTGCCAATATATATAACAGACATGTGTACCAACATAAAAAAAAAAATGCGAACATCGAACATACGTAACTCACGAAAAGATGAAAATAACGGTTATCTTTTGATTACACCTCGTATATAAATCTCTCAATAATCTATCGATACATTTCAGTATTCAAAGTGGACACATAGAGATTTCATCGATGATAATCAATGAGGGCAAACTTATATAGCTGAAATATATATAGTTTCACGCTGAAATTTATGCAATAGAACTTTGCTTAAGAGAAGGACTAAAAAGGGACACCACAAATTGTCACATCTATTTTCACTCAGACAGTAAATAGAAAAAGCTTCTGTGCTTTATGGATAAGCTGAATGTCAGTATGAAGGTTTGTGGATAAGGAGACAGTTCACTTGTAGGATTGGTGGATATGATGGATAAGCTGAAAGCTGACGATAATAAGTTTAGCGCGGGCACTTCCCACTTTCACAAAAAAAAAATTGAACGCTTAAAACTTTATCGCAAAAAGGTCCGCAGTTCCCACCAAAGGTTGTGAGAAGCTTTTGCACGGACTTCCCACTGATGTTTGTGAAGCTGTATATAACAGGGCTGGAGCTAGGTGTAGACTAAGCCTGGTGGGTTTTTGTCGGTGTATGTAAGAGTTAATAGCAGGATACTTTTAAGAAATGTTGGTAAAAAAATGAAAGCCAGAATTATCAGTAATTTTCTACTGGTAACAGCTTTGCTACTTGATGATAATAAAGAGAAGTTGGTGAGAACTATGCAACTACTATAAAAAATTGAAAATGAAGGAAGAGTTCATTCCATAAAAGGGTTAAATTTTCATGACTGTCCATAGAGTCAAGATAATGCAAAATGTGGAAACTTGTGTATGGTGTTTATTTGATTACATTTGAGCAAGCTGGAAAATTGATGCAGTTGTACAAACACATAAGATATTCTTCTCCTATTAAAGCAATGGCAACTTCTAGGAGATCAAAGAACAACAAAACTGAAGGAAACAAATAAAAACAAAAAATTTTTAGTTTTATTTTTTATTTATAAATATATATATATATATATATATATATATATATATATATATATATATATATATATATATATATATATATATATATAAATATATATACATATATTTTAAGCTGTAAAAAGAGAAAATATGAAATAAAACCAAAAATATGTTTATTTACTTTTTCTAATTCAAAACAACTGTTATTTACATATTAAACTTTAATTAACATTAAAGTTAAGAGTATCCTTCAAAGGATACTTCTAAATAGTTACGCTGGCGGATAGCATGGCCCACTGCCATTCAGGTATCCGGTAGTCTCACATAAGAAATTCAAACACCGATTTATACTCGTATTTGTTTTAAGTTTTAAACTTGATTATTCAATCCAGTCTTAGAACTGCCTCACAAAAAGAACTTAACTTAAAGTGAAGCCTTAAATTATATATGCCTAATTGGCTGTTCCAACGATGTGCAACGGGATGTCCGTCCGCGGCGGATGCGCGATTGAAGTGTTAGCGTGTGGAAGTTTGTTAGCTTTCATTCCCCCCATTTCGCAATACTCGGCGCGTGTGCAGCCTAAGCACTTTATGAAGCCGCTGCAAAGGTAGGGTTTACTCTTGGTACGCTTAACTCTTGTCCCCCGAAAAATCTACATCCCGTAGTTCATATTGAAGATTATCATTAAGTGGTCAAGGTGATGCTGGAGGAGGATGCAGATTTGATTGGTGGATATCAGGCATGTGGAGTCTCCCTAGTCAATACGTTTAGACCAAGGTGTACCCAATTGCGGCAAACAGGTCAAAAATAAGCGTATCTGTAACGATTAAGAACTTGAAACTTTTGGTTAGGCTTCTTAGCTTCTCGATGTTTTGATAGACATGTGATGGCTGTACTTCCAATATATCCTGTGGGTTTGTCCAGTGATATTCACAGAAGCAGAGGAAGTGCTAAAAAACTCCCGATCCCCCAAGGTTATGGATTCATTCTGTAGCTGTATGAGAAAAGTACCATTTTAGAATTTGGTTAAATTGTTAGTTACAATATAATTCTGAAGTTGTATTGTTTCTCTATTATTGGTATGATAGGAGTAATTAACTTCGCCGCCTTTAGTCATCGTCACCAAGCAGCTCTGTTCTGCTAGTATTGCTATTTTGGTAGTCTTGGAAATGACGGACTTGCTGATAGACAGTCTCCGTTCAACCCGTATGTTTCCCTTTGGTTTACAAGAATCCGTTTGAATGCAACATACATTTTTCCGCCGTCTTTTCTGCTCGGGAGCACAATTACGTGTTTATATTCGTCTTTCGTAACTTTCGGCAAGGACAAGATATAAAGGATGGCATGGTTATTAGTACGCACGGATGGTGCACCATATTCTAATGCTACGATTTCATTTGTTTATATTTCGGGCAAAACCTCGCTGATTTCATCTTCATCTAAGAGATTTGTATTTACAATTCCACCCCTTCCCATTTGACAAGCTCTGCAGATTTTGTATACCTCCGCTTTTAAAATTAAGATTCTTCCAAGAGGGGTCCGCTCATACGGCTCAGTCTGAAGTGCTGTGCTATCGATACCATTGCTAAGTTGTCCAACTAGTTTATTATATCCAGGCACAAGTTCTTCAGTCACATTAAAAAGCCCCTCGTTAATTTTGTGTTGCTGGTGGGTATTTTCTATGATTTTTTCGTCCATGTGTAACAGTTGAATCCAATTGGTGCCATCAGCGTTTCCAGCTACCCACTTCCATGCAGAGCCAATCCCATTTATAGAGCGAGCAGCCCCAGCCTTCTTTAGGGACAGTTCACGAAGCATACTTGAATACCTCCGACAAATGAAATTGCATCATAGCCTTTACGTATTCTCTGCTGACATTATAAAAGATGGCACCCTGAACCTCTTGTGCCAGACGGCCATATCGGAAAATGTTGATCACATGCTCCTGATTGAAATGTCCATTTAGAATCCACCCTTTACCGTCCTTTATTGCTTCCAATGACGATTTGTAATCGAAGATGTGCAGAGCGCCCGATATCGCAACCACCTTTAATCTGTAAAACTTGTTCTATTCTAATCTTTTCATTAAGCAATTATTATACGAATATATTAGTTGTGCTAATCCTTTTTAATAATTATAAGGGAAATTATAAAGTTAATTTATATACAATTTATAATTGCTTTTAGTTTTATATAGTACATACTGAGCGGCGCTTCCGTGAGCCATGTCGAGGGAAAACGATACCCCATTTTCACACAATTAGATCACTTTCATAATTAGAAGTGCTCCCCCAACCAGCCCAGAATTCAGTCTATATAGACCGAATTTTGAACGATTAACGAAAATACGCTACTCTGTCGACATAGTAGTACAACGCTAAACTGATGAGCAAGCATAGATACGCTCAGTTTCCATGTAAGATGGCGTGTAATACAATGGAAACATGGAAAGAAGAAAAGTGATAACTAGATTTGCCAGATTTATATAATTTACAATACTTCCCTTTAATAGAACATCTGGCAACCTTGCAAAAACATATTTAATTTTAAGTTAACAAACATTACTTCAAGCTAACATAGTTTTCATTTAAAAATTCTGTTACTAATTACATAGCTTTACTGCAAGACTATCTTGACATTAACATATTCATTCTTAACTGCTGGTACCACTTCCATGTATAGGAATGGACTCTAGCTTAACCGATTTATTCTCATCCTGCTGTCGTATGAACTTCACCTTTATGTCCATTTGTTTAGTGCGGGGTGAAAAGTTGCTGTTGCGAACAATGTGGATTGCACTCTTGTTGTCACAATAAAGGATTGTTGCCTTTTTAATGCCAGGAATCAACTCCGATACTAGCCGATTCAACCAAATGACTTCTTGCATCGCACCCACTTCAGTCGATGACAATGCAACCGTCCGTAGATCAAGAAATTGCTCCACCCTGCATAACAAAACCGTAAACAGACGTTGACCGTCTTTCGTCAAGATCTTCTGCCCAGTCAGCATCGCAAAAACCAGTAAGACCTTCAGCTGATTTCTACCGCATCACATGCTTCATTGCAAGCCAATGAGCTTTACCGGGGTTTTGTGAACAACTATTGAGCAAATTGACTACAAAGGTGATGTCGGGATGAGTATTTTGCGCTGCATACAGAAGAAAACCAATTGCTTCCATATATGGAACGTTTTCCATTACTTTCTTTGCGTCCTCAGTTTGTGGACTACATTTCTGCAGTTAGCTTTTGTGACATGTCGAGTGGGGTTGATACAGCATTACAATCGTCCAAAAGGTTTGAATACACTAGAAATATATTCAGATTGTTCAACTTTGATTAGCTATTTTACCTAGTCGCGCTGAATTCGCATGCCGAGCACCAATGAAGCTGAACCCTTTTCTTCGCTCACGCAATAGTATTGACCGACATCACTTCTAATAAGCCCCAAGCTGATAAATGCCGTGTTCAGTTTATCGTTCCAAACTTTATTTGCTTGCTTCAAACCGTACAAAGACTTTATTAACCGACAAACTCTGCATGACCCGTCGTCGTAACCTTCAGGTTGCTTCATGTACACTTCTTCTTGAAGATCACCATTCAAGAATGTAGTCACCGCATCTAATTGATGCACTGACAAGTCATGCTTCGCCGCCATTGCGAATACGTCGGATTTGTGCACGATTGGTATAGCAAACATTTTCGAGAAAAATTACCAACAAACACCAACAAAAATCTTGCGCCGCTGAACGACTTTGTGCTAATTGGACCAAGAATTCCAATAAATTCTGAGCATCTGCTGGAGCACTTGCTCAGAATTTATTGGAATGTACTATGTCCAATAAATTCTGAGCATGTGCTCCAGCAGATTTATCAATTATTCTAGTTTATTTACCCTTACAACATACAATGCTCTATCTTTATCACTTGCTGCGCTGTAATTAATTCCAATTGTTGAACTCTGCACCTGGTTTTTGCTTTGTTTACAAATATGTGCCAACCTACGATGCCAAAACACAAAACTTTCAATCGTTGTCCATTGCTCTTCCAACTGCAATTTTTTCGCAGTCTAACTTATACAACTCGATATCTGCATGCGTTGTTGCAATCAATTCGCCCTTCGATCGAAAATCTTACACACATTGCCTTCGAACACCACTTTTTTGTTTTGCTTCGTTATTAAAGATTAGCGCACAGGCTAGGAACATACTCCACATTTCGAACATTAGTTGCAATTTTTCTTTTATATACATTCAGAACTAGACTGAGATCGCATTCGCTTTTGGCAGTCAGTCGTTCTTTACTTGCCAAAATCAAGGCAATAAATCAATAAGTGACGTTTCCCAACCCATTCTGTTTTGTTGCTCTCTTTCGGTCTCGGTTCTGTCAAATTATGAAAACCGGAGCCGTCACAAAATTGGCCCTGCTATATTTAAATTCGTCGTATTTTCTGAAGGGGAAGGGGAGGAAGAACAATTTTTTGAATAAGGTTACTCTTCTTTGAACTTTCTAGTTTCATTTATGAACCTAAGAATATTGGGATGTGGAAGAGTATAAACATTATACATAATCAATACATCACCTCCCAACAGCCTTGATCTTATTCTTGCGAAAACCGGACAATTGCAGAGGAGGTGTTCAGTAGTGTCGGCCCCCTAAAAACAGGAATGGCAAGTCAGATCGTTGAAGATACCCATTGTGGACATATGCTGACCACATATGTTGTGCCACGTGATTACATCTAACATTAGTCTCAGGTCTTTCTGCAAAATTTTTGAAGAAATGGCGCTAATGTCCTGTCTGGTTGTTTCACGAAGCACTTAGCAGTTCTGCAGAAGCTCAGCTCGGACCAGCTCCTTTTGTAGGCGGAGTGAACGAAGTCAATAATCCAACGCATGATCATTGCAGAACTGATACCAAAGAAAGGTTCCCGACCCGATAGTGAAATTGCAGAGCCTTCAATGGCCAACTTGTCACCCATCTGAATCCCCGCAATACCACAGTGCCCAAGAACCCAAATAAGACAGAACTTTGTGTTTTTCAACACTGTTCAGTTTTGCCTCACATTCACTGACCAATTTAGAGGAGCAGATAGGGTTAAAAAGGGCCTTTATTGCAGCTTGGCTGCATCTGCAGATGCCTATGCACTTCCTTTGCCATTTCCTCTCAATTACACGGCACGCCACGTTCAGAATGACAAATACCTGTGGCAGTAAAGTAATTAGTTTCATCATTTAAGTTCCACCCGGTACCGCTACCGTCTGAAGTTTTGGAATCGGCAGTGTAGAAGATATGATGTAGATCCCCAAAGAAAAATCTCTGGACCTAACATTCCTCTCGTTCCGGGAACCTTACTTCATATCTCATTCCGAAGCTGGCAGATTGCACTAATTATACCCAAGCACACACTTCTCTGCAAGCTAGTCAGAGAGGATGTTATGCACTTAACCATAGTGGCTCTCCATGATACTACCGATGCATATGTTTATTATGGGTCTAATAAGAGTAATGTACAGCCAGTACGCCACCGCTGGACTTAGAACCCAAATCTTAGCGAACGTCCGCCTACACTGCCAGAACACGTTTAGTGTACGAGAGACCTTCTGCTCGACATGACTATTCCAAGTCAATTTACTAGTTATGGTAACTCCTAGATATTTTCCCTCAGAAGACACTACAGTGTTACTCCTTTTATCGGTGGTAGTAAAAGGCCTTCCATTTTTTTTTCTTCCATTCACAACGTTTTGCCTCCCACATTTTGCAAATCATTGAGAATGGAGTCCACGACGAAGAACCTTAGAAGAGGAGAAAGTACTTCCGCTTAGAGGCATCCTTTCTTTGCCTCTGCCTTCTTACTTTCGTCATTTTCTCCCTCCGTGATAAGCACTCGTTTAGACAGCATGGAGTGAATCCATCGTACGATGACTTCCTCTACTCGATGATTAATTGCCGAGTATCACATTCCGTCAAATTTAGCGTTGTCAAAGGCCCCACAATGTCAACAAACACTATCAGAGTGAAGTCTCCTGTTTCCAGCCCTTTTTAAACTATGCTAACACAGTCGTGAAGAGCTTATTCGCAGGATTTTCAACTCCGATATGCGTGTTGTCGGGCATTGAGTAAACTCTGTCTCAGAACCTCATAGGTTCCAGACTTTTAAGCAAACGATGTTATGCCGAAACTCTATATAAAGGTGCTCCGATAGAGATTCCTCTTCGAGAACTCGCTAACTGGAGATTTGATCCGCCGCTGTGTTATTTGACAGAGTCAGGTCAATGACTTCCTGTCTTCTGCTAGTCGCAAAAGTCCGCTGTGATACATCGATATGACTACAACGGTGAGCCAGCCGGCTTCAAAAAGCAGCGCATCTGTACCAACCGCACCGCCCAAGGTTACATCGGGTAACAGTATAGATGCGCCAGCCGCTTCCATTGCCGAAGGGGTTACCACTCGTGCTTCATTAGCCGCTGCCACACGCCAGGAAGCGATGCTTCAGGCAATGCAGACGCGCATCGTCAAGCTTGAAAGCAGCCTGAAAATCGCCCACCAAAAAAATAAAAGAACACGGATCCTACCAGTTATAGCCAAGATACAGAAGCGCAAAGTATAGCCAGTGCACGAGTCGCCAAATCAGTCAACGCCGCCTCAAGTTCGTGCCAGACACGGTACCATGCAAAGGTCGTATCACACCAGCAAGATGATACCGGTTCAGCGGTTCTTAGCTGCAGTAACGATATTGCCGATAGAAAGCTACTCCTGCCAGTAGACATAAGCGCTGTTTGACGAGGGTTCGTCAATAACAATGGTTGACAGCGCTCTTATGGAAGAACTTGAGTTGTATGGCCGAGATCAATGCTTGAATTTACAGTGGTTCGGAGGACGTGTAGGACAGGAACCAGTCGTCGTGGTGGATTTGCTCATCAGTGGTGCCGGTATGCAAAAGAAGCACAGATTGCGGAACGTATATGGTGTGTCAAATTTACAATTGCCTTCTCAAAGCTTGAACAAAGCGGACATGAGCTGCTACGATACACACATGAAGAAGCTGCCCGTACAACCATATTCGCAGGTAAAGCCAACGCTTTTGATTGGCCTTGACCACTGCCATCTTGGCTTGCCATCAGCCACTGTGAAGACGAAGAAGAGTGGCCCGTTCGCTGCTAATACCGAGTTAGGATGAGTGGTTTTTGGCCCAACAACTAACACACTTGCGCCGTTGCCATCATGCTTGTTCGTCAATTGCCGCACACTACATGCCGGGTTGAAGGACGGTTCCAGACAGTCCTACTACGGAAGCGTGGTAATGTAGAGCTACCTGACAGCAGGAGGAGTATTGGAGTATTAAGGAGTATTGAAGCGAAAATGAAGCGCGACGCGGACTTTGCTACAGAGTACAAACGAATTATGAATTCATCCATCGAGAAAAACTACGCACGAAAATTGTCGCAAGCAGAGGCCACCTTGCCCAGCGCTAGGACTTGCCACACTTTGCCGTGACAAATCCCAACAAGCCAACAAGCCAATTACGTATGGTGTTTGATGCTGCCGCCGAGGTGGACGGTGTGTGTCTCAATTCGCAACTGTTGAAGGGTCTGCAGGAGTACCGGGCCGTGCCTGCCATACTGTTTCATTTTCGTCAAGGAGCATGTGTGGCGACATCAAGGAGAGCCTCGGGAAGTAAATGCGATGAAGGAAGCCAACACCGATATAAGTGTTTAGCCGTCCTTGCGGTAACGAAGATTTCCGATTTCGACCCTATACTATTGATATGGAAGATGATTCTGGACACAAATTTTGGATGAAATTACTTTTGGGCTGACGATTGCAGTATTCTGTTACCTCCATACACAAGAGTGAGATCGTGGTGAAACGACTTTCAGATAAATGCTGCAGTTGCCACCGTCCCGTTAAAGCCATGGCAGGTCTATGGGTACGTTCCACACTCGCCGCCATTTATTTGGCCGTTCAGGTCCGGTTGAGGTGACTCCCGGTTAACATTCGTCCTGGCACTGTAGGCAAGCGCTCATAAGGCCTTGCGTCAACCCTCGCGTAACCTCCCTGCTTCGCATAGACAACCACGGGGACTTAAATGAATGACTGAACACACGATTACAGATAGCAGACCAATAAGCATAATGACTATACCACAATCCAACACATTAATAGGTAAAGCAGGAGAGAAGAGTGCTGTTTTAGACGGTGCTGTGTTTGAGAGGAGTAATAAATCCGGTTACTCACCAGAACATCAATCACGGGAAATCATAAACAAAGATAGAATAAACGAACCCAGTATTTTAGCCTCGACGCCCATTGCTACACAAAGCAATTGTCAAGCAAATGTAAATTGCTCACATCGGCTAGAGCAAATTTATAAGATGAGAGCGCTAGAAGAGGACACACTGGAAACATGTATAAAGGGCCGACCAAAATAGACGAGACGAAACGTGACGAGTAAGTTCAAGCATATGTGATTCAATGTAAATAGCCAAATGGCCATACGTATTTGATCGAAACTGAACGAAACATTTAGACGTGACGATCGGTTCCGTAAGAACCGAACCTCTTCTTTGTTGACACGATTGTTGTTTTTTAAAGAAATTAAAATTAAAATGACGGGATTTTGCTACAATTTAATCGCCGCTGTGACGGATGAGCTCGGAATTTATGTAAAAATCCATCCATCGATTAGTTTGATAGCGTCACATTTTGGGTTAAATGTCAAAATCGACGTAACGAGTGCAGATGTTCTTCCAATCGCTATCGTCACGTCTCGTCTATTTTGGTCCTACCTTAAGACTGTACTGCGAAAAATGAAACAAGTGATTAAACGATAGAGAAACATCAACCACGAAATCCAAGATGGAGCCGAGGAACTGTGTGAACTAATGGATGTAATTGCGTACTACAGAAAGGGCTGGAAAGAAAATGAGAAATAAAGGTTTTGGCCACAATGATGGAAAAAACTTAGAAGTATATCTCGAAAACAATTGGCGACAACACACCGCTGACTGGATGAAAAAAAGGCTACCACAAGTCCAGCTGCGTCCGACACAAACAGAATGGCAAGAGAAAAAGAACCCGATGGGCGGAAGACAGTAAACCGGGAAAAAATTCAAGCATAAAGAAGACAACAAAGCAATTATCGAAACTCCCACCACAAAAAAAAATGAATGAAGGCAAAGCGAAACACACAACAAAAAAGGAACCACTGCGCGAAAACAATCACAGGCAGTACTGGTGAAACCTGCCGAAGGTAGCAGCTACGCTGACGTTCTGAGAAATCTGAAGGAAACGGTTAAATCAGAAGAAGCCGAATTAAGAATTAGGTCCGTCAAAATGATGAGAGGAGGAGCTATCTAGCTGGAATTAGAAGGAGGAAAAACGGAAAAATTCTACGAAGCAATTAAAGGTTCCTTCCATGACCTTAGTACCGACTCATGCATAGTCGCCATACGCAACTTTATAAATCGACGTGGCATTCCAAAACGCATGAGGTCCGATAATGGGAAAAATGTTGTCGGTGTCAACGCGAAAGCAAAACGATTAAGCGAGGGTTTCGACTGTGTGTTGGGAGCCCTTGGTGCAGTGCGTCAAGCGCATCCTACGCCAAACATTAAAAGAAGTATCGACGCGAGAGCATAAACTCAACTGCATACTTATCGAGGCTGACGCATATGCCCGTCGATGTCAACCAGGTGCAACCACTGACGCCCAATGACTTTCTGCTGGGTGAAGCCAATACAACGCAAACTCCAATTACGGATGATATTTTGGAGAAAGCATGTGTCTTGCGACAACAGTGCCGCATTGCTCGACAACTAAGAGACCATTTTTGGAAGAGATGGATAGCGGAGTATCTCCCCATATTGACACGTCGCGTGAAGTGGTGCCAAAAAACGAAGCCTTTGCAGATACGTGACCTCATCTTCATATACAATCCCAACGTGCCTTGTCTGGTCATATTCTGGAGGGGATGGTAAAGTCAGAAAAATGCAAGTGGGCTGAAACGACGTGCCGTTTCCAAATTGGCCGTTCTCGACATTGGTGGTGGTAAATTGGGTGGATTCACGAGGGTGGGGATGCTGGGAACGTCTGCTTTAGTATTTATATATTTATACTGTTTAAGAATTCGGTTCTAAATACATATGTATTTAAATTGCCATTTAGTTATTAACGTACGGAATTTGTTTTTGTAACTTTCCGGTTTTTGTAAGTTTCCGGTATTTGTTTTCTTTTGTTCGCACATTTATCGCCAGTAAACGCGTTTCAATTTGTTAGTTGCTTCTTCAAATTTTGTTAGTATATTTACGTATATTCTTAGAAAATTTGACGAGTCGCTCGCGCAAACTCAAGTTTGACTTTCGTCGTCAACCAAAGAGAACAGGTAAACGACACAGTGCGGTAAGAATTGACTTTAATTTGTCTTCACTAAGTAATGCTGTACTGTACTTTTTAGGAATAAACCAAGAAATAAACATAATCGAAATACAAGTATTTGTTGTGTTAAATTCGCCAGTGGGTTGAAGACATGGATTATGCGTATTGTACGACTCTCATTAGCTCCCTCGTGGGAGGAGGCATGCTAGAGTCATAGGAGAGATAAGTCGAAACAATAGGCTCTACTTTCATTCCCCCTTCACGATACTTTACTTTAATCGCAACAAGGTGTTGGCAGCAGAACTGCCTTAACGTTATGCAGTCAATCGCTTTCGGTATAACAATGCAGGAACGCGGAAGGACCTCCCCTTCACAGTAAAAGAGGGAGCCCCACTTAATTCCTCCTAAGCCATATATGAGTCTTTTCGACAACCATGGTTCTTGTATTAGAATTATGTGAGATTTTGTGTACAGTCTGGATCAATACCAAGAACCAGACTAAAAGCGTTTCCAAGCATTGGATCCGTTCCCGCCTTAGTATATTGATACGTCCTCCAGTCTGTCGTATCGAGCCCACCATTCTGGGTACGGAGTCGGGCGATGATATCATGAGGCTCCCTCGGTGGCCTGGGAATTATCATGCACACCCTCACCAGCCTTTGGATTTTGCAAATGAGAATCGGAGCACTTTACCTGAATGGTGCCGTGATCCGTCCTCATCCGCTCAAAACTAAGCATATCTTTCGATTTTCCTATGGCCTCCCAGACTTGGCTGTCGAAAAAGTAAGTTTGTCTTTTGAACAGATAATGTTTCCATTGGTTCAACAGTACTATCCGAGAAAGTACTCGGATTAACCACGGAACTTATGGAATCCAGAAGCGGTTTCGGAAGAGGGGCCACATTCGTTTCCTCAAGCGTGATACCAGGGTTCTGACACCCAAACTAGGCCACTGATACGATGGTACTGCCCAGGTTTCTACCAGAATTAGCCATCACACCTGCGGCCGCCGGAGAATGTGACGCAGCGCTAGTGTGAAGATGTACCGTCCCAGTCTCCCCATGTTCGGCTGCATGGTTTCTACGGTTTAACTGGACCTCCCGAGCTAGCAGCAGACGGAGCCAGACGAGGTTACATCATCTGAAATCATCTGATTGTCCTCAACCAGTAACTTGCTTCCTCCAGGGCCCTAGTTTTCAACCCTGGTCTTTTTTGTTGTAAAGGAGATTTGGGCCAGGACATTCATTGCCCAGCCCACCGGACAGTCGGCGGGGGATTAAAACTAGTGTGGGTGCCGTGTGCAGAGATATATTGATTTCTACTAATTTACAAAACAAAATGGCCCTATTAGTGCTCTTCAAGGGAGCCATTGTTGAAGAGGAAACAATTATGTCTACCTTTTCCTGCCCAGACCCGGATTAGGTTCTCCACCACGCACTGACTGTCCTGACTTAGTATTGGCTAGGGAGTTATAATTAACTATCTATTTTTTCGTGTATCTAAGTGTCTGGCTTTTGAGATTCATCAATTGAGAATGAAGAAATTTAATTTAATATTATAAGGCATCATTTGACGACTTTGCTGCCTAATACAATATCATACCGGAAATATGAAAATAATTGTTATTATTATCTTCAATAGAATTATTTGGGTGTGTAAACACTAATATACGAGCTGTGTAAGCACTAATACTGAGCCCTTACAACTTATGGGAATAAACAGAGGTCACCAGGAACTGGGTTGGAAGCAAAAAATGTCTCCTGCGCCTTGCCATTCTCCACTAAATGTTGAGTTTCTGAATAAGAATTCTTGGTAACTGTAATAAATCAGTTTATTTCATATGAATGTATGTAAATGTGTATATAAAAATGGCACAAACTATTTGGCGTCGGTGTTAGCAGAGTTACAAAGTAAGTATTTTAATTTTAGTTTTAATTTATTTAACAAATATATTATAAATAAAGATATATTTATCATACGAGAGAAACCTGAAAATGTTCTCTTGGCGTTTGCTCATGAGCATTGTCACTGCTTGCTCACTTATCATCTAAAAGGGGACGCCGTTCTGCGGTACATTACAAGCTTTTGACAAACTTGTGCATTTACAGCTCTTTCCGGATGGCGCTTTGCGATTAGTTAAACATATCCTGGAATCTGCGCAGCCACCGTTGTTAATCTGGCACGGGCTGTCCATCTGCGTGCAGGTATCCTCGATAGCTGTCATGGCATACATTTTATGGCTCCCGAAGAACGGTATTTGCATGCTCTTCTCGCGGTTACCAAACGTATCGACGCTCTCCAATTTTTTTCTGGTAATTTCATGGACAAATATAAGGGAATACAATTTGACACATAAGTATAAAACTTACGTAGACCAGTCAGTCCAAAAGAACTTCCCATGTGTAAAAGTCAGACCGAAAGGATACGTCAATTCATTGGAAATTGTACGAATTTGCTTTGTGTACGAATCAATGCACTCGACCTTCTTGGTACCAGCATCAGCATAGCAGAGTTCGCCGGAGTTTTCCAGCACAACCAAAGAATTTGGTAAAGTAACGCTCTGCTTTCCCAAAAGTATCTCACGTCCTGTGCCATCCAAATCGGACATTTCAATTTTTGGCGATTCACGGTCCCAGTCCGACCAATAAAGTTTTCTAAATAAATAGATTAGAAAATATATACATGTTACTTCAGATGAAATACGACCTTGGCATTGGCCAAAATAGCCTTCCAAATTCCAAAATTTAAAATCAATAACAAAGTTTTGAAATGTTAGTTGTGGAACAACACTTCGCAACAAAGAAAAGGTTGCAAGGTGGGAAATGATTGTTGATAAGAGCCCAGTTCAGCGTGGCTGTTATCCCACTTACTCTCTGAGTGGATCAACGGCGATTCCACGCGGATTGACCAGATTCCTATTAATTATCACGGTGCGTAGAGTAGGTTCGTCCAAACTAGCAACCTCGATTGTATCCTTCACAGAATCCGTCCAATAGATGCGGCGAGAAATAGAGTCAATGGCGATACCCTCAGGAGATTCGACGTCTGTGTATATGTTCCAAAGATCATCTGAGTTTACTAACTAATAAAATACATGTTGTCATACATACCATCAACTATGAATGGACGTGAATCTGTGCCATCATACTTGGCACTAACAATTTTTTTAGCGGAGATATCACCCCAATAGATCCGGCCTTCCACGCAGTCCTTATCTAAGCCTATTGCCATTGAAGCCACAGATATGGGACGCACATTTTTACCATTAAGAGGCACCCGCACAATTACCACACCTTGACTCACCAACAAAAACCCTGATTCATGTTGTTGGCGCTCCAGACAAACCGATCCATTTCCATAAAATCCTATAATAGAAAGTAGTAAATTTTCAAGTAGTCATAGCAGTCATTGCTTTAATTACAATATATCGTTTCTGGCTTTTGAAATTTACTTTTCGAGATATTAAATAAAAGTAGCTACTCAAAATTTATCAGTCTTTCGAAATAAATAGTAAAAATGTTGCTTCCAAAATTTTCGTGTCGAATTCAAAATTTTTCAAAATTTTTCGTGATACATGGCTATCAAGGAAAGTTTCTAGTGCAAAACAGCTTCGCATTGGCTTCTAAACTGAACAGACGAGCAACTCATACCGAAGATGAATGTCGAAAAAAATTCCGGAAGAAGACTCTCAAAGATTGTGATCACGGGCCAATTGACACTGAGCATACCATGTATT
Organism: Clusia tigrina; assembly: GCA_920105625.2. Taxonomy (NCBI): domain Eukaryota; kingdom Metazoa; phylum Arthropoda; class Insecta; order Diptera; family Clusiidae; genus Clusia; species Clusia tigrina. The sequence continues at coordinate 371,500,384 of OV050030.1, forward strand.
CAAGGGGGTGTGCACCATATGATGCTGGCAAATGCAGAAAAAAGATTCCAAAGAAAAAACAATCTCCATTTTGTGACTTCGTTAAACACCCTCTAACGTGGGAAAAGAACAATGGTTTTCTAAACATCCTGATTGGCTTGGCACTATTTTCATATATCTTCTGTGCTAACTGTAAAAAGGAAGACCCCCAGAATAAAAACCCAGAGCCAGAAAAGAGCAAATAAAGCGTAATTGAGTAGCAGTGAAAGATTGCCCAATTTCCCTTTCTTTATTCCTTTCTTTGAAGCAGCACATTCTCACCTTGATTACAAACGCACACTAGTCCACTATTTGTCGACAAACACTTGGCATTCATGTCACACATTTGTGGATTATTCAAACAATTCTGATCTTCGATGCAGATATAACCGTCCCCGTGGTAGCCTGCACTGCATTGGCATTCATACTTAGCTGGATCCCTGAAAATAATACTTAGTAACAAATCGTGCTCTTTCACAGCTCAACTGACCGCAACACTCACTCAGTTGGCTCACAAGTTGCATGCACACCACAAGTGTTTCTCATATTACAAGGAATGGGAATGCTTTTGCAACCTTCCAAAGCGTCACCCTCGTATCCATCCATACAGTCGCAATAGCGTACGCCCTGAATGGCATCCCATTTACAGATGGCATTGACTCCACAAAACACTGCGCCACAACGACCAGCAGGCACGCAAACATCTGAGACATCCCTTTCGTAACCGGCGATACATTGACATACTCCTCCGTCGCAGAAGCCGTTCTGAGCACATGGAGTGTCCTCGCGGCATTCGGGCGCAATTTGACAACGGAACCCATCGCCTTCATAGCCGCGATCACACTGACACTCGGACCGGCCTGCCATTTCATTATAGTTGCAGGAAGCGTGAGGATCACAAATTTCAGGTCTCTATTCCAGGAAACAAATTTAATAATTTACTGATCAAAAATTCTTCATTTTCATATCTTACCATAGCGCACGACTCATCATTTGGTTCGCAATTGTATCCATCGCCGTGAAATCCGGTATTGCAAGTGCATATGTGGCGCATATCATGTTCGTACCATTCACAGGAAGCGTTGATATGGCAATTGGAGTCGACGTCACACGGAACTACAAATTTTAAAATGCCCAAAATATTATATTGTAAATGTATTTTAATGTTAAATCATTTACCCAATTCGTCAGACTTAGGATCTGTATCGTAATGAGGTGCATATCGACACATTTGTTCATTTTCTATCATTTCATAACCGTCTGGGCATGAACAATCACCAAAGAAATTGCATTGCGGCTCTACCTCGTGATCATCGAAAAGAATTGGCACGCATCTTCCTTCCCAGACCTCATCATGCCCGCATTTATTGCCACAAGAGTAACCGTCACCGGAGAAACCTTCACGACACTCGCAACGTCCTTCCACACAATCAGCGTCTGGAGAGCAGCGCTAGAAATAAAGAAGTTAATGGAAATATTTTCAAAAGTTGTTTATCACAATTCTTACATAACATTCATCCAAATTGTTGTAAGCAGTTGCAGTTGAGGTTTGTTCAGGATCACCTCCTTTTCCATTGACAATGTAACCAGGGCTGGATGATTCAATATTGTCGGATGTTCCATCAGCTAAGCACCTGTGCCCATCGGCCGATTGGTAACCATCAAAGCAGACGCAGGTAAATCCACCCTCATTGTTTGTACACAAAGCATTATCGTCGCATACGTGAGTGCCCAGGGCACATTCGTCAATATCGACACAAGTCCCTAGACCATTTTCATCCAGTTCTGGACCGTAGCCATGTAAGCAGTCACACCTATATGTGTCCTCGTATGCAACACAGACAGAATAGGCACCGCATGTAGCACTACCATCGGTGCACGCATTCCACTCCGCATCAACGCCAATTTTAGTCAGTACACTGGTACGCAAAGCCTGATCACGTTCAAAATAATCCAAAACGATCTTAGATACCTTCTGTAACACAATCGAGTCTGTTGAATCAGGGTCATCATTGAGCAAACACCTCTCAAATAAAATTTTCTGGGTGATCTGAAATCTAATAACGCGGTTTTCTTCAGGAATCTCCAGAGTATGGCTATGCACAGAATGCAATTCCGAAGGACTGATAAATTTGTATTCCTCCACATAATCCGCCATGTGTAATTTTGAGATGTGATTTACAAAAGGAACCTTACCGAAAATATCAATTTTCACCGACAACTGATCCCAATAATTCAATCCATCGAATGTTTGATTCACATACAAAACCTCTCCTGAATCGAAGCTCACCGTTGATCTGTGTGTAAATTCACCACCAGTCAGTTGGTAGCCATTTAAAGCGTTGTTCATAGGTTTACCAAATAACCAACCAATGGTGGTGACCACAGGCAGAGCAAGTCGCAGGTATGTTCCCAGCTCTGTGCTTACAGGATTTACGGCCGTGTAGCTACGAGCATCAGCCATTACAACATAGGATTGCAACTTGGATCGTTCGTCAATGACTTGACCATTGATCTCACCAGCGAGCGAACCAGTCACGCGAATCGGGTAATCGTTCTTAATACAGACATGACCGTTGCCATAAAAACCGTCCTGGCATACGCAGCAGAACCCGTAGCGCTTGTCGAAGCAGTTTGCATTGGAATGACAATGTCGGTGACCACCTTCTGCACACGCTTGAAGTTCCTCCGGTGATTCGGTGAGAGTTTCCTCGTTAGTAGGTGATTGCACATTTTCGGTATAATCAAGTGAGCCAACGTGGTAGATCCACACGCCGGAAACACCGACATTTGTATTTTCACTCAGAAATCTAGCCTGAATAAAAAGAAATCAATAACAATTTACTGTAAATGTTGTTTCATTGCATGATTTAAGCTCACGTTGTCTGAACCCGATCCTTCCAGATTATGAAAGCGGCCATCTTCCGAGACAAAACCAGCTTGTGCCCGAATATCAGGTAAACCCAAAGCACCAGTCTCACCTTGTAGCCAATTTAGACCACCCGCTGGATAAATGAATTGCACAAAAGTATCTTCATCATTCGCAATCACAGCCACCTGTAATTGAAAGGTATATGCGTGTCAGTGAATAGCGATTATACGGCTATTCTTGTGCTTGAGTCGCACAAAATATTAGACGTACTTGAAATGTGTTCAACTTGTCGGTCTTGGAGTCATAATAACCCACGTTTCGCCACGTAGCCACAATTACTTGCTTCGCTTCAAAGTCGGACTTCTCGCTGTATGCATAGCGCACCAAATTAGTAGCCTTCTCCAATTGTTCCGAATTCTCCGATTGGAAAAGGGATATAGAAGTAGACGAGTTTGCTCCAGAAGTATCTACATTCGAGTAAAACGGCGCTATCGACGGATACTCTAGCGGAAACGGCTGATTTATGTACTCGGCGAATTCCGTGTTGAATGTCAAAATACCATTGGTGTTGATCTATCAAATATACAATATCGAGGGATGATTATCAAGAGAATTAAGGTGATACATAAATACAACCGATGAATGGAAAACCCGATCTAGTCTCCTCATTTTGAAAGCCTTCATCTGCCTAATATTATGAGTATTTCGGTATCCATAGTATTTCAAAACTCAGTTTTTATAACCTGAATCTAATTCAGTGATGTTACTGGTACTTGCTGATATGCTTATGTCATTAGCACTGCGATTATAATTACGCTAATCTGATTATTTTTATTATCTTTCCCTTAAAACTCGGTTCCCCAGGTGTACTATCCTCTCCTTGGTATGTGCTGAACATATTACCATGAAATAATGCCATATTTCCCAAAACATAAATCTAAAGAGGTTCTAATGGCGGTTAACACAAGTGTTTTCGTTCCATGCTGGTTAGCATTCGAGTGGTGTATTGGATCAAATTGTATTTTGATATAACTTTTATACGATACGAGTTTTATTTTATGGTATACTTTGTTCCTGTGAATTCGATGATTCGTGTTCAGTTCAGATAAATTTATCTCTTTCTATCGTGTCATATATTAAGCAATTTGATAAATTTTGAATCTCTGACATCGACACACATTTAAACTGAACCAATGGAGTAGAACCAATTTAAAACATCAATACAAACTTTTCCACACACATTTGATTTTTCCAATATACGAGATAATATTTATGGAATGGATGAATTCCTATGTATGGGGAAACGAAGTGCAATGCCACAACTAAATCTTTACTTTGAGTGGTTGATATTACGTTATTTGGCATACTACGTAACTTTCAGTTTCCAGTGCTGAGTCAGAGATAACAATATAAATTACTTTCACCCTTTACACCATCATGTGTTATATACTTACAGCTAGAAAGACGCCCTTACCATATCAGGATGGGCTTTGGATAGGTGTGCGTAGCTTTATATATCAGAAAAGTAAAAAAAATACATATGGGCAATTGAATCCATGCATGAATGGAGTTAATATAAACCACAAGTGGCTACAAGCGCATTAGTGGCATGTTAGGCTAGCACTTCATGTCGCAAGTGTTCGTAGACTAGCACATATTTCTTCATTATGTGGAACAAAACCGCGTGATCATCGATGAAAGAAGTGGCGGAAGACAAATATAAACAAACAATTTCTTGTATGGGACTGTCAGTCATGACTTTGTTCATTGGGCCTATACAAACATCACCAACGACAACATGCAACTTGCAATGACCTGCAAATGGCGCGGTCATATGTGTTGCCGGTCATATGTATCTGCATCGCGGCATTAATCAGCACCGAGGGAAACTTCTGCATCTGGTCATTCTCGTTATTGATTTATTTTCCGTCCGTCTTGCTGATATATGAAGTCTTAGCGTTCGTATTCTCTCTGCAGCAACTTCATCAGATGAGCCACTTCTCAATTGACGCTCCATCTGCTATAGTGTAGTAATGCCGCCGAGGTCGACCAAGCATCGCTTTAGTCTAGCGATAAACAAATAAACATCGTTGGAATGTATCAACACGCATCAATGCGCTGGGTTGGATGAGTGGTTAAATTTAGATCGGGAGGTGCCATTTGTACTCTACGCCAACTGTTTGTGAACACTTATGCCGATAATTTGTTTTTAATTTCGACAGCACACTTGAGTGCATCTGTGTTTCGCATTACGGTATCAATTGGCGCGAACATGATTTGATTGCATTAAGGAATCTTTCGACTTTTTTGAGGCTCTCCAATAAATAAAAAAATACATACATCTGAATGTGTTTCAGCGCGTTAAAGATGAACAAATCATGAGCCCATGTGGGCACAAGCGCTTTCGCGCAGAGTACGCTATTATCGGGATTAAAAGAATTTTTTATCTTTTGGAAAATTAGTGCTTAACATTCAATGTAATCCACCTTTTAAACAATTGTGCCTTCCAAATGTGAACTTCGCTGCACTTGCAGTAAAGGATTTTCATGATTTCCAATATAGTGTAAAAATTCTTTTTAAAAAAATATATGCAGTTAACAATAAATTAATATGTACACGTTTAGCCCTGGTAAATTTTATAAGCGGGTAAGACTAGACTAAAAAAATAATCTCTTCCAAAAAGTGCAAATAAAAAAAACCGTGTAGCCGTTTAACATAAGAAAAGTTATCAACTCGAACTCAAAAATGAAGTGGGCGTCTGAGTTCCATGGAGTTATTGGATTCATAAAATTTAATACTAAACATTACTCGTTCTAGGAAAACTGTTCCTTTTTACTGAAATCGACGTGAAGGTAGGCGTGGCGACTGAAATAGTATATATCTATCTAGTTCTGACTTATATAAGAAACTGACATTGACGTTAAGATAGCTAAATAAACACATGAAGTGGTGCAGCTGAAGAATATATATACATATAAGAATATAAAAAACACTACCATTATGATCTACGATCACTGAAGGAGTTCGTGTAATATAAACATCCTTTTATTTTTACGAGAGTGCCAGAATCATAAAACTTTACCCCATGTTTACGCATAGTTGCTATTGTTCTAAAATTTATTTTAAAAGTGTATACGAGTAAGTATTTTCACAAACATACTATTGTTACAGATAACACAACTAAAAAAAAATAAAAAATAAAAAAAATTGGCGGCTGATGGTAGAAAGAGGGGACATTCTTAGAATCGTAGACATGTTAAGGTATAAGGTATAGCAATACTGCATATTACAGAAATGGAATTTAATCCATAGAACTGACTACTTTGGGATATTCCAGACCTAAGTAGAAGATTTGAAGAAACGAACGATTTCAGTGGGTCAATTATATCTCCCTACACAAAAATCGTTGTAAGTAAGAATTGAAGAATGGACGAAATATCTTTGATTTTGCACGGTTGTCAAGAATGTCCTTTATATGTGAATTTAAACACATCATCAATACAACATACATCAACTTACGTGAAATCCAATGAAAGATTTAGAGTAACATATAATTTTGTGATTGGAGATATTTGACTTGCTACCATTTGATATAACAAACCCTTTTTAATGGGCCCTCTTAGAGTTTTTTTACTAAGAGTAAAAGTTGCAATGTAGGAATGTGGAAAGTTTATAACAACCTAAATGTTGTAGATTTGTTGTAGCCTTGCGGCCACATTCATAGTGCTCCCTGGTTTATATTTAATATGAACACGACTCGCAAGTCATACTGAAAATACACAACGCCACATTTAAGATTTATATAGAAATTGAAATTTTATTTTTGACTGCACACCAGTGTCGCCCTTAATTACCTTTAAAGATTTAATTGTTCTAATAAACTTATTTTGGATGATAGAGTAAAAATTCAACTCTAATTGTTTAAATGGCAATTCAATAAAGTATTTCACGATCAATCTGCAGACTAATATTATGTTTTTGTTTCAGATTCTTTTCAGAGACTACCTCTACTTGTTTCTCATTGTTTCTAAGGAAGTTTCTCATTTTTCATTTTCTTCGACAAAAATGACTTAGTGATTTTTTAATCTTGGTAACTCCGCCCCCATCTGTTTTTGGTCAGAATCTTTAAATAATATAATTTGTAGCACCTGTGGGACTTCTGTATGAAGCCATCCTTTCTAGAATGTGATTACATGAGAAAGGTCATGTGGTGGTATAATGTTAATGGAAGAATTAGGTGCAGGTTTCAAAATTTTCTAACAGGAAACCCTTCCTAAACACATTTGGTTCAGCGTATCTTATTTGACGGCATTTGAGAAGCGAGTCTTAAGCATATAAAAATGAGCATTAAAATAATACTTAAGATCTTTTTTAATATGAGGAGGAATACGTGTGACATTTCACACACTCACATTCTAGTTTATCGCTGCTGTTTGTTGTAAGCCGTGCTGCCCATGCTGCAGACACATAAATTTGCTAAATTAACACAGAAATGCGCCAAGTCTATTAACTTAAAAGAACTCATAATTCTCGAAGAGAAGGGGAAAATGTTGGCATGCAGCCATTTTGAATTTGTTTACGAGCTCGATACACAATGTGTCGTACGAACGAGTTGCGCCTGCTCTCCCTCTGTCGCTCCATACCTCGCGCCGCATGGTATAGAAATGCGGTTGCTGATGGGCTGTTGAGACGACAGTGAGTGCGCGAAAGCCGACGAACCCCCTCAAACAGGCGCAAGTGAAGTGAATCGGTGCCGCAAAACAACAAAGTGTGTCGCAAAGTGGCAATACTATCGGTGACAATGCTGCCGCATTTTGAAATCTCTCAAATATTTGACAGTTCAACGACAATGACAGCCGCTAAAATTAGACCGGAGATTTATGTGAATTTCGCGTTGAATGACACATACTTGTACACATGCTTCCAGCAGATAAATCGAAAGCGCGGCAAATCGAACAAAAACGAAAAAGGCGGCTGCTCTGGCGATAGTGGAGGCTTATCGCTGTGGCGGGGAATCTTGGAGCGCTCTCAGAATGCGTGTGGATGTAATTAACAGAAGACAAATTGCTTTGAAAGTAAAATTACAAGATTCTGCGCAAAAGGTTAACCACCGCCGTCCGGCCGCTGTACCCCACCCAATCAACGTTAATGGATGGATTAATTTGATCAATAAATAGAGTGTCTTGACATACAAGAGATCAAAAAGTTATCAGCAGCCGCAAATGCTATCATGCAAATTTGCACTGTCAATGTAAACAGAGTCTGAATGGGAAAAAATTCGCCGCATGTACATATGTATGTATATATGTAAATCGGTTTGATTTGAGTCAGCAATCGTTTGCAACATTTTATTTGAATTATTCTAAACCTCAGATGTTTGTTCCACTTAGACTAATAATTATTATAGAACTGAAATAACGTTGTTTGCAATCGAACTGTTTTACAAAATATTTATTGCCGGAGTGAAGTGCTACAAAGAGAAACACAAGGAGCAAAGAACAGAAAAAAACAAATTCCTACAAAGAAATGTTTTAAATTTACAAAAATTGAGATTCGAAACCCACATCGTACTGAGGACAGGTCATGAATCGATTCAAATATTAACGGAGTAAGGATAAATTGAGAAACAATTGAGACAACTTAACGAGAAGCTAATTAATACCTCCACTGCCGCGGTATTTAATAATAAAGTGCATATCAGCATGTCTTTAAACCATCTATTATGAAAATCAGTTATATTGACGGATTCATGAACAGTGTCAAAATACCATTGCACAAGTAAATTTTATTCGAATTTTAAAAGCCTCCAGACTTAAGCAGAATTGAATATAAGAGTATAAAGAAGAAAAAACATATTGTAATTGTTTGAGAGATTTATGTGTACGGCAGAGAACATAAAGGTGACACTTTCCTATTTTCCAGAAAAATGTCTGTATTAAAACTAAAAAGTTCTCGTACAAAAAAGCCCTTATTTCGATCGATAAAATGTGATCACACTGGGTCGATTATAATAACGTATGATGGAATATTTTTTTTACTTTTCACGTTAATATTTGAGGAGGTACTTACAAAGAGCTGATCGTATTTTTCGCTGTAGAAATGCACGGGAGTATCCAGTTGCACGGATGCGAACTCACTGTCACCATTTTGCAAGTTTTGAATTGAAGCGGTTTCCGTTGTGTATTCGTATAATTCGTTAGCCCGCAAGGTGTCCAGAAAGTGCTGATGTTGACCGGAAGCACATGCAAAGCACCACAGTACCAGCACAACGCACAAACTTTGCACCAGCACTACTGGCGTATTCAATATTTTCCCCATTTCAACCAAATGATGATTTTGAAGTGCTGAATTTTTTAATTCAATTTACAAAGCCCACAATTTCACTGCAGCATTTTGGTTACACCACAAAATAAAAAAGAGATTCCAAAAATATAATTTATAAAAATAACTCCACACTGACAATGAGAATTTTCAGTGTTCGAACGCGTTTGGAAGTCTGTGTTGGATTCCTATTCCGATTCTATGCACGATCAGCGAACCAACCACTCGTCGCCGCAATACAACGACAACTGATTTAAATTTAAATTTGAAAACTGTTCGGGTTGAATCCTCTTAAGCTACTCGAAAGCAGTTCGTAGCGTACAGTGATATAGCACATGCCTCTCAGCGATGTTGGCAGCTGCTGACTCTGGATACAGACTGGTATGATCACTGAACACACGCAATCAATAGCGTACATAAATAGGAAGATTTTGAGGCTATTAGCCTCTTATTCAAAATCTATTAACATTGTTTAGTTCTGTGAACAATTTCTTTATGTTGTTAATGGGAAGTATTCAGGAAAGCAATCAGAAGAGATATCATGGAGAAGTTCTTTCCGATCCATTATAACAAAAAATGTTAATCTTAAACAGAAAACAGGTTGCTTTCTTAGATTGAAGGATTCAGTAGGATCCCTACAGATTTGAATTCCTTGCTGGAAATGTTTTGATGTAAGTGTTTGGCAAACGTCATTATTAAGGCTTGAGATCCACCCCGGTCAAGGGCCGTGATATCTTTAGTACATGTTTGCAAGATATGGACCCTACCGACTTCAACAATTCTTTGTTTTGTATCACTTACTGCTTATTGACTCAAAACTCCATAATTTGGTGGTAAGGAGGGGGCAACTGACCAATAAGAAGCTTACATTTAACACCATTATAATAATAATAATAATTTTGTTTTAGTAGTTCGCCCCATGGACGGCACTGCGACCTAAAAGATCTTCTATATCATACTACACCATTATAAGTTCACGACAAAGTCCAAGAAAAATTGGAGAGTTTTAGGAAAATATCATGCGAGTAATTTGTGAAATGGAGAAAATATATGTACATTCGCATCTCCGTGTCATCAAACGAATCTAGCCAGGACATTTGCCCTCTTATGAATGTGTTCCATTCCATAATACCATACAAAGCACTTCAATCGTACATAAATAAGTATCGATAAGTCATATACGACTAACTTAATATAATTTCCCATATCTATTATACGTACTTAAAAGCCCTATATAAAGCAATTAACGCCGTCTTTGCTGGAGTAGTGCTCGCATCGCCGTGTAATACACCCAGGTTTTATAGAAACAAGAAAACTGAAATTGTTTGAAAAAATACATTTAGATTACTCAATTTGAAAAAAAATATTATATTTGATTCCAAGTTTTGTAACTTGAATTAGTCTTCAGCTGTTTCAGTTTTTAAATGGGTTTTAATTTGTTTTAGATATGAAAAGTTGATTCGGAATATGAACATTGTTATTGAATTGCAATCTTACTCCTTTAGATAAGACCTTTTCCTGAGTCAAAAATCGGCTTTCTATTTATGTTTTCTTTAAAACAAACAACCAATTTCAGCAAGCTTTCGGGTTATACTTCGATTAATTGAGTCTATTATAAAAAAATAACTCTTAATAATTAATTAAGAAAAAGTTATGAAATTAGAGTCAGATATCGATAAAAAGTGGAAACTTTTAAAAAACGTTTATTTATTTCATAGTATTTTATTTTTGAATTTAAAATTTTCCCAGCTCGAAGCTAAGGGATCCAATTTAAAAACATTCCTTCTTCCAGCAATTTTGTTTAATACTTTAGTTTAGTTTACTGTTTTTTCGGGAAATTAAAATTACTACAAAGATAATTCTCTTGTTTGGACTCTAGTCCTAGTAAAGAGAGTACTTGGTGTATAAAACACATTTCCTCATATCCTTCACGTACTTAAGACATACAATAGTATGAAAGGTATCAATCTTCTTTATGAGGCTGCGTTGGAAACTACAGATATAGAATGATCCACAAACAAAATTATATTGAGTATAAGATACTCGTATATGTAAATAGATATGTGTGAGGGTTGATAGATGTTCACATAAAATTAAGAGTTTCCCCCTTGACATTAATTCAGCGTACGCCCTTGCAAACAATTACAGATTGCAGAATATATGTACGTACGGCAAATGAGTGATATGAAAACGGTGGACACGGTTTTCAATGCAGTGCGAGCGGCAGGCGGCATAAGCAGGAGCACGTGATCCCTGATTTCATATCTTTTAGAGAGCGCTCACATAGACGCTGCCCAATAGCATCATTTATAAATGTCGCACTTTCGGAAAATTGCCATCATATGGATTTGTAATCCCAAAAATTGTGTTTGTTTATTTTTTAACTTTTCTCTCTCAGAAAGGAAACGCTCACAGGATTACTGTCAGTCGTTTCCTTAATTTGAAATGTGACGTTAGAGCCTTTATTGTATTCATTCTCAGATGACAAATGAGCTCAGTCATTCCCAGTGTCACTGCGAAACGTCTGCTGCATGGCAAGATCGGCAGCTACCCACAAGCACCAAAGTTAATCAAGTGGAATGTTGATCAGCGTTGCATCTGGACGAATATAATATAGTCCTCAACAAATCAAAACAAAAACATCTGAAGTAAACAGAGAAGTGATTGGCATATGACAAATGGCACGCTTGTGATGACGAGTAGGCCGAAGTGCCGCCACCCTCGGCGGAGAGAAAAGTGCTCGCCTGTATGAAGTATGTATTTCAAAATTGTATTTATAATATTTGTTGTTCTTTTGAATGCTTGTCCTCGTTTCTCTTTTATTTTATTTATTTTGTTTGTTCCAAGGTGGTTTGTGATGCGTTTGAAGCGGCAATCTTAATTCTATTCTGTTTATGGTTCCAAACAAATGTACAGACAGAATGAATGGAACCATCACGCTCGTTGCTAAATTTGGAAACTCTAATTTTAATGAGGAATTTGCTTGTTAATTAGATCCAGCTGAATACACTCGGCTTCCTTGTGTGGGCCGGTCGGTCCGTCGGTTGGCTGGTTAAATATTACTTGCTTCATGCAATTCTTTAGACCGTGCTGCTACTTAGGAGGGACTTTGTTGTTCTTCTGTTTTCGCTTTCTGCATTCTGCTCTGTGAATGCACATTCTCGCGTTTTAAACCCAACATATGATAATGGGGAGTGTCTGCATTGCAGCGTCATGATTGATTTGGTATGCTGTTCAACATATCAAGAATGATACCAAGGAAATGCTTGTGCGGCGAGCACGTGCCACACTTCATTAAGTGTATCTCCGATTAGTTTATTTCAGTCTATTGTAAATGATTGCTCTAATATATAAGATCTTTAGAACTTTTGGCTCCTCATGAAGCCACGGTGGAAGAGTGTGTCGGATTCAGATCACTACGCGCTCCAGGAAGTCAATGTTAATAATTTCAATTATAACGCATACCTACCTAAAATTAAAATAATTCATTTTTTGGTTATCTGAGTTGTTATAAAAAAAATGAATATATACATATGTATTCCTTTAAGCATTGACTCAAATACTTTTTGTATTCAAAATTAAAGATAGATCAATACAAGTAGTATGTTTATAATAGAGAGACTTGAAATATTTTAACTATGCATGTGTATACTTCATGTTAAAGGTTATAAATCACTTAAATTGGTTTTTCGAAGTTTTTCTGAAAAAGCAAAAAAATCCAGAAAAGGAACAAACTGACATGATCTATTAAAAGTTGGTATCTAAGTACACCGCAAGATGCAAACGATGCAATCTCTTTATTATGATATGAATTGCGACTTCCAAGCATTATAAAACAATTTTGTTCCACGTTTCGTGTACACGCTTTACTACGATAGAAATCTAGGAAAGCTTTACTAGGATATCAATCTAAGCAAACGTTCAGTGGATAAGCTCAATGGCTGCTATTAACACCCCTTTTCAGATTTCTGTACATTACTATATGATCAGTGTTATTTAAATTGACTAATTAATTGTAGAAGTAATTTTAAAAAATTCTTATATACTGTCCAAATAATGAATAATGCACGAATGTTGTGTTTTCTAGATTAGCCCTTTCCACTTTACTTTTTAATATAAAAAAATATAATAAAAAAATATAAAAAATATATATATTTATATAATTCATATTCAGACACAATAGATATAAATGATCCTGCTATTCAATACCAAGTTCTACTAAGAGTTGTTTAATTCCAGTGGTATTCAGGAATTGAATTAACCCTCTGGTTTCTGTTTTTGCTCCATCGAAGATTTTCTACCATATTCGCTTTGGCAAATGACTGAAAATGAAATGACTGAAAATGAAATCCTAAAAGCATCTTGACGAAAAAACAATGTGTAGCAAGAAATTCGCGGTCTTCCGACGGAATTTGAAAGAAATTACTTAATATGGATCACTCATTTAGAGTTAGACTAAATGATAGTCGTTTTAGTTAAGAAATTTAAGTCTTTTAGTTACATCATACTATACATAAATAAATAAAATATTGGTGAATTTCCCAGGACCAACTGTGGGTGACAATCTTTTACATTTAAATATATCGGAATAGATATAGCCTTTGAGAAAAAAATACTAAACAAAAACGGACCTAGTGTAGATCCTTGTGGCACTCCGACTCAAACTTTCTAAGGTCAGAACTTGTGTTTTTAGACACTACTTTTTGTCACCGTTTAGGTAAATGGGTTTTAATTGTTCCCTCAGAGAAACCAAAATACCATTTCAACTTTTGCAAGGGAATATTATGTTCAACAGTGTCAAAGGCCCAAAGAGAAATACAATAGAGTGAAATGGTCAAATCACGCCTATCGGAAGCTTGCCGAATGTCCCCCAAAACTTTTACCATTGCAGTGGAACATCTATGGCCAGCTCTATATACAGATTGATAATCTGAGAGTAGTTTATGTTTGTTAAGATGTGTAACAATCTGTCTCGCCACAAAATTCTCAAAAACCTTCGATAGAACAGGCAAGGACTAGGTCAAAAATATGATGGGGAATTGGGTGTTGACTTTTTAGCAATTGGAGCCCCATTGGCCACTTTCCAATTTATTTTATAATTTTTATAAACTTAAGATTTATATAATCATGCCCAATAGCATTTGACTTAAGGCAAAATAAACTTTGTACAATGTCCTCCTCGGTGACAGCGGTAAAGCTTGCAATAAATTTGATTGTAAAAAATATTCATTCATTACACTTGGGTTCAAATCACACTCAGAATTATTTATATTCCCAATCCCTAAATTCCTCAAATTATTCCAAAGAGTTTTTGTTGGTCAAATGTTATTGATTGAACGTAGTTTCTTTCTGAAATTCTCGTTATTTCAGTGGCACGGTTTCCGGATATACGTAGGCCCCAAAGTTAATATTTATATGATTGTGTTTCCAACGAGTACAATTTATTCAGCATTTTCAAGGCAAAAACGAGTGAAGAAGTCTGAAGTCGGGTTAGACCGACTTCGAAATACCCTTTACCCTTCCTTGTGCGTGCGGGTTCAACAATGGAAATGTTTTCTTCATAAATCATCATTAGGAGCATATCTACCGTAATTTTCGGTCGGGTACCTTGAATTTATTATATTAGTGGGAGGCGTGGCCATTATCTGATCGACCCCATTTCTTGTATATTTGGAATCAATATACGCACTAATGTAAAATTTTGTCCAAAAATATTGTATATGTCGTAAATTATAATAATATGTCAATAGGGCCATGTATATATTTTCGAATTTTTATTCCGCTGCCATAAATACGAGCTTAGTTAGGTTAATTTTAATTTTAGACCCGAAACTTCCTTATATCAAAAGTGGGCGTTTCTTTTCCCTGATCAACCCCATTTGCTGCAGATAGCTTTAGAATTTCCACATGTTCCTTCAAGTAAAATTTCGTCCGTAAATCTCCACCAGATCTTGAGTTATTATTTTTTAATAGTGGGCGTGGCAATTAATATATACCGCCCTTTTTGCATAGTGTTTAGTAAGACCCACATCTCCATAACTACCAAATAGCGTTACGATCCCATCAATTGGACCGAAGTTATAGTCATTTTGGGGTGTAATGTAGACCACCTCCACGCGGTGCACCCTGGGTTACGCTAAATGGTCTACACTCCCGCAGGTGCTGCTGTTTTCTTGCACGGGAGTTCAGGAGAACCAATTGGCACGACCCCTATCCTTCGTCCCCGGACTTCTCTTTGGACCAATGTAACTGTTCTGATTGCCCTGGGCTGGTAGCTGTAATTTTCTGGACCTAGCTGTCTTTTGTCACGGTAGCACCAAGGTGAAACTTGAGTGTGAACGGCTCCAGTCTAAGGTTGCAGCTGCCCCCGTCCCGTTAAAACCTTGGTAGGCCTCAAAGTACGTTCGACGTCTGTTACCGTTAGGTCGGTAGTGTGGGTTCGGTTGAGTGGAACTCCCGATTAGCACTGGTCTGGCTCTGAGCACTTGACCCCATAAGGGCTTGTGCCAACCCTCGCATGGCCTCCCTGCTTGCACAGATAACCATGGGACCATATTTAGTGACCACACGTTCGGACTGAGATAGCGGCTTTGAGTGGGGACCCTTATTGCATCCTCTCGGATATAGGGGAGGAGCTCATTCTCGTCCAAGAACCTTGGGTCATAAATGACCGGGTTTCTGGATTCAATGCATACTGATATCGTATGGTATATATCGAGGATCAAGGTAAACCAAGATCCTGCATTCTGGTAAAAAAAACAGCGTTAACGCTCTTTTACTCCCTAGATTCAGTGACAAAGACAATGTTGCCATGGTCATTGAAATGGGTCCACGGACTTTCTGGATCTCCTCGAACTACATGGCTCATGACTATGGCGACTCCCCGCCACCAGACATACTGAAGCAAATGGTTGCTGTAGCCCACCAGAAACAGATTCCGGTAATTATCGGCGCCGATGCCAATGCCCATCACGAAATATGGGGCAGCTCCGGCACAAATGATCGAGGTGAGTGTATTTTCGACTTTATCATTACAAATAACTTAGGCATTGCTAACCGGGGAAATGAGCCGACCTTCCTTACATCCGTAAGGAAGGAAGTGCTTGACATCACCCTCGTCAGCGATAACTACTCCAACATGATAAGCAATTGGTTCGTCTCACAGGAATGCTCCTTTTCGGACCACTGCTATATCACCTTTGACATCGACTTGAGGGAGACTACAGGCAATACAGAATCTCTTAAACCAGTCAATAGAAAAAACACGAACTGGCCTCTTTTCCGGCTCAAACTGGGGTCATGCTTAGCAACGACTCCCCCTATTATCCACAACTGTCCCGACATTGATCGGGCGGTCGACGATCTGACCACAGCTTTTAAAAAAGCCACTCATATTTCTTGCATCACTCCCGAACCACGGGGCAAACCTAAACCTCCGTGGTGGAACTCGGAAATTGCAAGTCTTCGCAAAACTTGTAGAATGCTTTTCAACAAAGCTAAAGTTACAGCTGAGTGGGCCCCATTCAAAAATAAACAAAAAGAGTTGAAATACGCCATTAGGCGAGAGAAACGAGCGTCATGGAGGCAATTTTGCAAAAGCATTGAATCGACGTCCGAGGCTAACCGTCTTCGTAAAATTCTCCACTCCTCTAACAAAGCCCTTGACTGTATCCAAAAACCAGATGGCAGCTGGACTCACTCAAGCGCCGAAACCCTTGAAATCCTACTAGACACCCACTTCCCAGGGAGTTTAGCCTCAGCGGATCAAGCACTCTACCAGGTGGAGCGGGTTTCCCACGATAGCCTCCCCACATTCCAAGTGACAAAAAGTCAATTTGAGTGGTCTATTCAAGCCTTTAAGTCATACAAGTCCCCCGGACCGGACGGCATCATTCCTGCCGATATCTAAAATGGGGAAGAGATTATCCTTCCATGGCTGCTACAAATATATAATGCAAGCCTCAGATTGCAATACGAGTATATTCCCTTACGCTGGCGCACGGCTCGGGTCGTCTTCATACCAAAAGTTGGGAAGGCCTCGCACACCAAACCTAAGGATTACAGACCCATAAGTCTAACATCCTTTCTTCTTAAGGTTCTAGAAAGAGCTCTTGACCTACATATCAGGACATCGATCAACCCTTCTCTTCTCTCTGTATCTCAACACGCTTACTCTAAAGGCAAATCGGTTGAAACAGCACTTCATTCTCTCATTTCTCAAGTTGACAAATCCTTGGCGTACAAGGAATTCACACTTGCCATATTTCTGGACATCGATTCAACAATGTATGCCCCAACGCTGTCATCTCCGCACTCTATAATCTTAACCTGAATTCAGGTCTTCTTAAATTTATAGAGCTTCTACTAAAATCTAGGATCATCACTTCCACGATCGGCAGTGCCCAATCCAGGAGGGTGGTTAACAGGGGCACGCCACAAGGGGGTGTTTTATCACCCCTCCTCTGGAACCTGGCAGTTAACACACTACTGGTGAGATTGGAATCTACTGGATGCAAAGTGATAGCCTATGCGGACGACATAGCAATCGCGGCATCCGGCAAATTCCCCCAAACACTTTCCGAAAAACTGAACTATTCACTCTCTATTATGTCGAACTGGTGTCGCGAATTCGAACTTGGGGTTAACCCATCCAAAACCGAGACTATGCTTTTCACTAGGAAGTACATAATTCCAAAGTTTACAATGCCTAGTCTAAACGGCACTCCGCTCTCTTTGAGCACACACGTTAAGTACTTAGGCCTGATTCTCGACCCAAAGCTTAATTGGGAAGCCAATCTAGCTGAGAGGGCACGTAAGGCAACATGCGCAATATACTGCTGTAAAAGAGCAGTTGGTGCACGATAGGGACTTCGTCCTCGAGTCGTGCTCTGGCTCTACACGGCCATCGTTGACCTGTTATACGGGTCGGTCTTCTGGTGGCAAGCTCTCGAAAAAGCCTGTAATATCAAACCCCTTGATAAAATCAGAAGATCCATTGCTCTACTGATCACTGGCGCTCTTCGTAGCACACCTACGAAAGCCCTTTTTGCCATGCTGCACTGGCTCCCCTCGGGGATCCTGGTTAAGCAACAAGCCAAGCTGACAGCGATTAGACTTAATGCTCTTTCGCACTGGCGCATAACCCTGACAGGCCATGCTTCAATTCTGAATCAGGACCCACCTGTCCCCAACTTTATCGATTAAATGTCGGTCTATCCCGATTTGAACAAGGAATTCGACCTCACTATTCCAAGTCGAAGCGACTGGACCTCAGAAAACCGAATCGTCGGTGAAACAGTCGAAATCTACACCGACGGTTCCAAGCTTGGAGGTAGAGTCGGCAGCGGTATTTATTCCGACAAGCTGGACTTAAACATCTCCCTACGTCTCCCAGACCATTGCAGCGTTTTTCAAGCTGAGGTCATGGCCATTTACCACGCAGCCAAATGGATGCTGAGTAGTGATATCGGCGCAGTTGACGTATCTATCTTCTCAGACAGCCAGGCCGCCATTAAATCTCTTTTTGGCTCCACGGCCACATCAAGACTAGTTCATGAATGTCGAACATCTTTAAATGAGCTCGCAAGTTACTCTCGGGTGCACCTAATCTGGGTTCCCGGACACAGCGAAATCCCGGGAAACTGCGAGACGGACGAGCTTGCCAAGGCAGGCACGCTAATGCACGACATTTACCCCTCTGTAAACATCGGCATTCCACTGGCAACAGCCAAGCTCGAAGTCAAACGGAAATATCTGGCAGACGCCTACAAATCCTGGGCTAACGAGGAATCCTGCCACACGGCTAGACTAACTTGGGCAAGCATGGACAAAAATAGAACCAATCAACTTCTTCGGCTTGATCGCGTATCACTGTCGACAACTGTGTTGGTTTTGACCGGCCATTGCATAATGGCACGCAGAAAGACTGGGACTACCCTCAAATGACTTTTGCCGAGGCTGTGGCTTCGAGGAGGAGGACGAGGCGGTTTTCCACCTCTTATGCCACTGCCCATCCTTGAGCAGAAGAAGAATTCGCACCTTTGGTGCCCCATTTCTTACAAGCCTGACAGAGCTGTCATCCATTAATATTAGGGACATAGCCAGGTTCATCAAAGTATCAGGATGGTTTCCTGAAACATGACGGGGGAGTCGTGCCTTTCCAGGCGCTGTCCTTGCGCTGACTATCACCATCCCAAGTATGGGAACCTTTTTAGTCAGTGCTTGAACGGCGCCACACCGTGGTATCACAATGGGCCATTATGTGTGCTCAAGTGTGCTTTTGGCAAACTGGGCGGCCACTCCTACCTACCTACCTACCTATAGTCATTTTAAAAAAGGTGAAAAAAGTTCCTTATATTGGAGGTAGGCGTGGTCTTTGTCCAAATCAGCACATATAGCAATCTGGTTCTGTATCTTTGTCCAGACTATACTTTTGCAAAATTTCATTGAGATATCTCTAACGGTGTAGAAAAAAAGTGGCCACACACGGACGGACGGACAAAATGAAAATTGCTTAGAAAGTGATTCTGAACATATCTGTATATATGTATATGTCCATGCCTACTACGCCTTCTTGAAATTGCAACCCCTCTAAAAAGTACAAATTTAGTATCCCTATTTACCTTTTTTAAAGGTAAAGGGTATAAATACGGCATGTGTAAACCAAGGCTGCCGATTTTTTACTTTCTTGTCCCTTAGGGAGATAAATTTATCATACAAATAGTAATCAAATTTGTGAAATAAGCCACTTTTACGTTTATATATGAAGAGAACGAAGCACCGTTGCAATCAAGAATATTAAGGCACCAAAATCAACAGCTTTGAAGTCTCTAAAATAAACCAGGTTGTCAGAATGACTTGTATTGAAATGAATATCATAAGAGAGAAATAAGAGACAATTGCTCGAAATGTAATACATACGATATCTCCGAAACACAGAGCAGATCTAATAAGCTTGATTATACAGTATCAAAAGCATTAGCGTGTAGAAAAGAAGTATTCACTTTCTTGGAGTTGAATATGTGTTCTTTTAATGCCGCGTTCTCCTTCCGCAATGCGACAATTTCGCTTAGAATTCGATTAAGAATACCTGTCATATTATCATCCAGTTGGTCCATTCATTGAGAGAGGACTGAAATTGAGAAAATTATAACCAATATTGTTATATTGTTGATAAAACAAAAATATTTTACCTTCAGAGTTGTCGTCACTTCTTTATTTGGAGGTAGATGCTAAATTCTCATCATCATGAAATAAGTCTGCATAATCAGACTTAAAAGCATCACTGCATATTATTATAATATAGATAATATAGATAATAATAGAATAGCTAAGCTATTGAGTCTATTTGCACTCATTGTAGAACGAAAGTAGTTTTTAACCCTTTTTAAACAAGAAAACGATCGTTCTGCGCCACAGTTTGTTATAGCTAAAGTAATAAATATTCGATATGCGATTTCTACGTTCGGAAATTCAGTGTAAAGGTCGTTTGCTCGCAAAAGTTTCAGAAGATCGGAAGGTGAATTATTTTCCATCGTTTTTTCAGTGCAATAAGCATGGAAGTGCACGAATTCGTCATCCAATGAGAACTCAAGATCTGAAGAATAAATCTTTCTTAAACGTTCAGCTCGTTTACGAATCTCTCTATTATCCAAATTGCCAAATTCAATTATAACTGAGAACATTTCCTGTATCTTTTCATACGCAACACATCTTTTTCGTAATTCGAAATCCAGATTGTCAAGAATGACATTAAACGTATTGACTCTAAAGTAGTCTCGACCTGACAGTTGCACATCTCCATCCCGTGATTCATCAGCATGTAATTTTCTCTTCCTTTGTCTAGAAACTGTTGTTTTATATTCTTTAATCTCTGAAATATTTAAAGCATTTTTTTCATAGATTTCGAATTCATTTCGCGTATCAGCAACAACTTTAATCAAACCATGATAATCGTCGATCACGTCAGCAATGCTGCAATCAACTTTTTGCAATCTTTGACTAACAGCATTGAATCGCGAGAGTAAAAAATGCCAAAATATTTGCATAAATGCTGTTTCAAGTCGCTCCATTTGAATACGAATACCTTTTGCTTGTTGTCTTGTAATTGCATTTTCGTCAATATCTTCTTCAATAATAATCAATGTCTCGATTATTTCGTCGAAATATTGATTAAGTACATGAACAGCTTCATAACGAGCTGACCATCTGGTTGCAGATAAAGATTTTAACGCGATTCTTTTTCCGGTATGAGATTGTAAAATTTCCCAGCGCTGCGTCGATGCAGTAAAGAAGTTATATAAAGTTTGTACTGTATTAAAGAATGAAGCAGCTTCTGGTGCGCATTCTACTGCGTGAACTCCAACTAAATTCAAAGAATGAGCAGCACAAGGAGCATGTTCTGCTAGATCATTAATTTCATGAATTCTTGCCTGTAAACCTGAATACATTCCTGATACATTGTTAGCATTATCATATGACTGACTTCGACAGTCTGCGAGGTCAAGATCAAAAAACTCAAGAATAGACAATACAGCAACTAGCAAATCTTCAGCTTTATGTCCAGAATTTTCAATAAATATCAGAAAGCGTTCAACAGGCGTTCCATCTTTTTGCACATATCTAATAACAAAAGAAAGTTGGTCAACGTGAGATATATCAGGTGTGGAATCTACAATAATAGCATAATATTTGGCTGATTTAACTTCTTGAATTATGATAGAAGATACTTTTACTGACAAAAGCTGTATAAATTCTTCGTAGATAGTTTTCGATAAGTAACTTGTACTGCCAGATCCTTTATTTCCAAATTTTCGAATATGCTCTTCTAGGAATGGGTCAAAAGAAGCAAGAAATTCAATCAGCATTAAAAAATTGCCATTATTTGGTGAGCCAAACTTTTCATCACTTCCTCGGAATGGAAGCCCTCGAGAAGCTAAGGCTTTAGTAGCAGCGACTACTCTTCTTAAAACATTTCTCCAATAAGAGATTTCTGTCTCTGTTTGTATGACTAAGTCATGGTCTATTCTGTTCTTAGTATCCGATCTTTGCTTAAGGGTTAACATACATTTTTTATGATGTTTTGAGTTTTCATGCTCACCAACACGAACGCCTGCATGTTTCCAATCATCAAATCCGTTTTTGCCATTAAATGAACACTCTATGTCAAAAAGAAGACAAGCTGCACAAAATACAGAACCTTTACTAACTGAGTAAATGAGCCATGGGCGTGGAACTTTTTCACCGTTGATAAGTTTTCTTAAAAATAGTGATTCTGACAGCCATCTTGAAGTTCCATCGCTGTAATCACGTTTTGTACCGGAGAAATCCAAATTTTTATTTTGTTTACATCCATGGTTAGCTACGTAATCTCTGGTGAAATCGTTTATAACCCATTCTCCTGGATCATCGCTTATCACAATATCCCCATGCTCATTATCTTCTATATTTATTGTTGGAATTGTAGCTTGAAGATCACTTTCGTGATGGTTATTCTGTGGCAGCGAAGAAGTCGTGGTACTATCAGTATCATTACTCGTAGACGGAGTTCGTTTTGAAGTTGACGTAGAACATGCATCATCACCTGCAAAAATTTACTATTATTCTATTAACCTAATTATGACAGTAAATAATGAATATACATTTTATACACATCGACAAATGAATCATTATTATACTTGGAAAAATATGAATACTTGAAAAAATATGATACAAACCTTCATAATCTAAATTCGTACAATCTCTATTGTTAGTTTCTGATTTTTGTGTAACACATACTTTTTTCGTAAAAAAATCATCTAGTTTGGGAGTTTTACTCAAAACCTCTTGTTCCTTTTTACTTTTGTCCAAAGCGCGCTTTCGATACTCAGATCCACTCAATTTTTTGCGTCCATCAGCCATGGTTGACAATTGATCGTATATTTATGCTCAACATTAATGCAATTTTTTGATATCGATAAATTAATTTAACACCTTACTCAATCAACACTTACTCTTTAATGATGAGCACGTTTAAAAAAGATAAAATAAAACTATGCAACACATAATCAATGATATGAAAAAGGGGAATCCCACAATTTAATATGTACAATGTACATATAGTGTTGCTGTGGCTTATTATTTTGTATTTTTGTATTTTTCTCAAAACACAACGAAAGCTATGCAACGAACTGTCAATGAAAGAAAAAGGGGAATGACACAATTTAATTTTGTAACGCTCTTGTGGATTATTGTTGTATACCTACATAAATGGAGGTTTCAGTTTTATTACCATTTTAAATCGTTAAAGAAATTAATTAATTAAATAATTTCGAATATAAATTTTCACTTAAGGTGCCAAAATTATGATTTACAAAATTTCAATTTGACAAATATTATACGAGTCGCATTTCTTGAATTATCTATTAAATAATATATGATTAATTAAAATATAAAATTTCTATTGAGAAATTTTGATGACAGTAAAAAATTTTTTCCACTTTCCAAATTTTGCCGCCCTAGAAAATTTGCCGCCCTGGGCTCTAGCCCCGACTGCCCCTAGTGTAAATCCACCACTGATATTATCCAGCTGAATAGAAGCCCTTGTGTCATTAGTTAAAATATCAATATTAAAATCACCACAGAGTAAAATATGTTGATACTTCCATATACTCGTATTATTAAAAATCTTTCCTAAGTCAAACTGGGGCTATATACACAAGCAACTAAAGATTTTGTTAATTTGTTCCCAACTACAACAATAATTCAATCAACTGGATCATCATTACCTGATTTGAAAATCGTGTTTGTTTGTAAAGATTCCTTGGAATAAATACCAACACCACCCCTCCGTGAGCCAGTACGAGTATATCTAAAATCTCTAACTAATGTGAATTCATCTAATTCACAAATATTATCCTGCATGTCTTTTTTAAACCAAGTTTCTGGCACACATACAATATCGATTGTCGTATTATGGAAAATATAGTTAAGATAATCAGCTTTTGAACTATTTAAACTTCGTAAATTTTCGTGGCATAGCTGAAATCCAGGGTGCCTGTTACTCATTAGGTCAATATTAAATTTGTTCGATGGCAATTTGTTGACTCCATAGATTACTTCAGGGACAATGGAGAGCAATAGTCTGGATTTTTTTTTTATGTGTCAGCACTTTCATTTCCGTAACAAATTGGTGAGAGTTTCATAAGGCTGCTGCAGTTCAAAAAACTATTTCCGACGTTAATGCTACAGACTGAGGGACAAACTGACTGTCTGAATATTAAGAATTGTAGTGTCGGACCCTTCTAAACCAATTTTGAATATTACTGATTGGAAGACGTTGAGACTAACCCCAAGCAAGATTTAACCAGTTCTCTCAAAGTACCCAAGCCAATTTTGTACAAGATGAATTCGTGGAAGAAAGATCTAAGTAGTATTTTGTTGTAGGAATTAGTGAAGAAAATTTCTTCACGTGTCGATAATACGCCATATGGTCAAAAGGAAATGAGAAATCGTCAACTCTATTAAGATTATTTAGGTGTTTGAAAATCTTAACGCACCTCGACTAATGTAAGGTTTCTTCTGGACTTTCGGATATAGCAATCCCCAAAATCGTTAATGCAATCCACAACTGACATGACATGTGGAGCATTCTCAAGCCACAATTTCAATATTTTATATGACTGTCTTCCATAATTGTTATGGTTCTTTGTTCGAAATGAAATAATTATGAATAATCCATAATTAATTGAAAACACATGTTTCGTGGGGGGAAAACTACCACGGATATAAACCCAAAAGTGTATTTATCTGCCATAACCTTCAATAATTCCCAAATTAACCGAAAAGCTCTAGTCAGTTTTTGCTTTGCTGAATAAGCTCATTTTTATGCCCACTTCGTGAAGGGGTAGGAAGGGATTTTCTTTATATTCAAATTTCCTCATTTCAATTGTATAACAGAAAAAACCATTTTCAAATATAATAAAGAATATGCCAAATACAATAAATCAAATACCGTATATTACTGTATTTGAGAAAAACTGCAGCCGGTCCGTCACACTCAAAAGTTTGACGAGCACTGCCCTATAGGGAAGTTCGATTGTATATCATAGTTGGTTCCAGTATATAAAAATAATCATGAACTTTTTGGATTGTCACAAATAATGTTTTGCTAAGTTTAGTTTACCATGTTCTGAAAAGCATCATCAGTGATCCATGTTTTCATGCGTTTATTAAAGAAAATAATATTTGAGAAATCGAGCACGGGACCCACGGGCCGCACTTTCATCAGGTTTGCTGGATCCGGTTTAATATGGTATTTTGCTAGATATTGTTTTGAATTTCAGTTTAAACTCAAATATTCTTCTTACGCATTTCATTATTTTTGACTTGCATTTAATTATTTTTGACGTGGGTTGAATTTAATTTCGTTAGATTTCTATCCATACTTAAAGCCAATTTTTTGCCTCGCAAATAATTGGTTTGTTTGGCTAAATAACATTTTTGTGGTAGCTACACATTTCCACATTTCACTAGCAACGTCCTTCTCCGAAATTTCGTGTTAGCTAATATCAGGACATCGAATAAAAATGGAGACACATTCGCAGTTAACAATAATTAAACATATATTTACGCATATTTTTGGTTTGAATATTTATGTATATAATTTTTACTCATAATATTTTCTCATTGAACTTAACTGGAATTTAATTATATTGCAGATTGTACATTCGCCTTTTAAGTGTTTAGTTTAAGCGTGTAAGTTAGCAACATACGTGGTGCATGTCGTTGGCGCCACGAGCTGTCACAGCAGTATCGAGCATGGTACGAACTATGCTGCAAAAGCATCCGCGGCGCAGACGCTACGCATAGATACGGTAGACGGTGATGGTTCTCGGTGTCGGAGCAATTGGCATTATATGTGTTGCATGTCGTTGGCGCCAAGCGCAGCCGTGAAACGCTGCCCCGAAACGTTGCCTCGAAGCGGATACGAATTGCTAAGTGGTGAAAACCTATAAAAAGAAGCAGAATATATCAGTTTGGGTCATTCATTGCCGAGAGCGCGGAACGAGTGATCGAAGGATAAATACAGATTAACTTCCAAAATGAAAGAGTCTCGGCCCAGGCTCATACTCTACCCTTGAGAGGTGTTAACAAAAAACAAAATCTGCGATTTCTACGGGACCCTCCAGTTTTTGTAACCTACTCGTACTATATTGATTTAAAATCTGCGACTCCTAGGGGATCCTCCAGATTTCAAAAAAAAAATAATTTTTTTAAAATAAAAGATAAATAAATATTTATAATTAATAGTTAATTATTAATTAATAAAACTATTAAAATTTTTAGAGCTACCGAAAAAAGCGGTGCACAGCTACACTACACGATCACCGGGATAAAGCGCAAAGGGCACAAGGGAGGCTATCACATCCTTGGCACGTAGAGAGCATCGAAAAAGACAATGCACGACTCGCCAAGGACTTCCACTGGGACAAGAGAAGAGCAGCCCCGGCCACGATGCCTGTATCACCCGATCTGTCAGAACTACAGATCCATAGCCATACAGATAGATGGCGGTCTATAGGGAAGTTGAATTCGATCGAGAGGGTGATGAGTTATTGGTGAACATTCAAGCCCTTCGCGAGTTTCGTAGAAGTATATCGCAATACGCTTCCTGGCGGAATGCTGTCACAACCACTTATTCCCTTCTCACAGGTTCAGAAGGAATTCCTCGCCATTATCAGGCAGTCCACTTGATCCGGAGCAAAGCAATTGGAGGGGCCGATCCCCTCCTAACATCCTTCAATATGCCTACTAAGTTTGGCCTTCACATACGCAGACAGAAGACTCTCATACGCTCTTCAACAAGAAATCCTGAGGCTCAGGCAAAGGGGATGGTCCGTCTCTCACTATTATGACGAAATTCAAAAGTGTATTACCCTTCTAACCAACCAGTATGAAACGAGCAATTCTGGTGACACATCGCTGAAGCAAATCCTGAATGAAGAGAACAGGAACGTAGTTAATTTCGGGGCTCAACCAACCCATGAGTTCATCGGCTCTTTCTGCCAGTTCCCCGAATATGTCAGTATCCCTCGCTCTGGCCTTGGAGCTAGAAACAAACTCAGCTGGAGCCCACGTTGACCAGTAATGGAGGCGATGGGGGCCTCAGAGAACACACCCTCCTTCAATTATAGCTTCAACCAGCAGCCTATAAGGATGTACCAGCCCGAGCCGGCTCCACTTCTCATTGGTCGCCAAAGAACTGGTGACATCGCCCAGCCGAAAACTCCACCCGGATCAGACAAACCGTCTACGTTATGCGCCACCATAGAGGACTCCCCAACAAATCCCTTTAATGCAAACTGGTTTGGAGCTTCTACCAGCACTTTTCATATGCGGAAAGGATACTGGCATGTTCAGCAATTTCAAGTGATGGAACCAGATACAGAGAGAGCCTCCCTTTCAAAATAAACGTCCTTGAAACCATCTGAACTACAGACAATGATCCAGTTTATGCCCGATCACAAAGTCGCCACCGTATTCCTAAATAAGGAAATAAACACGCCCATCAGCCGGGGCGGCTGATCTTAAGGGGTGGAGGAGTTAGCAACACACGTGTTGGCGCCACGCGCTGTCGCAGCAATATCAAGCATGGTACGAACTATGCTGCAACAGCTTCTGTGGCGCATCTGCTACGCTTAGACACGGTGTATGATAGTGTAGGGACATTGTTTCAACCAGTTGATAGTGTAGGTACAGTGTTTCAATCAGTTAGCCAGTTTATATATTATAATATTATTAATACTGTGAACTGAAGATTAATTGATCTCGCGATTAGCAAAAAACGAAGTTGATGAGGAAATTGACCACGAAGAATTTCATTCCTTAAAACAGATGGAAGCACAAAATACAATTGCTACTCCTGGTCCTATGGAAACAAGTTCACTGATACATTTTTGTAATGTTAGCTATGGTATTCCTTCTGTTATTGCACAAATCGGAGAACCGATAAAGTAAGTTATTTTAGGCATCCAAAAGAAAATAATTTTGCCTTTATAGCGTAATGGTTCAAGCGATATAAATGGTTGCAGTATTCTGTCGATAAAGATGCTGCTTTTTGCTATCCTTGCCAGCAATTTTTACCTCATGGAAGCAAACGGACTTCGCACACTTCCACATGATTCAGAAACTTTAAAAATCATTCAAAAACTGTTTTTCCAAACACAAAAAAAGCAGTTTCTCTTATCGAAGCCATGGCGATGTGCCAGTAATACAATTTCTAGTTGTCAACGAATTAACTTTGCGTGGGAATTGTATTTGAGAAGAAGCAAGAAAACAAGGATTATTTCAGAATATGTTTGAATGTGCATGATAGATCCGAGGCTAGTAGGCTCTCAATCATATACCTCCAAATGCAATATATCGTTTACTGACATTCAAAACCAAATTATTCAGGCAATGGTTAAAGCAGTACGAAATTCCAGTGTTAGAGATACTGTTGGGGTATTGTCCTTGTTTGACGGGGGACGTCCTTCTGCTGTGCGCGTGTGGCTGCAAACCCTAAATCACTCTTTGGAAAAATCACTACATTACACTTTTAGTTTTTAAATCTCAAACCTTTATTTCTTAGAATACTAACTCTTATATACTATTTACAATTCACAATTACAATACAAAAACTGACCTTTCTGGTGTTCCAGTTTCGCACCTGTTAATTGGTGTCAGTTGGTCAAGCCAACTGACCTACGCCATTCTGAAATGCTGATAGTGCATTCTAACTTTAAATGCCCTTCGGTGGCTCGACTGCAAAACTGTAGCACCCTAAAAGTTTACATAATAAATATTACATAGGTAATATTAATTCTAAATACTCGCACCCTAAAAATATGTGCTTTCTTAAGTAACTTTAACACATGCTAATCACTCAAAAAGTGTGGCATCTGTTAGGAGTCGATGATGTGAGACACTACGCGCAGGCAGCTTGATTCTAACTCACAACATCCCTCCCCTCTTTCTGAAAGAAGTTAGTGCAACTCATGAATGAAAGAATACAAGATTACGCATTGCGCAGGCCCGTTATGTTTGGTTGAATTCTCTCACACTCTCTATGACGTCACATCTCCAGAAATTTGTTATGCATTCAATTGTAAGCCTTCGATAAGTGAAGAAAGTGAATTGGAATTTGTGATCAGTGTTTAAAAATAACTGTGAAAATTTAAGTTATTTATAGAAATATAAAGAATACAAAGTGGAATTTGTAATTTTCGTTTCAAAGTATTAAACAAAATTTAAATATCACATATTTTTTGCACTAAAACATAGATAGGTATTTATTGATTATGTTACTGATCATAAACATATGAAAGAAAATTTTAATTTTTTTCACAAACATAATACTTTTGGTTATTTGTAAAAATCGTTTTTTATGTTATTTGTTGTTTAATCAGAAGATAAAAGTAATAATATATAAAAAGGCCTTAAATCAAAAAATAAGTGATTTTTAAATTAAATAAAAATGCTAAAAAAATAAAGAACATAAGTATTAAAAAAATTTAATTTATTTAAAGAAACATAAACTATGAAGTGTTCTGTAGCGAATTGCAATAGCACTTCCGAAGACAAATCGTCCGACATAAGCTTTTTTATATTTCCGACTAACGCAGTGTTAAAAAAGAAATTTGGACAGAAGTGAAAAAACACTAACTGGTAAATAATTTTAAAGTCACTTTTAAATGCACATACAAAAACCGTTTTACTTTCTATATAGGCCTCATTTTCAACGGTGTCCACCAAAGGACAGAAGAAGGTAAAGAAACGGATGGCGAGTTGAGCGAAATGGCCTTCGATGGATTAGAGAATCTGGCGGGCTATATATGCCATAAGCTCAGAGATGAAGTGCCCAGCATCTCAATCTCAAAAGATCAGCCGCAAACCTCCTATACATGGGTCAACCACCTAAGCGAAGGCGCCTTATCCAAGCCAACTGATCAAATGATGGTGCATATGCAGGCCCTTCATCAAATTTTTCAGAAAATCAACCAGGATGGTCTTCTGATCACAAATGGTTTTCTGAAAAAGCATATGGAGGAAGCTTTTAGCATTCAGTGCGAAAAAGTAAAAAACTATTCTTTCGTGCACGAATGTACTTCTTAATTAGAAAATTAAACAGAGACCTATTTGAATTGTCGAAAAATAGAAAAGGAAAGTGGAATAAAACACTAAACTAAAAACTTGATTCGTTATCGTCCAAAAATGTCTTTCATTTCTACTGGGTTTTAAGAGGGGGCACTGGTTGTAATACGCTTAATTGTTAGTATATACTGCCTTTTTATCACTTTCTTCAATATATAATAATATTTTCATTTTTTATAATTAGTAAGTATTATTTCTGTCTATCAATTATCTCCAGGAAGAAATGTCTGCAAAAAACAGTAAATAACCCGACATTTTACTCTAACAAATTCATAAATATTTAAATGGATTAAAAGTATTAGTTTTTAAAAACGGTCTAATACAATTTTTTTCTTAACCGTTTTAATTTCTTACACACATTAGATTACAATTTCTACTCAATTTATTGTTTCATGCGAATCTCCATACATATTTCACAATTTACTTAAGAATACTAGAGATGTGACGTCATGCGCAGAGAGAGAACACTTTGTCAACACTATCGGCGTAATCTTATAATTCTTTCATTCATGAGTGCAACTAACTTCTAATGAATCTTAGATAACCGCCAAAAATCTCGCTTTTTCAAAAACGCATCTTTCCGAATACTACGTTGGTCTTTTAGTCCGCACCGTCTTCCGATATCCGCTGTTCCCGGAACTTCCTGCTTCGCTTCACATCATCAGAGCTATATAGAGAAATCCTATAATAATTTTCTTAATTTTCTAGTATACATTTTAGTTTGATATTTCTTCTATGTTTAATTTTTGCCGAACATTTCATAAGTCAATTTAATGAATGAATTTCAAAATTATATAATATTTAAATAAATACACTATATGTACTATATATACTCTTGGGTATAATTTTCCAATTTAGTATGATTTTTGTTTTTTTTTTATTATAACACTTATTTCATTATAAAGTTAGATTTTAAATAATTAATTACCCCATGCCATACCCATTCCTATAACTAGAATACTTACTTTTTTTTCTAAATATACATTCGTACTTTCATTCTTTATCCCATACACATATGTATATACACATATATACTTACTTCACCAGCAGTTCCGTTGCTTGGCGTTAACGCTCAAGCGTCAGAATTCAGTGCATACACCGCCGTATGTATGTACGTACATATTCGAAGTTTTATATTACTTACCCACGACTGTCTTACTATTTTATTTATTTTTTAAATACGTGCAATGAACCCGTTTATTATTATTTAATACGTAAAACAAAAAATATTTTTCTCTACTGTCTTCGTTCGGCAATAGTGCTTAATAAGCAGATTTTCATTACGTCAATTTTACTTGCCCGAGTTTAAGCGGCACACTTCTACTGGCCTTGACTTTGAAAATCGGCGCTGTGTGTGTTATTTGATACACACGTACGTGTTTATGTTGTTATTCTTGCGTTTACACTTGTAAAACACTGTTAACACATGTCTTTAGTTGTGTGGTCTAACGTGGAATAATTTCAACAAATTATTATGTAGCTTTTTATTTTTGCCCTTAACCGCTACGACTGTAACTGGGCTTCGGATCTCCGCTACCACATACGGACCTATCCACACAGGTGAGAATTTGTTTCTCCTAGCCTGATTCTTCATGAGTACTTGATCACCCACGTTAAAAACGACTGGGTTTAATACCTTGTTATAGGCCTCCCTGTCTACTCGTTTAGCACAATCCTGGTTTTCTCTGACCAATTCATGCGCTCGCTGTAACTGATACCTTTGCACTTTATTCGGGTCGTCAGCATTGTATACAGGTGCACATTTGCGCTTCAAATTTGCTGGCATGTTAAAATCAAACCCGTAGAGCGTCCTGAACGGAGTTTGCTTCGTTGATACATATACCGTATTATTGTGCATTGCAGTGGTCAACCATTGATCCCAATTCGAGCCGTCCTCTTTTGCAAAACTGCGCAAGTACTCAGCCAGAGGTCGATGACTACGTTCCAATGAGCCATTCGCCTGTGGATGATATGGTGTTATGTGCAACTTCTTGATTCCCAGCATTTTACACGTTTCTGAGAATAGTTTCGATACAAAATGGGAACCATTGTCGGTTATCAAAACCTTAGGTATGTTGTATCGTGCTATAATTTCATCAAAGAATGCTTTGGCTACCGTACCAGCTTCAGCATCGGGTATAGCCACGCACGCCATATACTTTGAGAAATCATCTTGGAAAGTCAATATGTACTTGTTTCCCGAAACTGTCTCAGGTAAAATACCTACTATATCATATGAACCTTATCAAATGGTTGTTTTGGTGTGTCAGTTAACACCATTGGCATCTTTGTTAGCCTTGAACTTTTGTTGGCCTGGCACTTTGGACAACTCTTTATATATTTTTTAATGTCCTTGAGCATACCTTTCCATCCGTATACTCGCCTAATTCTGTCATGGGTTTTCCAAAATCCTTGGTGTCCACCTAGAGGTGAATCATAGAAACCCTTTAACACAGCCTGGATATCCTTTATATCCTCCAGCCATTCCACACTACTGGCTCCTTGTTCACTAGCAGCGTCACCCGCATTGCTAACATTTCTTGTTGCATCCATTTTATCCCCTTGAATTCTCTCGGCCTTCTCCTTATCTAACCGTGCTTTGGCCCTCGTTTGCACTACTGATACCTTCTGTGCCTGCGGTACTCTGCTGAGTGCATCCGCATTCAGATTCTTTTTCCCAGGTTTGTATATGATTTCAAAATCATACTCAGACAATTTGTGTCTGAACCTGGCTAGCCTAGACGTTTGGTCTTTCAAATTGGCTATGCCCCTCAATGGCTGGTGATCAGTACACTCAGAAAAAAATCCTATGAAATTAATACTAATTATGATTATTTCAATAGTTTCTTACTATTGTTTTTAGTCAATGGGATAGATCACTTTAAATTAATAATATTGAAACTATTGAATCAATAGTCGGTTTCTACTATTATTTTAATACTATTTTAGCTTTGAATTAATAGTACACCGAATTAATCTTTAATAGTATGTACTATTAAATTTAAAGTGGACCGTATTGATTTAATTCGGCGAACCTCATTAGAAACTAATGGGAGCTCCTATTAAAATAATAAGAAAATCATATTAAACCCCAGCAAAATACTAGTGAAGCCCCTATTGTTTTAATAGGATTGTCGTGTTATGTTAAACGTAGCACATTATTAATTCTACCTTATAACCTAATTAAAGAAATAGTACACCGTATTAAACTTTAATAGTATGTACTATTATATTTAAAGTGGACCGTATTGATTTAATTCGGTAAACCTCATTAGAAACTAATGGGAGCTCCTTTAAAAATAATAAGAAAAGCATATAAAAACTATTAAAAATTATTATATTTATTAAAGTAAATTTGATATATGTATGTATATCTACATTATTTGTTAATTAATTTCATAGGTTTTGATTTTTTTTTAGCCTGAAAGCCTTTTTTCCGTCTGTTAGAAGATGTAAATGAATTGGAGGACCGTCAAATTCTTCGACGTCATGTAAAGTAAATTTTTTAATGTGTGTATGTATTATGTATGCCTGGTAATGCTCACTAAAATGACTTATTTGCAACTGTCTACATAACAAATGAAGTTTTGATTTTTGTAAAATAATTTGTTCAATTTCAAAAAGTGAGACGGGATGTGTGTTTGATTTTGTTAAATAAAAACGTTTTCTATATAATTTTCCTCTGAATATAACTTTTTCCACACATTGAGAATTTGATAGATTTATGTTTACTATATCCTTATATATTAATTGCAGATTACAAACATACATATCTTTTTTTCATATATTAAATCAGTTTCAAAAAACTTTTGAGTTACAAGTAAATGAGAAAATTTAAGTCCAGCTTTAATAGCAAGTGTAAATGAAAGATTAACTCTGGAATTGGTAGCTTTGGCTGCATTTTTGTTATGCTTGTGCAACGCTTCAAAGCGCATGCACCACAAATTTTTCAATGGTCCACACCTACGAATTGCAGATGGGTAATGTAATAAAAAATGAAACTTTGGTTTCAATGGCTCATTAAATAATTTAATGTACAGTGAATTATGTTTTGATACTAAATGTTCTAGAGATTTTATATCAATTTCATTTATATGCGGCAGCATAACCAAATCAATAATCTTAATCAAAACTATTAAAAGTTCCCACATTTTATTATTTTCGGGTATTAAATCTCCGATCATTAATGGTATATTTACCTACAATATCCATATGAACCTTATCAAATGGTTGTTTTGGTGTGTCAGTTAACACCATTGGCATCTTTGTTAGCCTTGAACTTTTGTTGGCCTGGCACTTTGGACAACTCTTTATATATTTTTTAATGTCCTTGAGCATACCTTTCCATCCGTATACTCGCCTAATTCTGTCATGGGTTTTCCAAAATCCTTGGTGTCCACCTAGAGGTGAATCATAGAAACCCTTTAACACAGCCTGGATATCCTTTATATCCTCCAGCCATTCCACACTACTGGCTCCTTGTTCACTAGCAGCGTCACCCGCATTGCTAACATTTCTTGTTGCATCCATTTTATCCCCTTGAATTCTCTCGGCCTTCTCCTTATCTAACCGTGCTTTGGCCCTCGTTTGCACTACTGATACCTTCTGTGCCTGCGGTACTCTGCTGAGTGCATCCGCATTCAGATTCTTTTTCCCAGGTTTGTATATGATTTCAAAATCATACTCAGACAATTTGTGTCTGAACCTGGCTAGCCTAGACGTTTGGTCTTTCAAATTGGCTATGCCCCTCAATGGCTGGTGATCAGTACACTCAGAAAAAAATCCTATGAAATTAATACTAATTATGATTATTTCAATAGTTTCTTACTATTGTTTTTAGTCAATGGGATAGATCACTTTAAATTAATAATATTGAAACTATTGAATCAATAGTCGGTTTCTACTATTATTTTAATACTATTTTAGCTTTGAATTAATAGTACACCGAATTAATCTTTAATAGTATGTACTATTAAATTTAAAGTGGACCGTATTGATTTAATTCGGCGAACCTCATTAGAAACTAATGGGAGCTCCTATTAAAATAATAAGAAAATCATATTAAACCCCAGCAAAATACTAGTGAAGCCCCTATTGTTTTAATAGGATTGTCGTGTTATGTTAAACGTAGCACATTATTAATTCTACCTTATAACCTAATTAAAGAAATAGTACACCGTATTAAACTTTAATAGTATGTACTATTATATTTAAAGTGGACCGTATTGATTTAATTCGGTAAACCTCATTAGAAACTAATGGGAGCTCCTTTAAAAATAATAAGAAAAGCATATAAAAACTATTAAAAATTATTATATTTATTAAAGTAAATTTGATATATGTATGTATATCTACATTATTTGTTAATTAATTTCATAGGTTTTGATTTTTTTTTAGCCTGAAAGCCTTTTTTCCGTCTGTTAGAAGATGTAAATGAATTGGAGGACCGTCAAATTCTTCGACGTCATGTAAAGTAAATTTTTTAATGTGTGTATGTATTATGTATGCCTGGTAATGCTCACTAAAATGACTTATTTGCAACTGTCTACATAACAAATGAAGTTTTGATTTTTGTAAAATAATTTGTTCAATTTCAAAAAGTGAGACGGGATGTGTGTTTGATTTTGTTAAATAAAAACGTTTTCTATATAATTTTCCTCTGAATATAACTTTTTCCACACATTGAGAATTTGATAGATTTATGTTTACTATATCCTTATATATTAATTGCAGATTACAAACATACATATCTTTTTTTCATATATTAAATCAGTTTCAAAAAACTTTTGAGTTACAAGTAAATGAGAAAATTTAAGTCCAGCTTTAATAGCAAGTGTAAATGAAAGATTAACTCTGGAATTGGTAGCTTTGGCTGCATTTTTGTTATGCTTGTGCAACGCTTCAAAACGCATGCACCACAAATTTTTCAATGGTCCACACCTACGAATTGCAGATGGGTAATGTAATAAAAAATGAAACTTTGGTTTCAATGGCTCATTAAATAATTTAATGTACAGTGAATTATGTTTTGATACTAAATGTTCTAGAGATTTTATATCAATTTCATTTATATGCGGCAGCATAACCAAATCAATAATCTTAATCAAAACTATTAAAAGTTCCCACATTTTATTATTTTCGGGTATTAAATCTCCGATCATTAATGGTAAATAATTTACAAAAGTCAAAGCTTCACGCGCGGTCATTTTTAAATTGCACAATTTTAATGCAGACAAAATAAAAGGTGGAGATATG
Organism: Clusia tigrina; assembly: GCA_920105625.2. NCBI lineage: Eukaryota > Metazoa > Arthropoda > Insecta > Diptera > Clusiidae > Clusia > Clusia tigrina. The sequence goes on from OV050030.1 coordinate 371,537,021, forward strand.
TTCCCAATTTCTGATTCTCCATAGTCAAACATTTGTTTTCTATAATTTAAAATATCTAGTGTTATTAATTTAGATTTTTCTATATAGTGTACCAATATTTTGGTAATGTCATATCTACAGACACCTTCAAAGAGATCATGCATTATATCAAAGTAAAAATCATTAGTCACATGAAAAGATTTAATATCATTGAAAACACAGTTTTCCTTAATTCCAGTTAATTTTTCATTATTGCTCATAACATCTGTTGTATAGTTATCAATTGTACGTAATGAGTTTTCATGTTCTGTAATGTCCGACTGCATTTCCCATTTAGACCTTTTACAAGCTCTACAATAATAGTTTGAGTTGAAGCTGGAAGAAAATCCTAAATACGTGTTCAGACCCAAGTTATCCCCAACAACGAAAGCTAAAATAAAATGGATGCGATAAATTGTATCCTGAACTTCAATTTCTATACCTAGTTTTTCTAAATTTTTGATACGGTTTATAAAAGGTTTGATTGAAAAAGAATTCCCATACAAAGACCGGTCTTTCGTTTTAAAAAACCCAGCAACAAATATATTGCTCAACTTGGATAATTGATGTTGTGGAATAGTTGGAAATGTATAGTATACACCACAAATTTACTGCTCTTTAGCATGTGAACCCAGAGGATTATCGACACAAAAATCATAAAAAAACAAGATATAAGGAATTGATAATTTTCCTTCAAACGCTTCTATCTTTTTTTTCCAAACAGTTCCATTTATTAAGTTACCATAACTACCCGGAGCACATTTGTTTAATTTTTCAGTATTCTCCAATGTTTGTTGCAATATATTTGCGGTCTCAAAATATTTTTTTATTTGAAATTCAAGGGGCATTATTACACCTGTAACTTTATTAGAATCGAGCGTGGGAGAATTATTGACAATAATTTCGGAAACTTCTTCATTAATCGTATAAAATAATGGTTTTTTAAACAATTCTTTCGATTCTAATTCTTGGATAAATTTGTATTCAGATTTAATAGATTGAAATGGGGCCATAAGTTGATCCAAAATATTTGTAGCAAGTAATTTGTTTTGGGAATTTTCAATGAGGGGTAAAATTTTTTTAGATATAATGTCAATTATCGGATTAGTTACTTCATCTTCTACTTGCTTCATAATTTCCAATAATTTCCAACTAATTTTTCCTATTGAAATTTTGATGTTTGTGTAAAGATAATGCAAAAGTCAGTCCAGTTAAGTTAGTAGATACAGATGTTGAATGAGCTTCCATAGACGGTATAATCCAGTTTGTTCTAATCATATTATTGTGATTATCAACAAATTTTCTTTCATTTATTGAATTATTATTTTTAATAGTATATAGTATATTATTTTGGCTTTCTCTACATTCAATTACTGTATTGTCATTATAATTGTTTAAATGTTTTTCATGAACCCGAACAATATGTCTTTTAAAAGAATACAAATTTTGAAAGTGCTGAAAGCAATCATCCTCTATACATATGAAATTTTTAATATGCCTCAAAATATGAGAACTTTTTATGTGTTTAATTATAGCGTTAGATGAAAAATAAATTTCGGACTTCTCACGACATAGAAAACATTTCATTTTGACAAAATTATGACTCTTTTAAAAACTCTAAAATGTTGCTTACGTTGCAATTAGTTTCTGTTTTGAAATTGTAAAAAAAAGATTCTATGAAATTATATACATTTTGTGCTTCTTTTGGATATTCAAAGTTCATTACGTGGAACAGTTTGAAAGTAACATCCAAGCATTTCAAAAAAGAATTAAATTTATATAATATACCATCATAATAACAAAAAAAACTTTTCAAATCAGCACTTGCATCTCCAATGACAATCATCACCGGCTGGAAAGTTAATCCTTTTTCCAGATACTTTTGTTTTATTTGGTCAATTTTCGACATGTACTGACTGGCAGACAGACAATAAATGATGCAGGCTTCCTGAGAATCAATTATTGATGGTTTCCATTTTGTTCTTTTAATGTCTTTTTTCCCGAGTGCAAGTATTGGTGGTTTCAGTACAGCATGAAGAAGTAAAAATAATTTATAATCTCGCGAATCTACGGACAAAAATTTTAAAAATATATATTTAAAAAAAATGATATACAAACTTACTTTCATCAATATTGTTTTCCAATTCTTTTATTAAGTCAATTGAAGTTTTGTCTTTAATTTGCTTCAAAAAGTAAGGCACGATTTTAATTGAAAATGATGGCCATACTGAAAATAATTGAGATGAGTTATCCTTAAAAACAATATTATAATCTATTTCAACCTGAAAATAAGTAAAAAAAATATATTATGAAGTATACGAAATAAATATATGTATCTAATAATTACTTACCAAGGCATGTCCAAGACTATGTTTAAAAAGTGGCCATTTTTTTAATATTGTCTGAGTATCTGCTGTTTTTATATCTAGTTGTCTGATGTGTAACACCGAGGTCCATTTAGCTTCTACGGTAGCCCATGGCTCATTATTGTGTGTTAGCCAGATAATATCTTCTGTATTCACATCACTCGCACTAATATTAGTTTCGAATTCTGTGTACGGGTTATTTTCGCCTCCAGTGGAAGACGACGGAGACATTGAATTGAGGTGATTTATGTTTAAATTGGAATCTATCCATTCCCTGCAAGAGTTTGAAACAGACACTGTGCTTGCCTGAAAAATAATAACATACATATAATAAAGTTAAACAACTTTAATTGCAAACAAGAATAAAAGAAACACTTGCATCTTTTCTCCAGATGTTCAAATGATATCTGAACTTAGCTCTGGTTCCCAAAAGTGGAACTGGAAATAATTCACTGATGTCCGACTCTGTGGCAACGAGAAGACTTTCAATATCGAAACCATGATCTATAATTTTAAAAAAATTGCATTTAATATCATATTCGCTATAAAATAGTAGTTATGGTTATATAAAATAAAACAAAATCATTCTTACCAACAATACGCTTGTAAACTTTTTCACAGAATCCAAATCGGTTACATATTAAATGCTGAAGATCGTCAAAATCAGTACTTGTCGGATTGTTCAGGGAAGCATCACCTTTCGGAAAGTTTTGAAACTCGACCAGAATTTCTGTGTTGGCCTCAGGAGGACTTGAACTAACTTCAGCGGGTGCATTGTTGGGATTCATTATTTTATTTTAAACGAGAATGTTCGCGCGATTTGCTAGAAAAAATAACTACAATGCTCTCGCGATTTGCTAGAGAATACTTAACTATGCATGAAATAAATATTGATCTTATTGTTCAGTATGTTTAGCAGTCTTATATTAAATCTGCATAGAAAAATTTAAAAGTACAACTCCCTGTTTGTTGCTGACTGTGCGGTCAGATTTTTTTTTAAAACATTCTTTGCAAAAAACTTATGGAAATCAAAAGAAAAACAACAACAAATTATTGTAAAAAATATTGTGCATACTCTTTGATAATTATTAATTTAAAATGATACCATACTAATAGAATACAACAATTTCGGTCTTTTAGCATTGTATTAAGTACATTTCAAAATTATTTATATAAATTCACCAACTGGTATTTATAAAATTAAAATATTGGATTTCATTTAATATGCTATATTATTAAATCAATAGGATAAATATTAATTTTTCTTAACGTTAAAAAACTAACTATAAAATTAACAGTGATCCTATTGATTTAATAATATAGCAAATTAAATGAATATACTATGAATATGAATGTTTGTATTCAGATTTACGTGCTCTATACATAACCCCGAATATGCTGTTCATGTAATATGACATATTATTAAATCAATAGGATAACTATGCATTTAATATGGTATATTATTAAATCAATAGGATAAATATAAATTTTACCGCTACTTTTCTTAACGTTAAAAAAACTGCGGTAAAATTAACAGTGATCCTATTGATTCAATAGTAAGCCATATTAAATGAGCAGTATATTCGGGGTAAAACACGTGTGTGTGGATTTCTAACTGTTCGTTATGTATAGAGCACGTAAATCTGCATACAAACATTGAAAGAATAAACCTACATTTCTTAGACTCACACTTTTTTTAGGCACACTTATTTTGATAAGGTCTTATACATAGTTATTTTAAAGTTATTTCACTACACAAATGGTTTTTTTTTCGACTGAATTGCGTCTAGTTTTTGGGCAAAATGACGGAGGCAATTTAATACAGTAAAACTGCATACAAAAGAAACTCACAACACAATTTACAGTTATAAATTATAAAACACTTCACAAATAATTAATTTTATTACCCACGTTCAACTTATTCAGGATTACGACGCGACTAATTTTTTGTGGTCTGACTGGACCGAACTGAACTCTGAGACTGAATTGCATTTAATTCTCTCCCCTATGCACTTTTCTATGCCGGCTTGTAATGTGAACTGAACGCAAACACGACGAACTGAATCGCACACATTTACATTTGCTTTATTCGTGTAAGGTGTATTGATCATTTCAATATGCAGTAGTAGCATATTCATTTGTAACTGTAGTTTAACTGATTTCTAATCGGTGGTCACATTATTTTAATAGTTTTCCACATCAACTTAATATGTATAAAGTATCAAATCAATGGGATTAACATTGGTTTTTGTGTAAACTATTCAAATAATACTATATCTTATACAAAATATAATGTGAAATGTCCCATTGAAAATTAATAGGGACACCACATTAATTTGATACTGCGTTTTTGCTGATTTTTAATATGGTGATCACATTACTTTAATAGTTTTTCACATTGATATATAATAGTTTCAAAATAATTGTTCCAATAGTACAATACTATTAAATTCCTATTGTTTTAATGGGATTTGGACCAAATTTTGTCCCTATTAAATTAATAGGGACCCTATTGGCGAATTAATAGGACTTTTTTTTCTGAGTGTATATATTTTAAATGGGCGTCCTAGCAGATATGCCCTAAAATTCTTCGTAGCCCATACTATGGCTAGAAATTCCTTTTCTATTGTGGAGTATCTCTTCTCCGTGTCGCTAAGCGCTCTGCTTGCGAATGCTATTGGTCGGTCATTACCGACTTCCCCTTGTGACAATACTGCCCCTAATGCTTCATTGCTAGCATCAGTGGTCAACAAAAAAGTTTGCTCAAAGTCGGGGTACGCCAAAATTGGTGGCGAGCTAATTATTTCCTTTAGCCTCTCGAATGCTTGCTGACATCTCTCTGTCCATTCGAACTTTGCTTCTTTACGTAGCAACTTATTAATTGGCAACGCAATTCCGGCTAGTCCTTCCACGAACTTTCTATAATAGTTCACTAGTCCTAGGAATGCTTGCACTTCCTTTCGATTTCTTGGAACCGCTAAATTTTTAACGCATTCCACCTTCTGCGGGTCAGGCAGTACTCCTGCCTCTGAGCAACGATGGCCGAAATAAACCACCTCTCTTCGCAAAAATTGACACTTCTCCGTGTTCAATTTCAAATTGTGTTCTCGTAATTTCTGGAGCACCTTGCACAAGCGTTGCGAATGCTGCTGCAAGTTCTTCCCATAAATTACAATATCATCGAGATACACAAAACAATCTAACCCTTGTAAGCCTGTTAGCACATGGTTCATTAGCCGTTGGAAGGTAGCCGGTGCTCCTGTTAATCCAAACGGCATTCTATTAAACTCATAATGCCCTAAACCGGTGCTGAACGCGGTTGTCTGCTTATCTTTGGTATCCACCAGAACTTGGTGGTAGCCACTCGCTAAATCAAGTGTAGAAAAATATCTACTATGCCCCAATTGATCCAGAATTTCCTCTATCCTTGGAATTGGGAACACTTGCTTGATAGTGGCGTCGTTCAATTTCCTAAAATCGACTACCATTCTCCACTTCTTCTGACCCTGAGCACCTCCTTTCTTTGGCACCAAAATTATTGGTGAATTCCAAGGCGAGATACTCGGTGAAATTATGTTATCCTTTAACATTCCTTCCACTTGCCTATTTACCTCATCTTTGTGAGCCTGCGGCAATCTGTACTGTTTCTGGTTAATTGGTGCTTGATCCACTCTAGTAGGTATTTCATGCTCTACCTCTGGTGTATATGTCAACTGGTCTCCTTCCCGCAAAAATATGTCATGGAATGACGCACAAATGGCTTCTATTGATGCCTTCTCTTCTGAATTTACGCTTGGGTCTAACTTCAGTGATTCTAGCACTCTCTCCATTCTTTTTCTTATATCAACTTGTTTAATCTGATTTACCGATCTATAATTCGGTTCCTTAAAATTATCATAACTAGTGAACTTAGGCCTAAAATCCTCATCCATCAGATAGTCCTTTTCCGATACGTTGAGTACGCAAGGGTACACCTTACCCTTGTCAACGTGCGTTATGGTCTCCCCCATATATACGCCCTCCGCTAGCTGCTGCTTGTGTAAAACAACAGTCCTAAGTTTCGTATTTACATGCATAGTAACTACTCTGGTTGACCTTGCATTTACTACCTCCCTACTATTCTTAAGCTTACTCACGGTTCCTTCCTGCCATGACTTTAATGGAAAAGTAAGGATTCTATGCTTATTGTTATCATAGAATGATAACTGCTTGTCGAGCGTATCCAGTATGGTGCGTCCCCAAAGATTATCGCGGCCAATTATCCCATCAGCCGAGATCCCTTTCCTATCCACTTCCACTGCGTGCACTCTAAAACTCATACCCTTAACTCCACTGTGCCCTATTCTGAGCGACCCCAATGTCCTAATGCACCCTCCAAACGCTCCGTTAAGCGTTCTTAAGTCCATTTGATTAATGTCTAGCCCCTTCCGTAAAACACTAGATTTTACGAGGCTAGTGTCCGCCCCTGAATCTACTAATAGCACTAGCTTTCCACTCACCGCCTCCTCGCAGGGCATCTCGATGAAGGCATCACCTATCCTGCTCATAGCGAAGCAACCTCCTTTTGTTCCCAATATGGACGTGTATCCATTCCCTAACTCTTCGTGATACTGGACTGTAGTTCCTACATTACTAGTCCCACGTACTTCCGGCCTTATTATTACTTCCTTTCTTTTGGCTTTCCAGTCTATTGGCCTCGACTGGGCCGCTGGAAGTTTCCCTGGTTCCTTTGTTGGGATTGTCTATCCCTGCATTCCGCTTCCCGATGTCCCATCTGTCCACATGAGAAGCATCTTAGCCCCTGTTTGGTGTTGCGTATCCTTTGTCCACTTCTGGAATCCCAGTTTGGTCGCTGCTGACCACTCCCAGTTTTGAAAGGATTTCTTCCTTAGTTAATGCGGGGACTACTGAAATTACCCCTGCTGTCCCTCAAGGGTGGAACCGGGCGCCCCGTAGCTGGCTGCCTTCTACTTTGATCCCATTTAGTGTCTACTTGGCACTGTCTACTTGCCTCATGACCATATGTTTGGCACTCCATACAATAGGGCGTATTTTTGCGTGTAACACATTCATCCCTTGTATGACCTGGCTTATGGCAGAATGAGCAAATGGGTTTCCTTGGCTGAAACCTCTCAACCAAGAATTCTTGGTCTCTTTGTTGCGGAAATTGGCCCAGCAATCTACCGACTCCACATCTGTTTTGCTGCTGTACTGTTCCCACCTCTGCTGGAGCATTCGTCCAGCAGATTCCACCTGTTGTCGTTCGTTGTTGTATTGCTGCTTCAGCGGACGAGACCGCTTCCACTAGCTCTGCCATACTCCTCGTCGTGAGAGTAAGAGTATAATTAGCTAAATCCCTATTTATCAGGCCTGCCTTGAACACAGGAATCATACTCCGTTCTACTTGAGCCTTGTATGCTGCAACATTTTCTGGAAACTGCCTGTTGGCTTCCGTCTCAGCATCGTTCCCTAGAGACTGGAGCCTTCGTCCCCAGGCTCTCAATTTCTCCCCCGGTGTCTGAGTTGATTCCTGAATTTCCCGAACGAGACAGTCGTATGACTTTTGTTTTAAATACGTCCTATCCAAAAGTGCATATAATTCTGCCAGGATGCTTACTGAGCTTTGCACTAGTAAATCAAACGCATCTCCTGTGGTTCTTTGCCTAATACACTTTATTAAGTGTTCCCCGTCCGCTTCCGGAACACTCTGTTGCGCTAGCTCACAACCTTCTTTGAAGCGCCGGATCTCAGTTCTCAGATCATACAACTCGACTCCTGAGAACATGGGCACCAACTTCTCCACCGCATGAGCAACTTGCAGAATGCCCATTTTATTCCTTTGTGTTTTCTCAATTGCTGGTAAAACCTTAGCTTTATTAATCTCTTTGGGAGTTTCCAAATTCTCTTCTCCCGGATCTGAGAGGTAATTGGCCAGTGACGGACTCAAACTAATTAGTCTTCGATCGTTTGTTCGTACAGGCGAAATACTGTCCACAACGGGACTTTGCTGCACTGTTACTGCTTCCGGCTCCTTTGGCGGATATCCCTGATTTTCGTTATTTATCGGGCTTCCCGGAGAAAAAGGCTCGACACCGATTTCAGATGCGCCAAACAAAAATTCCGCTTGCCTTTCTTCATTAAGTACTAATTTTGGCTTTACCATGCGGCTTATCCCTTCTGGTGTTAAATATTCCGGCCAACGTACTTCCGGAGGCAATGTCAATACTGTCTGCGTAAATCCAGCTGATGCTGATTTTGATCTCTCCCTATTCAGTGAGGTCCTACTGGTCGCCCATCCTCTTTTGAATTCCGCACACTCCTTTTCCAACAGGTTTGCTGCTTCCTCTGTTTCCGTCAATCTCTGAGAAAGTTCCTTTACCTTATTCTCAAGATACTCTTTTTGTGCTCTCCAATCTTCTGTTTTCTTATGAAAACTCAACAACTTTTCTTGTGTTCTTTTTTGGATTGCCGTTAAGGCTTGATCCGCTACTTCTAATGGTGACACAGCTCCTCCGGCATTCGCCTGCTTCCACAATTCCTGAGCTTCTTCCCTGCTCGTACTCGCTTCGAACTGGTCAACTATTTTCACAGTAAACAGTTCCACCTCTGACTGCATTGATTTCAATCTGTTCCTTACTTCCTCGTCTGGCGAAACCAAACTCACAGTTTGTTGTCCTAATTCCTCTAATTCAGAACTAAATGTATCTGCCCATTCGTTGACCAGACTATTTATGTAGTCTGCGTAATTTTCCGCAAAATATTTTTCTTTGCCGTACTCAACTGCGTGAGGCAACAACAGTCCGTGATTATTGTTGAACTCTCTCCCCAGATTTTGCAACTGTGTTATTCGCTTGCGGTAATACACGTTATCCTTACGTAACCTGCCGTCTTTCTTAAAATTACGGACCAGTTCTTCAATCGCTTCGCCAATTTGCTCCTGCATCAGCAGTAATCCTTGCGCTTCCTTCGTCATATCCCAAATGCCAGAACAGATGGCGTATCCCAATTACAAACAAAAATCCAATAATTGTTAAAACTTGTTACAATATTTTATTCGATCTTACTTAATGATTCAAAACAGAGTTATTAAAAAAAAAACATTCCACCGTATATTCTATCTTTATATACATATTCTGCTATACTTGTTTTCCATCACAAAGTTCCGCTGTCTACCGGCGTCCATTAAGTCCTTCCATCAATGCAAATTGGTCCTTGACTTCTTCACAGATACTCCTTGATTTCCTCTCACCATCTTTAATCCTCCAAAGAATCCATACAGGCAAAAAATGTCTTGATTCATTCCCAGAAATTTGAATCCATATTTAATAAAAAAACCACGTAATAATAGCATTTAAATGTTTTCTTCAACATTGCTACGCAAATTGTAGTTTTCGAATTACACAAACTCGATGCGCAACACGTGTTGTAAACACTTCTTGAAATATTTTTTCCTAATTCCCTAAGCTCAAAAGCCAATCATTTAAATCAAACGTTCTATGTTTGTTTTCAAACAACATAAATTTAGAACCTCAGAATTTACACAATACAAAAACAAATTAAATTTCTCAATATAGACTACATGGCCTTATAAACAATATAAATGTCCCTCACGACAAACAAACTCAAATCCCCCACAAAAAAAATCCTCACAGCTAGGATGAACATACATAGACTGTCCGATCATACTGACGGTTTATGGTTGCCATTCAAAGCTGCGTGCAACAGCGCAAACGCGCCTGTTTGTTGCAACTTCTTTGACCAGCGCTACGGCGCCTTCAGGGTCGCAGAAGTATCTACTTAGATTACGCTAATATACACTCTACTCACCAAAATTTTTTTCGATGACATCTTTTTCCTTAGTGTCCTTAGTTGAGGTCCTTCGAATTCGTTGCAGGATGCCTCACTGCTTCAGGGTTCCTTGCCCTGGGATTCCTCCAATAGGTCCTTTAGACCGGCTGCGCCAAAATGTTGGGGTATTGTCCTTGTTTGACGGGGGACGTCCTTCTGCTGTGCGCGTGTGGCTGAAAACCCTAAATCACTCTTTGGAAAAATCACTACATTACACTTTTAGTTTTTAAATCACAAACCTTTATTTCTTAGAATACTAACTCTTATATACTATTTACAATTCATAATTACAATACAAAAACTGACCTTTCTGGTGTTCCAGCTTCGCACCTGTTAATTGGTGTCAGTTGGCCAAGCCAACTGACCTACGCCATTCTGAAATGTTGATGGTGCATTCTAACTTTCAATGCCCTTTAGTGGCTCGACTGCAAAACTGTAGCACCCTAAAAGTTTACATAATAAATATTACATAGGTAATATTAATTCTAAATACTCGCACCCTAAAAATATGTGCTTTCTTAAGTAACTTTAACACATGCTAATCACACAAAAAGTGTGGCATCTGTTAGGAGTCGATGATGTGAGACACTACGCGCAGGCAGCTTGATTCTAACTCACAACAATATTAAAGAATCTGACGTGAAGTAGTTTACTCTAATGGAAGATGGGACGAGAGATAAACATAACTACGAAAATATTGCAATAGCAATACGTTACGTTAAGGATGGAATCGTCAATGAGTCGTTGCTAAGAATTACAACTACCGAAAACCTCGATGAAGCCACTTTTGCGAAATTAACGTTAAATACTCTTATGGAAAGTAACATTGACTTCTCTCGTATGCTAAGCCAATGCTATGATGGCGCGCAAGGCGTTCAAAGATACATATGATCTTTTTGCGTGTGTGGCGGCCAAAGGATGTAGCACTGCTGTGACCGAATCTACGTTTTCAACTTTGACTGCAATCAAAGTGACACGACCTCAGAAGCTGTCAGTGGGTCACTAAAGAATGGCAGGCATGGTATTTCTGGCCTTTGAAAATAAATGAACGAAGTCAGTTGATCTGAATGAATGATTTTAATAATATGGCGAATCGAAGGATTCACCTGTTTTATGGAAGGACTTTTCATTATATAATATGTTTGGAGAAATAATATAAACCTGAATAAATGAATTGTTTCCTCTTATCTATCTAACACCCCCTCCCGACAGTTAAGTACAACCTCACTACGACGAAAATCGATTGACCAGATCAGATCCAGTAAAATTTGCATTTCCGCCCTAACTCTAGCCAGCGCTGCCCTACCTTAAATTCAACTCCAGCTACGGCCCCGTCGAAGGATAAATACAGATTAATTTCTAAAATAAATATTAAAAACTAAATTAAGAGTATTTATCATTTTAGATAGATGCTACACTCAGGGGAATACTTAACTTGTATAATGGAATCGTCACCTTGGAATTATGGTTTGTTTAAGCATATCTTTGTTTTAAAACTGACCCATCAGGATTACCAGGTGGAACAAATTTCATCCGGGTGGGTAGTAAGTTACTTTCCTGATGAAAGGTGGGTAGTAAGTTACTTTCCTGATGAAGGGTTTCGAAGAAAAACGCTTGCAAAATTTTATATAAATGCCTTTATTGATGAAAATTAGTCAGAGGAGGTCATAAGCAGATATACCTCATCAGCCGACCCTGAGGATTATATCGTTTGAGATTAATTGCTTCATCCCTTCATTTGAAAGAACCACCAATAACATCTGAAATCACAAAATCGGAGATACTGACAAGAAAAGAACGACATTCATGAAATCTTAAAAACAAATAAGGCACATTTCTCGGACAGCAGCTGATTAGAGAACTATCAGTAGATAAAGATAGCAAACTGGTCCTACATTTTTGTTGGAGGAAAGCTTATTGTGTTCCATAAAACAATCGTTTGCTTCACTATTATAAATTACCTCAATCTTAACTCGACAAATTGGGATAGCCATTGTATATGTGCTACGTCTCTGTTGCCAAAGGTATCCGGTTCTTATACTTGGGGTAACTCAATTTAATAAAGGAGAGATTGGTTTAAATTGTCCTATGTGGGCAATCGCGTTATCTCGCGACGAATTGGGACGTTTTCTTACCAAATACAGATTCTACACCCATTTGGTTTTTATTTTGTAGGTCGTTCCCTTCAGAAATCTCGGAACATATAACAGGTTAATAAGCAAAGACAATTGTGCTGCAAAAACATTCTCCGGCGCATGCATCAACTTTAAAGAAAATCTGTTGATGCCATAGAATAGGTGCATCGCTCAAATCTTCGAAGAATCGTCTCCTTTATGGACGTGTTTGAATATAGGCACTCATATAGATGTTGTTTGAATTGAAAATCAAGGATAAAGTGCTTACCAAAATCACAAATCGACAAGTGAGGAAGCGAAACTGCGAAACTCGATTTGCCACAATTTGACTTGGCGAAGATCGAGATCGTCTCGTCAACGGCTTCATCGCAAGTAATACGCCATCACTTTGTGCCTCCAAAAATGAACGAACACGAGTGGAGACAGAACTCGTAATATTCATGCCAAATAGCTTATGATAAGCAGATGCAATATAGCCAGCAATACGGAAGATATGTCTATCCAAGCGACAATATTGGCGAATTTCTTTGAAAAGGATGTATTCTTTTCCTGATTTACGCAGGATTTATGTAGGTGTGCTGATTTAATGGAAAATGGTAAAACTATTCTACGATAAAACCACTATTGCAAGGTGCTTTTTCAACCATGGATATATGGACCAGTTAAGCCAAGTGCTGACTTTCATTGTAAATTACCTGTGATCCAGAGAATCTCTCGCGTATGCATATAAAATACGTTTCCGGCAATGAAACTATTTGAGAGGCTTTATGACAGGAACACTAGCACTAGCAGCCAAATAAATCGATTGTAAATAGTATATCCAGCGAAGAGGCTATGCGAGTTCTTGCATGTCATTAAAACGCACCATGTACATTCAGTTATAAAGTTAATTTATTTTGATATTGTATAATTACTTTTAATTTTCTTGCTAGCAGGAAGAGAAGGTAGAGGAGCATGAGGAGGAGGAGAAGCACATACTTAATTACACACTTGAATTAACTAAATACAAATATTTATGTGCAAAGATATTACAAAAGTATATAAATAAACTTGTAAAAAGTTCCTCTTCCAGCCCAGTCTGTAGCGCCCACAACGCGGCCGACCTTAAAACAAGCGATAACAACTCGGATAGGCCGTCACGATCATGCGTTGCACAGCGGTTTGCAAATGCCCGTAATTCAGAGCACCAGCGATCAAGTGTAGTTCCTCGAAGTTGTCACGGTTTCGCTTGTCGTCGAACAGCTTGCTGAGGTATTTATACATGCGACCGTACTGGCTGTGACCGTACGCATGCCACAACAAAAATTGGGCGACCTGCAAGTAAGTCTTTAAAAAAGATATTCCATCAACAACGCGTAAATATAGGCCACCTTTACATCGCTGCTGTCAATAAATTTGATAATTTCCAAGTAAATATTGTCGAGTTCCTCTAAATGATCCTTCAAATTGTTGTCGATAGCGGCCAACTTTGCAATCGCGACTCCTTTCTTGGAAAGGGCTTCCAGCAAATTATACTTTTGTTTGTCCATATTCCTATGCAAATAAAAAGTAAATAAAGATTTAAACTGGGAAGGTGAAAGGAAAAGTGAAATATATGCAAGCAACCGTGGACAAATCTAAATTTGGACCTTCATACAAAGAGGCTAAATAACAACAGACTACTCTTCCGTCACTTTTAATCACATGTCAAAATTAAGGTACATCAAATGTAGAATTAGAGTACATTTCTTAATATAATTCTGTGTTGTTTTACTTTATAGCCAGCTTTTCGGGAACTCGTACGACGGCCTAGAACTGTGCCACTTATTTGTAAGAAAGAAGACTCACGTTTTAACTTTAGCCGCGTCTGGACGTGAATCGAATTTAAGACCATAATATGCCAAAAGAGCATCCTTGTCGGTCTCCTTAATGACGATGTCGGCCAATTGTGCAATGCGCTCTAAAATGGCGCGTATTTTCGGAATATCCTCCTTCGGTTTGTCTTCGCAATTTTCAGCTGCGATCGGTGATTTTAACGTCTTGACAAACGAGCAAGGGTGTTGTGCTTTTAACTCGAACGATTCTAGGGCTTGAATCAGCAATATATGAGCTACCAAATGTTTGGGATGTGCAGCAATGACCTCATCATAAATTTTTTCGGCTTTCTCGAGTTCTAAAAAAACATAACATTACTAATTAAACACATTATATATATAGTGTATAGTTATTAATTATAATTAACTAAAATGATAACATCTTCAGATGAATCTATATATCAACAACGGGATCAGAGGCAGACAAACTTGGTTTATTTCTTACCGCACTTTGTAATCATGGAACACTGGAAATCACGCAATCCTTCCGCATATTCTTCGTTAGTTTTGGTTTTTTTCGGCGATGCTGCAGTGGTAGTGGCGACGGCTGCAGATGTGGATGGTACTACGGCTACGGTATCGCCTGCCGATGACGGCACAGCAACTGGTCCAGCCTCAGTAGTAGGAGCAACGGGCTTGGTCTTTGAATTGTTGTTGGCAGCAGCATTAGTCGAGCTGGGAGCAGCATTTCCATTGTTGCCGTTCTTTTTTGCTGCATCGGGTGGATTAAGTATGTATATAAATTCATTCTGATCTACTTTACGCCCCAATTCATCTTTCGCAAGCGTCAGAGAACCATTTAGCCAGGCGCTGTTGGCGGGCAAATTAGCTTTGGTAAGTTTATCCTGCGAGAGAGCCCCTGTGTACAGTACCTTCGGCCGATTGTCCTTCAGTACAAAAGCAGAGTACTTACGTCCACCGATCACGCATTGGTTGTAATGCCCGTAAATGTCCAGATTCAGAGCAGTACTCAGTTTGAATAGTGCGATCATATTCGCTTCGGTGATCTTTTCAAGCGATTCGCGCTTTTCATGGCGCACTTGGAGTCGAATGGTATACTCCCCCTTGTCCAGCTTTGTAAAGAATTTGTGTGATTGAGCATCACCACAAGCAACCATAGCTTTGTTAGCATCGAAGAGCATCCATAGCTGGGACTCGAATTCCGCCTCGTATAGCAGAGCGTTCAAAAGTGGTGCATAGAAAGCTATTTCCTGCGGTTTTGGCACATTTAGTGTGTATGTCAACAGATTCTGGTAGATCTGACGACCATCGGGGATTACATCACGTGTACAGCTGAGCGGAGAAATTTTTGATTCGATTGGCCTGAGGACGACTGCAGCGGTCTTCAATTGAATTAAGGGCTGCAAGTCCTCAGTGCCCAGTGCCGATACGTCGAACCTGTGAATTCCACGAGCTGCCTGCATTACATCTGAAAGGGTCGGAGCAAATGGAAATGAAAAATTAAAATGCGGATTAAGCCAATTTGTACAGACTGGAAACGAAAGGACTGTCTGCTTGCTGGATATACCTCATGTTTAAATAATGTTCCACATATATTATATACTACCCAAGAGCCAATATAAACGTAATTGAATAAAGCCTGAAACTCTTCTCTTGAAAAATAAACCCCAAACAATTAATTAACGCCTAAACATATGAATATGACAAAGATATGAATAAGACGAAAATTTCAGTTGAGTTTATTCATATTATATAATTATATGATATTAAATAACTCAAAAATAATATCATGCTTTTGGAATAAAGTTCTCACCGCGAACAGTAAAAAATATATTCACATTTTATGTTTACTTACAACATAAGTTTTAGAGATCAAAGTATCAAAGTACGTATGAATGCCCAAAATGTCACAAATAGCCAACTTGCTTTTCCTCTCAAAACATAAAATAAATTATGCCCAAAATATTAAACACAAAAACTGAGAAATGAAAATTTTTCGATATAAATAAAATTTCGCCCACAACTGTAAGTGAAATATGTGTGGGTATTATTTTATTTAAGCCAATCAAAAGTTACCAAAATGTCTAAATGGAATAAAACCCTCGAACTTGCACAGCTGTATAAATAATCCCCATTAATGTTTTAATACAACTCCCACACAGATATATATGTATGAGTATGCATGAGTACAAGCAATTTCGGCGTCAACAGCAGACTCCACAGTATTCTTCAGCCACAATTACGGCAGCTTTAAGGTGACGACCTTAATTTGTATGCACATAAAAAAACAGCAATTGAAACCGCATGGCAATTCAACGACGCGTCCTCATCCACACCCAAATCCACTGTGCCCCACCACCGAACTACATCAGTTTGCAAAGCAAATCTAATTACGAAAATCAATGCTGAACTTGCATACAAGTGTCTATGCAACTCCAACACGTTGCACCATAAATCAAATATATTAAAATTTCCTTATTCGATATGAACGCCATGGGAGAGCTCAGTGAATATCTTATCAGGGCTGCTGCACCATCTTATACCACGCTTCAGAGCTCACATGCTCCACAACATTAGTCATTTTTCGGTTCAGCAGAATTATCTTGGTCGCAATTTTTCTGTTATGAAAAAATTGCGGCACACATCCGCTTTCCTTAAACAGCGAGCACGGACGCACACAGAATATCCATAAGTGCCACTCACATAGTTCGAGTAAGGCGTGTAGTTCTGGCCCGTCGCCCTGCATTTCAGAGGGTGACTCCGGGGCGGATCGCCACCCATGTTTGCCATATTACAGTGTAGCACAGATGCATGTTGTTGCAAGCAACGGCAGCGGTTGCAGCACTAGCGGCAGCGAAAGTTTGTTTTAGAAACTCCATGTAAACAATTTGGCACAAATTGCCACGTTCGCCGTTTTGCCTTTTTTGTTTTTCATTTTTTGAATTTGAGTTTTATGTTTTATAAAATTTGGTTGCAGTTACTCGTATTTGCAAGCAGGCGTTGGCATTATCGCAGCCGTGGATGCTAACGTCGACAGTTGCACAGAGCGAAATTGCAAAGATTGAAACTGAACACATAAAATCGCATATTTTGTAATAACTCCCGAGATGTGCACATAAATCACATTGTATCCCACTTCCTCCATGAGTACCCGATAATATGTAAACACCGCATACGAGACCAAATCAAACCACCACCAAAAAAGTTGTCAAAAACATAAAAGAAAATATCAGTCATTAGTAAATTCCTTCCAGGCAAAAAGATAATTGAATTGCACAAGAATAAAAAAATTCTTTCATTTGCAAAACCATATGACCACAGACTACTTTATAATATTAACTAGCATTGGATTATAATCGGGAGGGTGAATAATTATTCACCCTCCCGACGAAACAATAGTTATTCAGGCAAAAACACTGAAATAACCGACTTTTGCACTAAACCATGGTAATATTGGATCCACAGAACTTAATAGCGAACAATAGTGCTCTTTACAGACGCAGGTTCTTCATATTATTGGATTCTACAATTCTATTCAGGGACAAGCTTAAGATTGCCTCTGAGCCATAACGTTCGGATAATACACTGTTGTTGTCAAGCTTACGACTTTAATTTGATAAATTCAAGTTAATAATGTTAATGTGCAAACAAGCTTAATATTGCCTCTGAGTTTCGATATTAAAATCTTATGAAGGTTTTAATGTTTAATGTTACAGATGTCGATGATGTTATTGGATGATGGCAAAGGACGACTATATCTGTTCTGTGAAGATGAATTCATGATCGAAAAGAAATGAATAATTTTAACTGCTTTGTAAAAGAAATGGAAATGAAAGAGGGGTTTGTTTTGAATGTCAAGATTTTGAATACAAGTTTTGAAATTAATTGTGTACGTGCTATGCACATAAGAACTTTTGATTCATCGAGAGCGATGATATTACAGGATGGCCGTGTTAGAGCAAAACTTGATTTAATATTAAAGTTGGTTTATTGCAACCCTGTAGTTTATACTTCAGTACTCCTTGTGTTTGACTTACCTTTCATTTCTGTTGTAAAAGAAAGGGACAGCAGATCTGTACTCAGAAAATAACGAAAAGAAAATAGGGCGATTAAAAAAAGAAGATTCATTCTAGAAATTCGTTCGATTGAGTACAGAACTATGATTAAAAAAAATAGTCTTTGAATTAGAAATATTTGAAGTTTAAATAAATTGAATTTAAATAACTTTCTATCATCAGAAGTGGGATTGTCTCTGTCTAACTTTGTAGAATTAATAAACGGAAATACGGAAAAACGCTGTTTTATATAGAAAATTTGCTTCTAGCAAAAAAATAAAAAAAATACAATAAATCGGGTGATCCGCTACGCCAGCGCCGTTTTATATCTGTGCATATTTAGAATAATTTTAAACCTAAATTCATCATGGCGGAACAAGAAAATTATAAAAAAATTGTCTGAAGGTTCGCGTTCAGATGCTGCTGTTGGCTCTTCTAATGAAAACTTCGTAATTACGGCGGATGCTATAAATAAAATTATAGAAGCTGCCCAACGAAAGCAGACAGTCAAAGAGGTAACAGGTTTTCCAAATTTTGATCCAGATCATCTCGCATTGATGTACAAAAGTGGTGCATGGATATTGACGCAAGGGTATAGCGTGATGGATTCGAAAATTTCGATATCATTCCCAGAGTTCAAAGCTCGTTGCTTGGTACGAAAAATATGGCTACCAACATTATAGTTGGGTAGATTTACGTGCTTCGTTAATTCATGCGTTTACAAATGGCACAGATATTGTTGCTCAATTACGGTTAGTTGCAAATTCCAAAAGTGGAGAGTTCACATCGTATGCTGACTTTGTCATGGAAAAGGTATCACAAGTAAACAGATTGCCTTTTGAAATACCGGAAGATAAAATTGTAAAGATCATAGTCGGGTGTATATCTGAGGGGAATTTGAGAAATACAATAGATTCCCAGGTATTATTCTGTCACATATTTAATCAAAATTTGTTAAAACTTCAAACAACTTGTATTTTGCAGAAGAGATAAATGAATGGCTAAGAGACGTAACGCTGATGAAATTGATGTGCAACTTGAATCTGGAAACTATGGCGAAGACGAAGTGGTATCAGATAAGGAAGAAAATGTAAAGATGCGGTCGAAAGTCAATAAATTGGTCGTATCAAAAGCAACGCGGGTACTTTTTAGCAAATCATAAGACAAACTTACAAACTTTTCCTGCAAAAAACAGCCCAAGTCGGAATAAAATCAATTCGGAAACTATGTAGAAATTACGAATTACTCTTATTACTTAGGGTATTATTTGCACTCTCATTCGATACTATATCAATAAAATAGGTTGTGGAAGAACCAATCTACATGTGATAAATAGCGACACTAACGACACTAGAATATCACTAATATAACTGCAGAATCCAATTCTAGCTTCAACAACTGAAAGGACTCGACACGTTCCTCAACACCAAAGAGTAAAACCATAAAAGTATAGTGTTGTTGTACAATGCATATTTGGATACCAAGAGATCTTGGTAATAACATGTATTTGCTGATAAATTCATCGAACAATTTTTTAATAGAAAAGAGCACAACTAAAAAATATGTTTAAATTTAATTTTAAAAAAGCCGAGTATGCTATGGTATGTTCCCACAACTCTTAAAACACGCGGTTTTGAATATGTTTTCCATGCGCCACATGTTGCGCTAAAGCAAAAGGACATATTTTACAGAAAAATAATTTGTTGCGCAAATGTTGACAGGCAGGCGGCAGTGGTGCATTTGGAGGCATAGTGAAAACTATTTGAATTTTGAAAGAACACCCCCACATTCAATGAGCCATATGCACCTGAGAAATAGAGCAATCCGTGCGAGTGTGCAGCGGACCAAAACCGACAACGACTTGAATTTGAAATTATGCAAATTGCGCACAAATTGCAATACGGCAATCGATAGCAAATAATTTGTTGCAGTTGTTGATACGTTAGCAAAGTTCGAACATGGCGATCCAACCAGATAAAAAAAAATTTAATTCAATTCAATAAATTTAAAAATTAGCTTATAGCGTATCTTGAGGAGTCAAATTGTCTGCGATCCAGTCCATTTTTGTATACAAAATTATAAGAAATAAATATGGCTTCTGATTTCGAAGTCTCAATTTGACCTCTCCATATTTATCTGGGAATACTACAGTTAGAGTCTGTTAAAGGTAGGCATACTCTTATTTATCCATTTATGAATTTGTAATTTCAGCTATTATAATCAATGTGTATAATAGGATATACCAAAATTATCCTCCTCACAATTTTGCCGTAGATATCTGCCACTCAGATCCCCATATAGATGAATGTTGATTCAAGGATATCGTTGCTGCCTAGGTTTCCCATACTTTATAACTAGAGTTGTTCGAGTATAGGCACCAGAACAATTGCAAATACTCGAATATTTTAAAAATGTATCAAATACCAATGCCTAATATAATTCTAATAAATACTTCGAAGTACGCAAATACTTGCAAACAGTACAAATATTTGAAATGTGTACTCACACATTTTTACTTCAAATAATATTTGGTATTACAGCAAATAACCTGGAAACATACATGGTACGAGGGGTACTATTTATATTTCGGGAACTGGCAGGCAACACTAATGTCAATAGCTAAAATCTGGCAGCACCATAATAAAGTTTGACATTTTTTAGCATAAATGTACTCACAACGTGTTGATGTACAAGTGCTATTTGTTTTGTTTACAGTGCGTTAAGAAAATCAATTTTGCCAAAAAAATGGAAATTTCAAGAGAAGGTTTTCGTTGGATTATTTTTCACAACTTTGACGTGAATGTGTCGATGAACTCAGTTCTTTGTATGGCGATAAAGCACCATAAAAAACCACAGTAAATCGCTGGTATAGTGAATTCAATCGTGATCGTAGTTAGTCGCCGACGAACTCCAAGAAGGTCGTCCAAAATCGGTTGTTGTGCCACAAAACATCGATACAGTGCGTGAACTGATAATGCAAGATCGTCATGTGGCATATCGTGAGATAGAGGACACCTTTGGCATTACTTCAACCTTCCACAGAATAAGCAATCAAAATAAATTATACGTTTTAGCCCCTGACCAATTAATCAAACTGTCGCCATCTCTACCTAGAACATGTTTCGGCGATTCGACAAATTAATTATGCAGACAGGCACAAATGAAAGCAAAAATACCCTACACCCCCCTCTTTATCACTACATGGTGTATCATTGTGGTGAAGTACTTTTCGAAGGAATAATTGGGCGAGTGTTTTATATGAAGGATATCCTCTAATGGATTCAGACAGACTGCCAACGACCACAGCCAAAATAGGATTCATGACACCCCAAAATAAATGAATTGGTTCTTTCCTTAAGATTATTTTGCAATTCAGAAGAAATCGTGGTAGGACGGGCAGGGTTACATTTATTTGTTATAATTAAACTATTCTCTAACTAGAAAGAAGGTTCCACGTAATTTGAATCACTGCTTCATATACATGCTTCGCCACATATATTGCACTTCTAAGAAAATTGGATTTGTATCCCACTATCACAGCAAAATTTCAATTAATAAGTTTTGATATTTGTAAATTGTCGCCACGGGGTCACGAACCACTCATCCATATAATGCTTTCTGCTCACTGAAATTGTCACAAAGAAAACAACAAAACATTTTCAGTGTTCTAACAGTTCAGAATTTGACAGTGGCAGCAGAATTCCGTTAAGTTACCACGTCATCAAGCGGTTGGTGGACGGAAATTTGTCTGCACTGAATGACAAACAAATATGGGATAGTTATCAGAGCGGAAATACCCAGAGGCTTGGCTGTACTGGCACTAACTGTCCTAACGGCATAACGACAAGCTTTTTACCTTGCCACTCTCTTTTCACTGGATTTAGAATGGCGGTGGCCATTGGAATAAAATTGCATGAACAACCCAAACACATATTCGAACTCTCGCATGCACGTGCACAAGTTCAGACGCATAGAGGCATGAGTGCGCACACATTGACGCAAAAGCTCAGACAAAGAAGTTTGCCAGTCGTTGGTGCACGAAAATAAAAATCTACTTCGATGCACGACGACGATAGAGCACATGCTCCACATCCAGCCTTAAGTGCGTGCGCGTACATGGCAATGGAGGAAACGAATTTGCATGTTTTCCATAGCAGTCAAGTAAAGGAATCCGGACAACAATCTGATATGGTTAGATATGGACTTTTTCGTTTTAAAATAAAAAAGTCAGTTGCAATGCAGCAACTGTTGAGAGAAGAAAATGGAAAATTTAAACAAGAACGTGCCAATAAGAACTGAAAGCCTTCCCTGTCCCATATGAGCATATGAGACTTTGAGAATTCCTTTCTCAAATAGCGCACACTCGCTCTTCTCGCATTAGGCGCTGAAAGAATATTCCAATGTGGGCTCATCAGAAATAGGTCGGCGCTTTGCTAGCAATTGGCTCCATGAGATTATTCATGTTGAATGGTGAAATTGTCGTATTGCAATTGAATTCTATAAATGAGCATGAAAGTTTGGGTCATCTAAAAATACACTATAAGGTGCACCCTAAAATTAGGCTATAATTTTATGTGACATTGTGATATTGTTTGCAGTCACTGCGAATTCAATTTATCATGTATTGCACACGTAACTATTATCCCGTGCTACACAACAAAATATTAGTTTTCTGTCTGTGAGTGAATATGCCACCTTGAACATGTGCTACATTACCGGTAGGGACCACACTCAAATTCCAAGTTATGTGTATGTATTCGAATTGTTAAGTCTTAGGCCCGGATTCACAGTCATTGGTTAACAATTAGTTAACTAAAATGATGACTAGAGTTTAACTAATGTTTCATATTCACAGTGCTGTAGTTAACTATAACAACGAATGAAGGAAAAATATGGTAACACTCTTCAATTTGTGGATTGTTTTTGGTAGCACTGTTAAAAAACATATAAAAACACAAAACGCATTCATTCGTTGCATGCAGCCTGTAGCGTAATACCGCAGTGTTGTTAAAAGCGTTTGCTCTAGAAACAGTGCGTTATTCCTAGGAATAGTTGCTTGAAAAATTAATTCAAACCACAGCTGATATATATGGATGTATCTACTAGAGGCCTGCACAAGCTCATTCGATTTTCTTTGCATACAGTGTGACACATTGCAATTTACGATGTTAGCTTTGATTCGGTTTAGTAAACGATCAACATTCACTCAACAGCAATTTATCAGAAAAGTTGACAAGCAATGAAGTCCACTCTTGTCTTTTTAAGCGTGAACTGCCTGTCTCGTACTTATTTTCAAGAGAGAAACAACAGTTACAGCAAAACAAAATGCCAATATGACACATATCATTCGAATGTCTCGCTCGATCCATTGTTCGCGTTTTATTTGACTTTTTTTTGTTCTTTCTTTTACTCAAACCAAAAGTGCAATGTTTATTTTTTCTATAGAATTTGTTAATTGTAATTAAATTTTAAGTATATAATATTATTTGTTATATTGTATCGTAGTTATCTCTAAATAGCTCAGTACTAATGAGCGATGTTCAAAGCAGCTGTGTGGAATTTAATTTTTCGGCAATAAAATCAAAAATTCTAAGTAGTATAAATATAAATATTTTTGTATAAATATAAATATTTTTGTATAAATATAAATATTTTTATATTTGTATAAATATAATTATTTTTTTAAATTGAAATCTATAATAACGAACAAATTAAAATTAGTTCGATTATTCGAATTTATTTTCTTTATATGATATACTCGTATAGTAATATAGCAGAGTAACATTTATTTATATTTTGTAAAAATACATTATTAGAACACAAATTTTAAATAGAGATTTTTTAATTCAATCTGCTGTGTTTTAATTACATAAACCTAGACCATCTATTGAAAGCTTCAAGTGCAAAGTCAATACCATAGAGTATGGTCAATACTGAATTCGGTGCAATTGTCTTTCGAATCAACTGCCTTTCGAGTGAATTGCCTTTTTTAGTGCAAAATACAATGACTAATAAAGGCAAACGTGCCTCGCTCTCTTTAATGCAGTGTAGTGAGTGTCGCTCTTCCTCTTTGTTTACAAACTATTTCGTTCAAACGCAGTTACTGTTGTGCAGAGCATCTCACTGTGTTTTAATAGAATGTCTTGAAACGCAATATGAATGAACCGATGCAGGTGTATAGTATCTACCAATTAGTTTTGCCTTCCATACATAAACGAAACCTGTCACGAAAATCTTTGGCATCATATTCTTGGAAAAAATGAGGTCGATTTCTAATAATTTTTTCCCGACGATCAATAACAACATTCCAAATGTTTTCAATGTCTTCATCACTTTCAATATCAGAATCAAAATTTCCGAGAGACATTTTTATATTTACAACAAACAGACATGTGGATTCAATTCTTTAAGCATCAGCTGTTGTTTAACTATTAGTTAACCAACCGCATTTGGGGGTTTAACTAATGGTTAACTAAACACTTAACATAAAATATTATTAGTTAAACCCTTGTCATTGGTTAACCAATGACTGTGAATCCGGACCTTAGTTTGTCTTGAAAGGTCCTCAATTTCGGAAATTGTTCCGATTAACACACAATATCTATTACGAGTATATAAAAATGATGTAAAAAATGTATAGAAATTCATCAATTGAGAACGGCTGGGCCGATTTCTGTAAAATTTTTTGTCAGTTGTTCGTATTTTCGAGGAGAAGGTTTTTACGGAAGAAAATTTTGGAAAATCCCTCCGGAAAAGTCGGAAAATTGGAAAAATCGAAAATTGATTTTTTGTATGAAATTTTGTGTGAAATTATTCCTTAATGGCTTTCCAAATGAAAAAATAGAAAGTTCTTAGTGTAAAGCACGGAAAATTGCGGAAAATGCGCAATGCGGAAAATTGGAAAATCGAAAATTGATTTTTTGTATGAAATTTCGTATGCAATTGTTCATTAATGCCTTTCCAAATGAAAAAATAGAAAGTTCTCAGTGTAACGAAACGTCTTAAAAAAACAACCGGTGTAATACACCTCATTGACTTCAATGCCAAAATCAGATAAATGCCGTTATACGTTGACTTAGACTTTGCGCAATTCTACATTAAATGTGCTATTTTTCTTGCCGTGAGTTTATCTAATTGGATTGCGAGCATTCATACAGAAACATTTATTCCGTACAACAAAATGAATGGAGACGAGCCCATATTGCACAGCTTCGCGCTGCACAATCACCACCTCAAATTCGACAAAATAATACTAGAAGAAGAGCAGTCGTAAATGTAGACTTGAATCGTGCTGCTTTTGGATACGATTCTGCAATCGCCTATAAAGACCTTCGCTGCGTTGATATCGGTTCATTGTCTGTCGGTTGCCAGCATTGGAATGCATTGGAGTTTCAATCGGAAACCCCCGGCTTATGCTGCGCTGGTGGGAAGGTGAAATTGCCTGTTTTGCCTCCTCCGCCAGAGCCAATGTATTCGCTTCTCTATGGAAATACAATTCAATCAAAACATTTCCTAGCGAATACACAAAAATATAATGGATGCTTTTAAATGACGTCATTTGAAGCCGAAGTTGTTGATCAACCCGGCTATAATCCGAGTTATAAGGTAATGACAATTCTTCTCATTCCTTTCGAAATTGATTCCTAATATTCAGATTCAAGGTCAAATTCATCATCGAGCGGGCACTTTGTTACCACCACCAAACGAAGATTATAAGTTTCTTCAGATCTTTTTCGTTGGTGATTCGGCAATTGAACTAGATCAGCGTTGTGCAATTTTTACTGCAACTAAACGTGAAATTATTGAACAATTGCAAAATCTTCTGCATGAGCATAATGAGCTGGTTAGATTGTTCAAAACCGCATTGGAGACAATGCATTCGAACGACCACAAAATTATTATCAGAGCAGACAAAAGACCCGATGGAGGCCATGCAAGGCAATTCAATGCTCCCACTATCAATGAAGTCGCAGTGGTGATTGTTGGAGAGAATGTGGAATTACGCGATATTGTTCTCAAGCGTCGGGATGGTGGACAATTGCAGCGCGTGTACGAGACTCATCGGTCATACGATGCACTTCAATACCCTTTGATGTTCTGCGGTGGAGAGGGTGGCTATCATTTCAATATAAAAATGGTCAATCCAACGACAGGTTTGTTTACAAGTCATTAATTCTTTCTTATTCTACAACTTAGTTACAATTCATATTTCAGGAGAAGAAATGAATAAGGTCAGCTCAATGAATTTTAATGCGTTCCGATTTATGATTCGGGAAGAAATTGACAATCATCTGTTGAGATATGGCCGGTTGTATCAACAGTTCTCCGTCGACATGTACGTCAAGGTCGACACGGAGCGTCGCAATTTCCTTCGTTATAATCAGTCAAAGTTACGATCAGACGAGTATATTCACTTGCGTGACGCCATCTCTACTGAAGGAGATGCGACCAACATAGGTAGTTTGACAATTCTCCCAGCTACTTATGTTGGAAGCCCACGCCATATGCATGAGTACGCTCAAGACGCAATGACGTACGTGCGGAATTACGGACGACCGGATTTATTCATAACGTTTACTTGCAATCCGAAATGGCCTGAAATTACGAATCTGTTGCTGACAGGACAAACATCCAGCGACCGACACGACATCATTGCTCGAGTATTCAAGCAAAAGCTCAAAGTACTCATGGGTTTCATCGTTAAGCAAAAGGTTTTTGGAGTAGTTCGTTGTTGGATGTACTCAGTTGAATGGCAGAAGCGTGGATTACCACATGCACACATTCTGCTTTGGATGTTCGACAAGATCCGACCAGATCATATTGATTCGATCATTTCTGCCGAAATACCAGATCCAGAAACTGATCCAGAGCTTCATTCCGTTGTGACAACGAATATGATCCATGGTCCTTGCGGAGTCCACAACCCAGCCTCACCGTGCATGGAAAAAGGAAACTGCCCAAAGCGTTTTCCCCGTCCCTTGGTAGCTGATACAATCAGTGGAATGGACGGATATCCGTTGTATCGGCGTCGTTCTCCAAGTGACAATGGCAGATCAATCGTGATGAAGGTGAAAGGAAACGATGTCGTCGTCGATAACCGCTGGATCGTTCCATTTTGTCCGCTTTTGTCGAAAACATTCTCAACGCACTACAATCTTGAGTACTGCAACTCCATAAAATCCATAAAATACGTTTGCAAATATGTGAACAAAGGGAGCGACATGGCGGTCTTTGGTATTGCCGATCCAAATGCAAACGACGAGGTGACGAAATTTCAACTTGGACGTTACGTGAGTTGCAACGAGGCAATTTGGCGGCTGTTTTCATTTCCGATACACGAACGTCACCCGACTGTCGTACATTTGGCAGTTCACTTGGAAAACGGCCAGCGTGTCTACTTTAAGGAAGCAAATGCAGCGCTAAGAGCAGAACGACCACCAGCGACAACATTGACAAATTTCTTTTCGACATGCCAAAGCGATCCATTCGCAAGGACTTTACTCTATTCTGAAATGCCACGCTATTATACATGGAACGCTGCATCGAAGAACTTCCAACGCCAGAAAAAAGGTGATACTGTTGCTGGCTTCGCTGATTTCTATTCGACTGATGTCCTCGGACGAGTTCATCCACGCCAAGACGAATGCTTCTATCTTCGCTTGCTTTTAGTGAACATCAGAGGCCCCACCATCCTTCGATTCCCTTCGTACTGTGGATGGTGTGCTGTGCGCCACTTTTCGGGAGGCTTGCCAACGTTTGAATTTGCTCGAAAACGATACACATTGGGACTTAATGCTCGCCGATGCAATTGTTTCTTCGCAAGCGAATCAAATTCGTACATAATTGGGGCGAGACGAAGTTCGCCGGGTCCGCTATGGGTACAAAATATACTACCCGTAGTACTGTCCTTAGCGAAGAACAATCTGTCACCAAATTGTTGTTTTCTGTTTTAATGGAAATTAATGCATATGTGCTTCTGAAAACTAAAGGCATGACGAAATTATTTTAAAAAGAGATAAGTAATTGTTACATAATGGCCACGAAGAATGCAAATTTTAGTAATTACTGAGCACGGGAAAGATCATTTTGAAGCCTGATATTTCAGTTTGCAGTTTGCGTAAATTTCGAAAGAGGCAAAAATAATTTTAAGAACTACAAGCCCGAACAATTATATATTTGTAATACACATCCTTCGTGAAGAGCAGTCACCTTGTCGGGGTACGAAGGCTTAAGGGATTGCAATGACGCAATGGGTTAGGATGGCGGAGTTTCGGCTCTAATGGGATTACCCCTAGCCGGACTGACTACTGCGGAGTAATCCAACTAACAACTGTCTCCCTCCTAATCCAGGGTGTTCTTGGGATCGTGCCCATTCCATGTTGTTTTGCAGCCAGGAGGTTAATTAGGCTGTATCCTAACGGAGCTCCCCTTCCTGACACCAGGCCGCCTCAGGTAGTAACGGTGGCCTTGCTGTGGTACGGGGCGCTGCCACAGTTGACCAACCCCTTCCCCTTTCAAATTTTTGGCTGCCTTAGCTTGATCAATCAAGCGGGTGGCCGTAAGAACCAGATGGATAAACTTAAAAAAAATAAAACTGACGTGCGGTCTCTAAACGCTATTTCGGATGGGAATCCAAAATCCTCCGCACACTCTGCGGCGGCTATTGTAGCTAAGGATGGCGAGCCTGGCACAAGCAAAGCCACGTGCTGCGATTGTGTTGCTAAACACGGAACCAAAAGGTTCTATAAAGTAAAAAGGGCTGCTCTCCGGACGGTGGAACGCTTGTCGCGGATCCCGGAGAAGGAGAGGACGGTGAAGCAGAAGGCTTCCCTCGAGTGGGCGACGAAAGCCGTGAAGGAGTCTCAAGGTTCAACACTACAGGCTACAAAACGTCAACGGTCCCTAGAAGAGACCACCCACCCGGACCCAAAGAAATTTAAGAAGCGCGGTACTGTCACCACGAAGTCCTTCAGCGAAGTGCTGAAAGGACACCAGGTCATGGCGGTCATAGATCGTAATGACCCGGATGGCAGTATCGCTCCTGAGTGCTGGAAAAAGGTAGAAGTAAGCCTTTCAAGGCTCTACCTCCAGCTTTTGAAGGAATTCCCAGGTGGTTTTCCCTCTTTTCGCGACAGCGGATGGCATCAGGGCCACGTGAAGCTGATTGCCTGCGCGGATCAAAGGTCCGTTAATTCAGTTTGATCTTCTAGATAGTCTACCTAGCCCTAAGGCTTTTAGAAATGTCAGGAAAGTAAGCTGGGACCTCTACAAGGTGACTGTAGCTAGACTACTACCTCAGAACCCCACAAGCACAAGCACGTGTGACGAAATTGATAGGTCTGTGGAGGTTCTAACGGTTTAGAGATAGTGCAGACTGGGCTTTATATAAGGCAGCACTCAGAGCCTTCAAAAGTAAGCTTAGGAAAGCACAGAGAGAATCGTGGAGGAACTTTTGCGGTGACGTAGAAGATATCTCTGAGACGTCCAGGTTGAGGAAGATCCTATCAACTGCTCCAATGGTACCTGGTTACCTGAGGAGGGAGGATGGATACTGGACTTCTAATAGTAATGAGACTCTAGAGCTTTTTCTGGAGACTCACTTCCCTGGTTGCTCGAGTACCATTCCGCGGAGAACGAATCCCAGCGGGAATGTAGTTGAAGTCAACTCAGACATAGTCACGAAGCCAAAATTGCAATGGGCTATCCATAGCTTCAAACCATTTAAAGCATCTGGCCCAGATGGTGTAGCTCCAATTGAAATTCAGCAGTCAGAGAATCTTATAATAGAGTGGCTGTTAAAGATCTATAATAGTTGTCTTGAATTAGCGTATATTCCAGACTCATGGAAGCATGTGAGGGTAATTTTTATACCCAAGGCCGGCAAAAGCTCGCACACAGCTCCAGGGGACTTAAGACCCATTAGTCTGTCCTCCTTCTGTCTAAAAATCCTGGAAAGATTGTTAGATATTCATCTGAGGCTCACTATAGACAGACAGAAGCTGTCAGTCTCTCAGCATGCCTACGTTAAGGGTAAATCGGTGGAGACCGCTTTACACTCCTTAGTCTCTAGGATTGAGTGCTCCCTGCACAACAAGGAGTTCTCCCTAGTGGCTTTCCTGGACATTGAGGGAGCTTTTAACAATATCAAATCAGACGCAATAATCGGTGCGATGCGAGACTTGGAGGTGGAACCCGCCATTAGCAGGTGGATTGAAAACATGCTTAGTAGCAGGATAATCAATTCACAGCTGGGGGCGGCGTCGGCCAAGAAGTCCGTGCACACCTCAAGGTGGAGTTCTTTCACCCATACTCTGGAATCTTGCGGTAAATCAGCTGCTTGTTCGACTAGAGAGGGAAGGGTGCAAGGTGGTTGCGTATGCGGATGATGTTGCTATTAGTATCTCGGGTAAATACATATCTACTTTGAGGGACTTAATGCAAAACGTGCTGAACATTCTCTCTAAATGGACTACTGACTGTGGGTTGGGGGTTAATCCGACCAAAACTAAGCTGGTACTCTTCACTAGGAAGTATAAAATTCCTCAATTTATTGCTCCAAAACTAATGGGTGTAGATATTGACCTTGTCGAGGAGGCTAAATATCTGGGCGTGATCCTAGATAGGAAGCTGAATTGGAAGGCCAATATAAGCGAGCACATTAGGAAGGCTCAGGTAGCTCTGTACTCTTGCAAAAGAGTCATAGGCAAAAAATGGGGGTTACAGCCTAAGGTAGCCCATTGGATATACACAGCTGTGGTACGACCAGTCCTGTTCTATGGGGTGCTTGCTTGGTGGACAGCCCTAAGTAAGTCCACCTACAATAGGCTGATAACAAAGGTACAAAGAACGGCAGAGGTATTCATAAGTAGTGCCATTAGAACGACTCCAACGGCAGCATTGGATACTATGCTCAATCAGCTGCCTGTTAGGCTTTTTGGCGAAAAAATGGCTGCAAACTCAGCTATCAGACTAAAAGCTACGCATCAATGGAATATAGGTCAGGAATATAGGTCATGCGTCCATTTTAAGACATTTTGAGGGTATTCCTGACTCTTTCGACTACATCACACCAATGTACGCCTTCAATGGTAAGTGCAAGATCTCCATTCCCTCCAGGGACGAATGGAAGGATGGCATCCCCACTCATGTAGAAGGGGTTCACATCTACACAGATGGATCCAAACTACAGAGTAGGGTGGGAGGTGGGGTATTGTCAGAAGATTTGGATATTAACATGTCCTTTAGGATGCCCGACCACTGCAGTGTTTTTCAGGCAGAGGTCGCGGCTATAGAGGCAGCACTGTCTTGGGTAAGGAAGAAGAAGATATCTGGACTTGATATTTGCATTCTGTCCGACAGCCAAGCTGCTTTGCGCTCACTGGATTCGGTTATTATCACCTCAAAAGCCGTCAAGAGCTGCCGCAAATCTTTAGACGAGATAGCTAAGCAGACCCGTCTGCATCTGTGCTGGGTTCCCGGTCACAGAGATATTCCAGGGAACTGCAAGGCGGATGAACTTGCCCGTGAGGGTACTACCATACCGATGGAACCAGATAGGTCGCAATTCGGTATTCCTATTGCCACATGTAAGCTCTTAGTAAATACAATATCCTTAGGAACAGCGGGCAGGCGCTGGTCTGAACTTTCAGGATGTAAAATAGCTAGACAAACCTGGCCAGAGATAAATGTCAAGCGCTCTAAGGACCTACTGGCTCTAAATAGACAAAGCATAGGTCCCGTGATTAGCGTCTTAACGGGACACTGGACTCTAGGCACACACGGGTGTAGGCTGGGGATCGCCTCTAATGACTTCTGCAGGAGTTGCATGGACGAGGAGGAGGAAGAGTCTACTGCTCACCTGTTGTGCACGTGTCCAGCTTTGTCCAGAAGGAGGCGCACTTTCCTAGGCGACTACTTTTTGGACTCCTTGGGAGATATCTCAAAAAAAAAGATTAGCTCCATCAACAGCTTCATTAAAAGCTCCAAATGGCTGGACCTTTGAAAGGGATGGGACCTGCTGTCCCATGCGGTATCACAAAGGGTCAATGTTGGCCTAAGTGCGCCCTTTTCGGGTGGCCGCTTTACCTACCTACCTACCTAATACACATATCGGCAAATAACGCTTGTAATTGAATTTTTGATTTTAAATTCGTGGGTGAAGTCTTCTTTGGGGCAAGACTGTTAAAAATTGGTACATACCCGTTTAAAAATATACTACATAGATAATAACCAATTAGGAAGAACATAAATATTTTATTCTGTGCCTTTGTAGGCAGGACAAAGTCTGCCGGGTCAGCTAGTAGTCTATATATAATTTGGAGTTGATGTAAAAGAAAACATACAAAAACTCTGCCTTGTCTAACGAATAGTACGCAAATGTTTACTTACTGAGGCGCAACTTCTGTGATTTGAAGTGTGAAAAAAATGTTTTCTATATAAAATATCTTGAAGAGTAAAAAGATATAATCCTGTCGATTGCTTACACATTCCAAAAATTAATAAACCAACAAAGTAAAATTTCTTGACATTAAATTGGAGAAAAAAGGGATCCACTCACCGATTCATGAATCACGAGAAGAAATATTCCAAACACAAGGCAAGAAAGCGTTTGCTCGCTTTTAAATCAATTAAGAACAAAACTTAAAGCTTTCTTACTTAGAGAGAATTCCGGATATTTTCGCTAATATAGCGGATTTTAATTACTTTTATATGAAGTCCCTTATGAGATGAGTCGACTCCCTTATGAGATGAGTCGACTCCCTGATCAACTGATGTCAACATCACGAAAATGTGTTGAAAGTGTGTTGGTCGTTCGATTTTCACTCACTTCGACTCATCTCATAAGGGAGTCGACTCATCTCATAAGTGACTTCATATAAAATTTAGTCAAAATTGCTATTGTAATGCTCTTTTTAAGTAATGCTGGCAAATGGGCGTTTTTGAGGTCCGAAATACACCAAAAATTATTCAATTTATCTAGTTATATGTAAAATTGGAGCTCAATATTTTTTTGTCTTTGGGCCAAAAAGTGATGACTTACATTCGGCTAAATCGACTAGGGAAGTAAACTCTTTTCTTTTAGACTCTTCATGTCTCACACAGTAACTAATCTGAGTTTAATCGCTTAACTTTTGTGCTGAGATCCACTGGCGTAGGAAGAAGTTGTTTACAAAGCTTTGTTGGTACTCTTAATTAATTGATTACACAGTGCAGCAGTGAAAAAGGGAATGGGATAAACTAAAAGGAAATGAAAGTTCACAGCTTCCAAAACAAAACTCTATAAGCGGTTCTTTCCATCACGTCTCAATTTTTTTTTTATACGCATTTAAAGTTGGTAAATTCGATGTGATTCGTTTCAACACCTAAACTAATCATTAGTGGATGTCATCTTCGCGTTTGAGGTTTATCGTAAACGCTAATCGTTTTCAACCCCTCAAATAGTCATTAGTGGATAGAATCCTTGTGTTTGAAGATTATGGTATACGCTAATCGTTTTCAACCCCTAAAGTAGTCATTCATGGATGCCTGCTCTGTCATCTTCGCGAAACTGCCTTCGAAGTACTGACACACAAGAAGTATATAAGCTGCCCAACAGTTGGTGTCGAAAGAGTTGAAATGTGATTCTAACTACATTTTCTCCTAAACATTTTTCTTCTATACTAAAACACCAAAAATAATACAATTTTCTCTGAAACATCACCTAGAGTACAATAAAATGCGAGGACAAAAACGAATTTTTATGCCTCAAAAATATTAAAAATATACGAGTATACATACACTCGGAGTCATAAGTGAACAAGGAGGCATTGCAAAAATTTTTCTTAGAAAATTTTTATTAAGATAAAAGAATTTATTGGATAATTTCTTAGTATTTTTTTTACAACACTCAATGTACTATGTTCACGCGAAATTTTTTTGCACGTGTTCACAAAAAAGTGGAGATAACGGCGCTTTTGTTGTCAAGGATAGCAAAACAAACGATCAAAAGTCTACAAGCACTAAGTATAAAACAAAAGTTTAGTGCAAATTTTAAATCTTTTATTCATTTTAATAACTTCTTGGATAACCGTAACGCTTAAGGACTTGCACTAGACGGTTTTTCATCGAAGCCACAAGTTTCCTGCTTTCCTGAGATGTTATTTCGGCCCACTCTTTAAGAATTATATCTTTCAGCTGCTGTTTGTTTGAAATAGAATGTTTGCGTATTTTTCTTTCCAAAATTGCCCATAAATGTTCAATCCGGTGACTGTGGAGGCGAATTTAGTAGTTTGGGGGCGTTATAAAGCAACCAAAGACGAACAAATTCTGCTGTATGTTTCCGATCTTGTCTTGTTGAAATTTTTTTTTTTTTTATATTTCATATATTTATTTATTGTATCTTCTAAGCTTAGACTAACAATAAGTAAGCATATCTTACAAACTAAATAATTAATATTAATACACTTTGCCAATGCTTAGTGCTTTTTAGTAATAACAATGTTATATGTTAGTTACTGTAATAAATGTTATATTAGTGTTTGTACCTGATTAAGGTGTCGATGTTAGTTGTGCTGGTGATTTCGTACGTTTTAGGCGATTTGGAACCCTATTACATGCTAGTATCCTAGCTAGATGATTTGGGTGATCTTTGATTTTTTGCGCATATTTTAAGCTGGCGTCAAAGATTTCTTTTTTTACAAGCGGAATGTTCAGATCTTTGTGAATGTTTGTATTATTTATAAACCAAGGAACCCAGTAATGGTTCTGAGAATTTTGGACTGCGCTCTTTGAATCAGTTCTATGTTAGAGTTGCTTGCGCCGCCCCACAACTGGCTACCGTAAGTCCAAATTGGTTTTATGATGGCTTTGTACAGCAGTGTTTTATATTCTAGGGT
The DNA here is from genome assembly GCA_920105625.2 of Clusia tigrina. NCBI lineage: Eukaryota > Metazoa > Arthropoda > Insecta > Diptera > Clusiidae > Clusia > Clusia tigrina. Next base: position 371,572,131 of record OV050030.1, read on the forward strand.
CAACCTGGAATTTTTGTGCATGAGCCAGTGTAGGCTATTTGCTTTCAAAGTCATTTGTTTTTTTTTTGTTTCGATGTGGCGCTTCCATGTCAAACGTGAGTTAAGATGAATTCCTAGATATTTCGCCTCCTTTGCTTGAGGAATAGGAACATTGTTGAGTTTTATCGCTGGACATGTACCTTTTTTTATAGTAAAGGTAATATGCGTACTTTTCGATTCATTAACGTTTATTCGCCAGTCAGCCAACCAATTTATTACTAGGACCAGATGATCTTCTAAGTCACGTGATGCGATTTTGGAATTCGGATGAATGCTAAGGATAGCTGTATCGTCTGCGAAAGTTGCTGTTGTTAAGTATTTATTGGTAGGCAGATCTGAGGTAAATAGTAGATACAACACCGGACCTAGCACGCTGCCTTGTGGTACGCCAGCTTTGATGTCAAAGCATTTAGAGTAAGCATTATTGTACCTTACCTTGAACTTTCTGCCCCTCAGATACGATTCCAATATGTCGTGTACTTTTGTGGGCAACAGCTTTTTTATTTTGTAAATAAGCCCCTCGTGCCAGACCTTGTCAAATGCCTGCGCCACATCTAAAAAGATGGCTGAACAGTATTGCTTTTTGTCGAATGCGTTTTTTATCTCGTTCACTATTCGATGAACCTGCTCTATTGTACTATGGTGTTCGCGGAAGCCAAATTGGTGAGTGGGAATAGTGCGTTTTTCGTTTATATGAGGCATTAGTTTTGCAAGAAAAAGCCTTTCTAGGAGTTTTGATAAGATAGGCAGGAGGCTTATCGGTCTATATGATGACGATTGGGAGGGGTCTTTTCCTGGTTTCGGGATCATTGTGATTACAGGCATTAGGAAAATATCCTAAGCGCAACAAGCCATTAAATAGTGAAGTAAGTAAGATGATGGCCATTTGGGGTAACTCCTTGATCATTTTTCCAGTAATGAGGTCGTGTCCTGGAGCTTTGTTAAGAGCAAGGTTACTAATCGCATTACTTACTTCTTTTGTTTTTAATTTAATATGCGAGCATGTTGTATCTGGCGAGGGGTTAATATTAGTTTATTGGTATTGCGAGGTGGGTTGGGGGTAAAAACATATCTTAAGTGTTCGGCGAAAACAGCAGACTTTTCATCATCGCTTCTTGCCCAGTTTCCGTTTTTTGTACGAATCGGTGGAATTCCGGGTGTAGGTGCTTTAATTTCTCTGACAGCACAGAGAGTAATTGGTGACGTCAGTCGGAGAAAGGTTTTGGATATATTAGTCCAGGCAACGATCTGATTCTAGACGCAAGGCTTTTCTCAAATTTTCACTGGCAATAGATAACTTCCGTTTTAGGAAAGGGGACCTGGATTTTTGCCATTCACGTCGCGTCCTAATTTTTTCAGTAAGGAGAATATCGATTTGGGTTGAGGTTTGTGGGCGCCGGATGCTGTTGCAGTTGTTGTCACGCTTGTCCGCAGAGTGGCGCACAGCTAATCTTAGGGTCGCGGTAAATTGTTCCAGAAATGTTTCAATGTCCTCATTAGTTTTGAGACGTGGGTTTAGGCTGAGATGACTACTGATGTATTTTCTGTATTTCAGCCAGTTAGTTGTTGAAAATAAAACCCATTTATAAGTCTCAATTTGTCAGCACTTGATCGCATATTTCACTTTAAAATGTTTAAATATACATGTTTGTCCATTGTTGTCTCCACAAACTCCAGATTGCCCGTAGCATTGGCTGATATACAACCCCACAGCATCACACCACCACCTCCATCTTTTACGGTTGGAAAAAGATTCAGCTTGTTGTATGCTTTGCCTTGCTTACGCCGTACTAATTTACGTCCTTGTGTGCCGAAAACACAGAACTTGTATTCGTCGGAGAAAAGCACGTTGTTCCAGAACTCATCCGGCATATACTACATATTTGTTTGCAAATGCTATGCGCTTCTTTCGATTAGCTAAAGATATGCCAGGCTTCTTTCGTGCTACTCTACCATGAAAACCAGCCCGTCTCCAAATTCTCCGTGCGGTAACCACAGAAATATTTTCTGAAAATCTATCCTGTATATCCAAGACGTACACAATTAGTCACGAAAACAGATATGAAAAAAAATAGCTGAGATTCTGAGACTTTTTAAAAATCATTTGGATATGGGAAAGCTTTCTGCATAACCACACACGTGTGACAACTTCACAGGAATGTTGGGTTCTCGTTCACACACGCATCATTCTGTTTTGTTAGTCTGAAAAGATGACCTCATCAAAAAACTGGATTTGTTTCGTGATTATTTTGAAGTGATGCGATGCAGCTCAACAGCATTGGCTTTCCCCCAACTTTGGAGTTGAAGCATCAACCAAAACGCGATAAATAGTTGGTAGTGTATTGAATTGTGGTCCCAGGTCGCTCAATGACGAATTTCAGACAATCTGATGAAGGAAGGCCAGTGTAAGGCTAATCGTGACATTCGTGCATCTTTTGGCATATATGTAAACCATTTTGCTAGAACATTTTCGATATCCAAGAAATGGAGTCGATGAGATAAAGGACACGGCAATTTTTTATAAAAGAAAATTTCGAAACCCCACTTAAAATCCTTATACAAGGATCATCAAGTTACACAAAATGGATCACCGTATAAAAAATCCGTCTAAACCGACTCAACTTTTTTTACTAGTTTTTTTTTTGTATGAGGGCAAAGGTTCTCAACTGATAATGATGAAGAATGATTGAAACCGTACATAAAGCGGCCTCCAGACGTGCAGCCGTTTGCTGCGATTTGTTGGAATCGTAGAGAAATAGCACGGCACGTCTGTGGCGTGTTTGCGATACAGATCGCAAATCATCAAAAAATTTGATCTGCTTCGGTTGAGCAATCGCAAGAACAAATGAATATCGTGCAAAAGTTGCAGCGTCTGTGCCAAACCGAAATCGCAGCATTCGGTTGCACGTCTGTAGACAGCTTAATAGAATTTTCCTTTGAAATTCATCAATGATTAAAGTCGTCCAAATCTGGTTATTGTCATTATTCACTAACAAACCGTTTAAAGATACTCACACGCAAATTGACACGCAAGCACCGTAGCTCTTGCGAACACAAAACAAGGAATTGAATGACTACACTCAACAGTGTGGAAAAACTGGGATGAGCAAAAATAAATTTTTGTAGCTTACATGCATTGGGATTGATGGCCTTAATGCCATGGAACTCCAAACTGTACTTAATTGAAGTTCTGCCAATATTTGACCAATATTTGGCAATGCATAGTTCCAGAATAGCGTCTCCCTGCAAATGAGAAAAAGCTAATTAAAAAGGTAGAAATCGATATTGAGACAAGTTCTTAGCAATTCAATACACTTAAGATATTTATTGTACTTATATGAATATTCTCATCCTTACAAGATGTGCATATACAGCACCCGTCAGCTATTTTGCTGTGAAACATATTTCAAAATGAGTCAATTATATTCGCAATAAATAATGTAATTGGTGGCATTATGAAGTGAAGTACTTTTACCAATCTCATCTTCGAAAAACTGCCTTCCCAGGATTCTCGTGCCGCGATGACACTATATAGTGTCAACTGGCAAGGCATTTCAGAACGAATTCGTTGGTCATAAAAAATATATTTAGATTTTTTGGAACTATTGCTAAGGAATCTATTTTTTACATCAATTAGTATTTTATCCATATGCAGTGATAAAGTACTAATTGCAGGGCTGTCAAAACATTTATTAGAAATTAAAAAATTCCTTAAAACATACGAAATAGATATACTCCTAATATCTGAAACCTATTTCACCAACAAAAGCCATTTTCAGATTCCGAACTTTAAGTTTTATCACACCCTGCACCCAGATAATAAGGCTCATGCAGGTTCAGCAATATTAATACGCAATAACATAAAACACTGTGAGAGCACATCTTATCGCACAGAAGCTATACAAGCCACGAATATAATTGTTGATGACTGGAAAGGGCCAATTACAATTTCCGCTGCCTACAGCCCACCTAAACACACAATAAAAATAGAGGAGTATGAGAAATTCTTTAAGACCCTTGGCAATAGATTCCTAGCTGGAGGAGACTATAACGCAAAGCACACATACTGGGGTTCCCGTCTCACTACACCAAAAGGTCGACAGCTTTATGCGGCCATTGGAAAATTAAATTTACTCCCTGTCTCTTCAGGTACACCAACATACTGGCCAACAGATGTAAGAAAAATTCCCGACTTGCTTGACTTCTGTGTGACGAAAGGTATCATGCTTAGTGATCTTAGATGTAGCCCATGTTTTGAGCTGTCTTCTGACCACTCTCCAGTTCTCGTCGAGCTTAACAACAATCTTGCCCTTCTTCCCAGTCAATGTAGCTTACATAATCACAAAACTGATTGGAATCGCTTCCGATATATGGTATCTTCCACAATTGATTTAAAACTATCACTGAAATCTGAAGAAGATATCATTGCGGCTTTTGAACACTTCAACAACTGCCTGCAACAAGCTGTGTGGGACTCCACCCCCACACTAAATGAGCGAAAATCAACGAACATCTCCAAACCTATAAAAGAAAAACTGAGAGAAAAGCGATATGCAAGAAAAAAGTGGCAACAAACTAGACATCCTGAGGACAAGAAAAAATTAAATGCGCTTACAAAAGAACTTAAAGAGATCCTTAATAACGAACGAAACACCCAACTCCATCATTACCTCAGCAATCTCGATGCAACAGCTGCTACAGAATACTCTCTCTGGAAAGCAACTAGGAATCTAAAGAGACCCACAATGTTCCAATCCGCTTTACGAATGGAAAATAACGAATGGGCTAAAAGTGACCTTGAAAGACCAGTCACATTTGCCCGACACTTAAAAAAAGTATTTACCCCACAGGAAATCGAGCCCCCAGCATGTGTAACAGAAGAAGTGAAAAGTGTTCTGAGTAATACCCATCAGATGGACCTACCCATACGTAAATTTTCCAAATCTGAAGTGAAAGCAGCTATTGATAAGCTAAATATTAAGAAAGCCCCTGGGTACGACCTTATCACTGGAAAAATAGTAAAACAACTTTCAGAAGAAGGAGTGACATATCTTACCTACTTATTTAACGCGGTACTAACATCTGGCTTTATACCTCCCCAATGGAAAGTGTCACAATTAAAAATGATTCTCAAACCCGGAAAAAGCGCTGATAAAGTTGAATCGTATCGCCCAATTAGCTTGTTACCGATTGCTTCTAAACTCATGGAAACCCTTTTCCTGAAAACACTACTCCCAATTATAGAAGAGCGAAAGCTAATTCCAAATCATCAATTTGGATTCAGCACAATCGAACAGGTTCATAGGATTGTTGAGTATATACACACTGCATTCGAACATAAACAATATTGTACAGCAGCGTTTCTTGACATCTCGCAAGCATTTGATCGCGTTTGGCACGATGGCTTGCTTTACAAAATAAAAACTACACTCCCCATTAACTACTATGTGTTAATCAAGTCCTATCTTACAAATAGATATTTTTTCGTAAAGCAAGGTGAGGAACAATCTGAGCTCCATGAAAGCTTAGCAGGCGTACCCCAAGGAAGTGTCATGGGCCCAATACTTTATCTACTTCACACGTACGACTTACCATCAGCTGAAGGAGTCACCATAGGTACCTTTGCAGATGACACTGCTGTCTTAGCTGTTGACACTCTCCCACACTTAGCTTCCTCTAAAATCCAGAGTGGGCTAAACAAAATTACTGACTGGCTAAAAAAATGGAAAATCAAGTTGAACGAAACAAAATCAGTCCAGGTTACATTCACTCTCAAACGAAACACCTGCCCACCCGTTAAACTCAACGGCATAAATATACCCCAATGTAATGAGGCTAGATACCTTGGGATGCACCTCGACAGAAGATTAACTTGGAAAACACATATATTTACAAAACGAAAATCACTCGGTATAAAGCTCAGAAATCTACACTGGCTCTTGAATCGAAACTCCAAAGTCTCAATCGATATCAAATTGCTCTTGTACTCAGCAATTTTAAAACCAGTTTGGACATACGGTATTCAGCTGTGGGGCACTGCGGCAACTTCCAATGTTGAAATACTTCAAAGATTCCAATCAAAGACCCTAAGAATGATTGTAAACGCGCCCTATTATGTCACAAACAACCAAATCCATCGTGACCTCAAAGTTCCTACAGTCGCTCAAGAAATCAAAAAGCTCTCTACTTCGCACAATCTGAGACTCCTACTCCACCCAAATCCACTGATATCGGAACTCACTTCCAACCCCTTCACTTTCATCCGACTGAAGAGAAAATCCACAACAGATCTCCTGTGCTAATAGGCAATGGCTGCACCACTGGGTGTAGTCCATAAAAGACAGTAAATACAAAAATTAGTCTTAAGTTATTAAATATTGCTGAATGTGATTGAATGTAACAGATTGCAATAAAATATTTGGATATTAAAAAAAAAAAAAAAAAAAAAAAAAATATGCAGTGATTGGAAAAATTTTAGATATTGGCCCAAAAAAGTTGGGTTTCCTCCAAAACTCACTTTCCTCATCATTACGTGAAAAGACAGGGCATATTTTAAATAGTTTATTCATCCTCTTCTAGGCAGTATTGTTTTTGTTGTTTGTTTAAGTCATATAGTTGAAAATTATTCCTCAACTCATAAAACAAACTCTTAGACTATGTCTGTTCAGGAGTAATCCTTCTTTACAACTTTTTTTTCTGAATATAATTTTTGGCTCCAATATGTCTTTCTAGTCGATACCGCCGCAGAAGAACCACTTATATAAAATATCTTTGGTTAAGATTGAATTGAGCCCCATGATAGGTCGCGAACATGGAACTATTAGCAACGGAGGCAAAGAACAAATTCACGAATTGTTGCAGTACAATTAGAATTATGCAATGTTTTGCAATAATTGAAAACTAATTTAAACACCACATTTATCGTAACATTTCTACATTGCAATGAAAAGATGTTTTGTATTTCTTACCTGACACTTAAACGGCAATATGGCTTCATTCTCCGAAGTGACGGACAAAATTTTCATAGTTTCCATAACTCGACAAGATGACTTCGGCAACAATTGCATGGTGTGTACAAAAAATTTTCCAATATCCGAAGCGACACTATTTCTATCGGTGGAACGCATACGCAGCACTGCAAAATGTTAGAAAATTCGAATGAACAAGGTTAGCAAAAAAAATATAAACAATCGACTCCAGAGAAAGACTCGCACTTTGTATAATGTAGCTAAGATATTGATTTGTAGTTGCATTTAAATTGCCCATTTACCACGTACAGCTTCTTGGCCATGCTTCACTGACACTCACCTGCCCACGTTGCTTGCGGGGGAACTAAAATGAAGCTCCTTTGAATGCTGTTTGCCTCGAATTCAATGCTGCCATCCGCTTTGCTAGAGATGGGCTCGAATACACGAGATATGTCACAATTCACTACATGCGGTTGCACAACTGTAACAGGTATTTCAAATAAAGACCCCTTTTCCACGCAATTCGTATCAAAGGCGCGAATACTAAACATAAAAAGATAATTTTAGTTCAAATTGATATGCAGATAGAAGAGACTATCCTCATCTTTTAAATAAATAGAGGCATCACAATAGATCTCTCAGATCGCGGTGTATAACACCCTAAATAAAACTATTCTAATCTAATTCACTACATACACATGTGACTATATTTATTTTTATTTAACCATATTCAAAGGACTTTAAGAGAGTACACTGTTTTAATAGCATAATAAAGAGATGTAATATATAAAGCCTATAACTGGCATTGAGCATTAGGTGGCAGAACATTCCTAACGATATGAAGATACTATATTTATAGTTTCAGGAATCTTAACTGGTTCACATCGTACAAAAACATTAAAATGCATGAGCAGAGCAATGAAAACAGAAAGACAAAAAAAAGTAATTAAAGCCAATGCTCTCACATTCCCTATATGCACTAGCAGCAAGTACTACTTACTGCCGATGGTCAAGGACCGCAGCAATGAACTACAGATATCATTTATTATATTCGAAATTATCATAAAGCATAAATTACTTACACAGCGGAATGCACACCTGGCGGCAGCCCACTTGGATCAATTTTGACTGCCAGTGAGCGCATGCCGTAGCACAAGTCCAAGAATGCACCACATTGCACGAACGGCTTCGATGCTACCAAATTCAAACGAACGTTGAAACTTAGTTTATCCGCAGGAGCTGAAATAAAAAAGGAAAATGCTTATAGCAGGCGGATAGATAAAAGAAACAAGGTCGGTTGATTTAATTTTCCTTAAATCTGTTAAAGACTGATGAGCGAATGAAGAAACATAGGAGATTAAGGTTGGCTAAAAACCTCCACTGAACCCTCCTCGAGGGTGCCGACTGGTAATAGATATCACAGTACATAGATCCTGCACGTTGTTAGGAAGTAAAGTCGGGTGTTTGTTACTCCTCAATAGTACAGGATTTGTTCTTGGCACTTTTGTCATGGTCGGGGGTAAAGGGCTGGATCAAGGTGTTATGCGACCCGTGCCGAGGATCAGCCAGACTGGGGCCCTTTCGTAAAAATAGCCCAGTCACTAACGTGAGCTTAAGGATACCTGACAACCACCGTAATAATTAGCCTTACCTGCGTAGTTCGGAGCTATGCGCAGGTGGACATCTTTTCTCCGACTCGTGGGTCCAAAAATGAACTTAAATAAAATAATGGAAAAGAGAAACCTAAGGGGTCTGGTCCTCCAAATAATAGACCGTATAAAGAGCAGCGGGATTACTGAGCTCGAAGCAAGCCTCTACAAGGACAGTGGGGAAGCCTGGTCCGAGTAGTGCAACAAGTGCTGGTGCTGGAAAAAATGCTACGGCTATCTCTAACAAAGTGGTGCCTCCGAGACCGCCGTAACAACCATTAAAGTCGAAAGCCAGCGAACAGCGACTGAGACTATGGGTTGTGAAAGGCAGGCCAAGGAGAACACTATGACCAGTGCTCTTGATAGCAAATGGCCAAAAGTAGAGATCTCCGACCCAGCGAAAGCAGGTTATCAGAGAGACGTACCGCCGCAAGAAAATTGAAAAGGGTATCCGAGAAGGAACCTATGGGCGAGGAACTCACGAAAGAAGTAAGAAGTTCTATCGAGTCTTGGCATAATTCAAACTCGACCGCGTACTTGTCCCGGCGCCGAAATGACAGAGACCCTTCGAGGAAAGAGTGAAGACGCAAAGTGTCACTCCGAGGAAGACATTCGCAGAAGTCGCAACGAACCGCGTCATTATAGGCATGCTAGATTCGGGAAACCCGGAAGGGAAGATCCCATGTACCCAATGGAAGTCGGTTAAAGCCGCCTTAGCTAAAGTGTTTCTAAGGGTACTAGCGAGTAACCCCGGTCCTCCACCGATATGGGAGGATGTAGGCTGGCATCAGTGCCAGATCAAGATGATCGCTTGCGACGATGAGAGATCGGCAGAACTGTACAAGGCTGCCATCTCAGAAATAGGGGAGGTGTACCCGGGCACCAAACTGATAGCGGTCGATAAGGAAGCAATTCCATCTCATCCGAGAGTCTGGATCCCCGCTATTCCTGATGACCTAGAAACTATTATGAAAATCTTTAGGGCAAGCAACCCGGAACTACCGGTAAATGAACAACGGAAGCGGTGGAGACGAAACGTGCCACGATGTAGGTGCTACTACTACTAAATAAAGAAACAGTTGAGCGTTAGCGAAATGCGACGGTTTAATACGATATGGATTCGGTAAGGTGAAAGCTTATAAAGCTGACACCGAGGCCGTTGTCTCGTGTCAACAGCCGATTCGGAAATGAATGACGAGACCGATAACGAGCTGTAAACTATGAATAACGTCGACAGCCATAGGAGCGAGGATGGGTACATATCTTCAGGTACTGAGCTAAGCAGGGCCCTGGAGGGAATGTACTCAGAAAAGGAGTACTCAGTTAGCGATTAGCAGGATGACGCAGACGCAACGCTGGTAGCTGACGAAGGTGCTACAGATAAACCTCCACCACAGTAAAGCAGCTTCGGCTGCACTCCTAAATAGACTGGCAGAACACCAGCCAGACTGAGGACTCCAGGGTATAGAGTTTACACAGCCAATAGTGTAAGTAAAATCAGGGCGTGTGTGTATACTTGCTAAAACACAATTTAATGTTTTCATGATTCATAATTACAATAATGAAGACCATGCATCGGTCAGTTGGGAATCTAATGGAATTATCTACCGGCTAGCCTCCAAGTACCTCGCCCATGATGCTAAGGAAGCTAATAGCGAATAGCGAGGCTTCCGGAGTGGGTCTTATATTGGGAGGTGATGACCACCATACGGTATCGGGTAGCTCCGACATCAATAAACGGGGTGAGTTGCTTTTCAATTATATTATTAGTAGACAGTTGGTACTTTGTAAAAGGAGGAAATGAACCCACGTTTAGCACGCGCAATCGTCAAATAGTGCTAGATATTACGTTGGTATCTGATGTATTATTCGAGAAGGTGGTACAATGGAAAGTTCTATCGGAACACCCATTCTCAGACCATAGCTATATTGAGGTCGTCTTCCAAGAGGAAACGTCCTTACCAATTACATATAGGAATCATAGAAAAACTAACTGGCAGAATTATAATCTAATGCTAGAGAAAAATCTTCCTATGCATCCACCACAAATTCCTCACAACGCAGAGTCCCTAGATAATCTTGTCAGGTCTTTCACCAACACATGCATGAAGACACTAAAAAAAGCGTGTCTTAGAAGCTATAATTGACGTAAAAGACAACTCCTCTGGTGATCCTCAGAACTCTAGAGACCATTTCAATAAAGCGTTCCTTTCGGAACGGAAGCGACTGGAACTGTTTTAGAGACAAGCTAAAGAAATATGAAAAGGAATTGAGAAAAGCGAAAAGAACCTCTTGGTGGTCCTTCTGTGGTGATATTGAGGTTGAGAGTATTTTGCGTAGTCGAGATGCCTCTGTGATCTCGACTACGCAAAATACTCTTAACCTCCACTCCAACAATTGGTTACCTCCAGAAACCCCACAAGAGCTGGACAGAATTAGGTGATAACCTAACTACGGGTATTATGGAAATTACACATAACACTAGGGCAAAGTCCGAAATTCTAAATATCAGTTCGGAGGCTAGTATCATGGTGACCGTAAAAACCTTTAAACACTTTAAGCCGCCGGGACCGGACGGGATCTTCCCAGCTCAACTGCATAATTTCGTAAACTATATTATGGAATGGTTAATAACAATTTTCAAAAGTGCGTTGCTTTTAAATCATTTCCCCTCACTATGGTATTTATCCCAAAAGCGAGGAAAAACTCGATTTCAGGCCTATCAGTCTCTCTTCTTTTTTATTGAAAACTCTAGAGAGATTAATAGAAACATACATCAGGGAAAATGATTACCTCATCTCAAATGGCGATTTGACAACACGCGTACTGTAAAGGTAAATCTACAGAAACAGCTTTGAATTCGCTAGTGAGAGTAATTGAGAAATCAATAGAAGACAAATAATACACATTGGTATCTTTCTTAGACATTGAGGGCGCTTTTAATAATATCCTACCCAAAGCAATAAGTGGTGCACTGATGGAGTTGGGTGTCCCCGGGGTGCTTGTTGTCTTTAGCAAACAAATGCTCATATGCAGGTTTGGGTGCCTCGAGGATGCGTAGATCCGCCAACAGGGGTACTCTTCAAGGCGGCATGCTATCTCCTCTTCTTTGGGTACTGACAATGAAAAACTGTTAAAGAGCTCAGAGGAGGGAAGAATGCACGTTGTTACCTATGCGGACCATATTGCGATCTCGGTAAGAGGTAAATTCCCCAATATGCTTTGCGAAGTCATGCAAAGCATATTAGATGAGCTAAATCGATAGTCAGAATTTTGTGGTTTAGCCGTAAACGCCAACAAAACAGAACTGGTAGTATTTAGTAGGAAACATACAATACCAGAAGTAAGGCCCCCTAAAATAAATGGAATCACTTTGTCTTTTAATGATAAAGGCTCGCTACCTGGAACTGACTTTCGACAGGAAGTTTAATTCGAGAATAAATGTAGAGGATAGAGTAAGAAAAACATCAATTGCACTCTATTCGTGTAGGAAGACAGTAGGACTAAAATGGGGTATGGCCCCCCCCGAATAGTACACAGCAGTGGTTAGACCGATTTTGGCATACTAGTATGGTGGCCGGCACTTCATAAAAACTATGTTGTGAAAGACTTAGATCGTATTCAGAGAGCAGCTAGTTTATGTATAAGCGGAGCTCTCAAAACGACTCCCACAGCAGCACTGAATAATTGATTTGCATGGAAAGCAACTTGCAGTCAAATTAGCTCTTAGACTCAGGGAACTCTCTCTTTTAACTACAAGTGGCAGAGGTCGAAAAATTTCATATTATTCCCGATACTATAGAAGATTACTGTAATTCATTAGAGCGGAATTTAATAAAATCCTTTAACACACCATATTCCCCTCAAAGGAGGATTGGGATAATGGAATCATGATTAATAAGAATGAAATTAGCATTTACACTGACGGTTCAAAACTTGATGATCGGGTAGGAGGAGGTGTATATTCTGAAAAGCTAAGCGTCAGTTTATCCTTCCGTTGGCTGGATCATTGTAGTGTGTTCTAAGCAGAGGTAATAGCAATAAGAGAGGAGGGTATGCTGCATATAAAGAATATTCCTCTATCCACGCGATATATGTATCTACTCGGATAGCCAGGCGGCCATAAAATCGCAGTAAGACAATCGTCGAAAACCGCCATAAAGTATCAAGTCAATTGTCTGAATACTTTAACACAAACCTGGTCTGGATGCCGGCCCATAGGGATATTGAGGACAATTGCAGGGCTGATGAGCTGGCTAGGGAGGGGACAACATTAACTATCCTTCTGGATAAAGTTCCATTACCAATGCCTTTAGCGACATACAAATTGCTAATAGATAGATACACTGTCGAAGTGGCAAATGTTAAATGGGGACGTACAAAACTGCTGTTGAAATTTAATAGGAAGGATATTAAATATGTGATAGGGATACTGACAGGTCACTGTTTGATTGGTAGACATGCAAGTAGACTGGGGGTACCTCCTTATGACTTTTCTAGGAGCTGTTAAGATGTTGAGGAAGATGAAACAGTGGAACACCTCCTGTGTGGGTGCATGGCTCTTTACAGAAAAAAGGTTATCCACTCTTGGATTCGCATTTCTTGGCAGCATTGAGGAGGTTTCCTGAATGAAGCTAACGAAAGTGGCTATTTTTATCAAATCCACAGGATGGTTTAAGGAGGATCCGGAGATGTAGCGGAAAAGCTCTATTGGTCACAATGGGCCTTGGACAATAAAATGAAACCAAAGTATTGTGCATTTCTTTAAATGGATACCCACATAGACTTCAAGCAGAATCTGCATATACTTCATGCAGAATAACGGATATTTTTTATTCAAAAATGTTCCCATCGTTAGGAAAACCAGCGTATCCGGTCCATGACACTTACCGGCCTCCTTGTCATTGAAAAAAACTGGCTCAATGTTTACGGCATACTCGCATGGCTTCTGTAACACACCTTGGCGTATATGAATGCCCTTTGCATTTTGAGCACACTTCACGGAAAATCTATTTTAACAGATCAAATAAATGGTAAAATACACTACGAATAAAAAGCACCATTTGTAAGCCTACCTCAACATATTTTCTTGTGCATTCTCGTTCTGTACCAAATGTTCAAAAGCCTTCTCGACATTTAGCAATCCATGGCCCTGAGCAAATGGATCCACATAATCCAACTTATTCGCCGTAGCGCATATGGCACGCTTAATGCTGAATGGGGAATATGCAATACCTCTCTGTTTCAATCCGCTTATGAGTAAAGCTGCAAATATTGGCAACAGAAAGTAATAAATATCGCATTTTCAAAACAATGTTAGCGAAACTCACCAACTGCGCCAGCCACATGAGGCGCTGCCATACTCGTACCGTTCATAAGCTGCGACTTGCTCATGGTAAATTGAGGCACAGAAGTTATTGCACCTCCTGGTGCGCATATTGACACACCTTGACCACCATCAATACAGGGATCCCGTGAGCTCCATGTGTAAACATTTGCTGGAAGTTTCTCCCGCATGGCATATTCCGCCTCCATCATTTGTGGAGAGACGAAAGCTCCAACACCTGCCAGGCCAGATGATAAGTATGCGAATTTTTTTCCAAATATTCTATTTCACTACCTACCAATGCAACTTGATTGACTGATATCAGGTGGGGTGCCAACAGTACATAAAGCAGGCCCATGATTGCCAGCGGATGCCACCCAAACAACCCCGTATTTATTAACAACTTCGCTCATCAATTCACCTATGCGGCTGAAATAAGAACACAATTTTGTAATAATTTTTGACAGTTTAAGAGGGCAGCAACCAACAAGAAACATACTTTGAAATTTAGCTACTTTCGTTACATGTTCGTTAGTTACATGTAAACAGTTAATAAAAAACGAAACATTGTCAAATTCCTAAGGTCAAAATTTACCTCATGCACAGTCTCCGTTTCTTTTTGCGTTTTTTTACGTCTCCCAAAGGTCTGGTTTCGTAAAAGAAACCAATATCAAAATTTCAAAGTAGATTCATTGTTGATGTTTCCCATATAGGCATAGATTTCAATTTAAAATTAATAATTTAACAATAAACCCATTTAATTTATGATATTCAATCTTACCCTGCATTAGACCAATGAGCATGCTCACCGTAGCTCATATTAATTACATCGATTTTACGACCCTCACGGCACATCTCCATGACCTTCATCATGGCACGAACAAGTGCAGCTCCAGTCTCCATCGAACCAAGACGACCATCTCCAATCGTCAATGAAACAATTTTGGCATTGGGGGCTACACCATCGACATCCCGGTCTCCGTGATTACCACTGGCAATGGAAGCAACATGTGTGCCATGTGGCGCTAGAAATTTAAAATGGTGTAACAGCCAAATCAACAAAAGAATAATAGAAAATGCTTACAACACATGCCAACAATCTCCAATACGTTGCCATCATCATGCACATTGGCAGAAATTGACAAATAGTCATCGACATTTTTGATTTCGTAAGTCTTCGAGTATTCACTGATGTGAAGTGCGTTTTCCAAGTCACCCTGAGCAAAGTTCAAATTAGGTTAAAATATAAGTATAATATATATAAAAATGTATATCTTACATTCTCAGTGATGTCTATGGCAATCTGCCACCCCTTTTCAGTAGGATACAATATGCAGTCATATGATGTTTTGATGTCATTATAAAATTTTTCATAATTATTGAGCAATTCCAAAGTATAATCCAAATTATCTTTTATAAGTTTTTTGTCCCACGGCAATTTGGAACAATCTGCGAAATAAAAAATAAAAATAATTTAATTAATAAATGTGATGGTTTACTTTCTTGTCCGTGAGCTAGTAGTTATCGAAGAAAAGTTTTTAAATAATGATATACTTATACAAATCGCATTAGAGGAAAATATTTTGTTTTTTTTTAACGTACTAATCAAAATTCTCTCACATAATTGAACTAATTACGCTTACACATGAAAATAACGAACAGTTAATGTGATATTTTACGGTTGTTAATGTGTTAAAAAATCAATTAGATGTGTGTCTAATATTATGTTTGAGCATGTTTTCTGACCAACTCACTTACCGGAATTATTACTGTCAAACTCATTAATTTTGCGAGAAATATCTGCAATGGCAGTCTTATGATAGCCGTCCCAATTCTTGGTCTTAATAGCACTAGTCATATTTTCCCGCACTTTTAAAGGGCATAAGTCATAAAAGTTCTTTAGTCCCAGCCGATATTCTCCATTAGCAGTGTTGGCTGCGATCATTTGAGGCGTCAGCTGTAGCAACATAAGAATATAAATAAATCAGTTCAACCAATATTTTATGCATTTTATAATTAGCAACGTTATTTTTAATTAATTCTCAATGGCAATTTGAATTTTAAATTGGCATAAGCTGCATTAAAATCAATTGTTAATTTTTGTACGATTTTTTATATTTATACACATTCGAATCGTACGAGCTCGAAAAATGTTTATAATTTGTATGCATTAAAATGATTTTAAAAAATTACCATAATTCGCATTATGTACGTAGTTATTTGCACAACCCTTTCTTTTTATAGAACTTGGTATTGAATAATTAATTCACTATAAATGGACTCACATACACATAAACAAGAAGCGTAAGTTCTTACAAATAGCTTCCAATAAAGGCAGAGCCGCAAATACGCAATTTAATGTAAAGAGAACATATCTGATTCGAATGGTAAATTTAAAAAAAGAAATGGCACAAATGTCCATTAAACATTTAAATATAAAAAAGTATCAGTTAATTGAAACTAATTATGTACCTTTAGTTGACGCCCCGATATGCCTACAATTAATCCCTTGGCATCAGCAGTAACTTTTTTAGTAACATCCACGTCACCGCAACCTGTGCAATCAAAGCGCTCAATTACCTTTATGGTTTTGTGATCACAAAGGGTCTGAAAAGATAATAGGTAATAACACTGTGTATGTATGCATATTAAGAACTTAATTAACAAACTACCACATTCTTTCAACGCTCTTCGCAAAGAAAAAAAATGGTTGTCAATCAAATCTTGAGAGCTCACCTCCAATCCAGTGGATCGTGGATCAACTCCTGAATCGAATATGGCAATGGTGACATCGCGACCATCATATTCTGGATACTTTTGAAGAAAATTAAGTACACCTGTTTCAGACTTTGGTACAAGAGCTCCAGCAGGGAATGTCGATTCAACAACGCCACCACAATTAGTTACAGTCATCGCTAAAGACTCTTTCCTGTATTTCGACGCTATTTGTCTCTGCAACTGTTTTAATTGCAATATAAAAAGTAATCCTGTGTCAGAAAATAAGAACAAAACGTAAATTGTACAGGTAGGATATGTTTCTCGGCAATTAGCGCAATGCACTTGGCTGCGGATGACAAGTAAATTATTTTCTTTTGTTGCTGCTGCTGCTGAGTAGCAGAACAGCAGTGCGTGGAATACTCACAAACAGATGTCGTCACAATCGCTTTTAGTATCGCTTGAATGTGATCACTTTATTCTATGATTTATTAATTTTGCAATGTTCTTTAATTACGGTACGTATAGTGATTATATATGTTCTTTGTGATCAATTTATATTATAATGTCTTCCACAAAAATCACAAAAAACCTACTCAAAATTAAAATTTTTTGAATACTTTGGAAAACCACTTCTTCAAGTTTTCTAATCACAATTACGATGTAAAATTAAAATTGCTTTTTAAAAAAAAATTTTCTCTATTTTTAAAACAGTCTTAGTCATAGTTAAATTGACTAAATAATGGGATCTAAGTATAACCAATGAGCAAACAATACATATAGACAGCTCAAATAGCGAAAATAGTAGTTTAATGAAACCCCTAGTAATTATTGTTGTATAAGAGCTACGCTTATGGAACATGCTGTGCATTGGGATGTAGCACGGAGCAATTTATTAAACCTCTATTTTAGCTGTTTGAGCCCAATCATAAATAATTGGAACATCGACCTATCAAACTACGTCACCATATTGTCAAATATAAAAACTAGTGTAAATAGGGGATTTAGAGTCGTCAAATACCACCACTAAGATTAAAATTAAATATGACAATTATTCACCTAATTTTGTTTGAGAGCACGAACTTTGATTTTCTTTTTATTGCAAAATGTGGGTATATCAGACGAGGAAATTATATTTGTAAATTTAGTAGTTTTGTTGCAATCTACAAAAAATGTGAATATGATAGATAAAGATTGTGAAATATGTAAATAAGCACTTATATAATAGCATATAAATACGATAATTTAAGAGGTTAGGTCTGGGCTCGCTTATTCTCTCTTGCTTCCATTTCCATCCCACCCAAACCCAAAAATAATGAAATTTCAAGGAACGTTGAGAAAATGCTAATCTGGCACACTCTTTCTTGAAGAAAAAAATCTTCATACGAAAAAAACATTTTGGAATTTTAAAAGTTTTTACTTTGCAATGCATAGTAAACAATCTGTTTTATTGCGATTCCAATTCGTTCCACTCACAAAATTACATAAAAAACAAGGCATTTGTGAGGATAAGCAAATTTTTTATCATAGTGTCAAAAAATACCACAATATGTGGTTTGAAATATTACCTTCATTCGGAATAGTTTGTGGTCTCCTCGGGGTCCCTATATACGCCATGTATGGCCTCCATAAATTTACTATCGGTAATGTAAGTTTTAGTACTTGCTGCACTGGGTATTGTCGTAGGCAAAGATGCTTACATAATCTTCCGTTTACTCGCGTTAATATATATATTGCAAACATATCTTAGATTCAGTCTATTTGTAACAACAGTTTCTTTCCGTCCTTAACTTTTCCTCTTGTTATTCTCCATTGCTTTTAGGCCTACCGCCGGAACACTGATGAACATTTCGATCAAGTAATGTACCAACGAGACTATCGTCTAACAGGCAATCCGTATATTATGAATGTGAGTATCGAAGTGTCAAACACCAAGGGGCACCACCACAACAATGATTACAACAAAGTATTTCATTTATTTAAATTCTAAAATCTATATTGCAGAAATTTGTTTGAAGATATCATTTCTTATAAAATACGTGTTTGCTTTATATATATCAGGCATTACAGCTGCGGCATGACAATAGACATAAAACTAATAAGATACAGCTTGAGAGTAATCAGATTTTATCTTTAGTGGTTGGTCACCAATAAGGAAAATCATTGCTGGAGTAGAACATGAATGCATATTACAGAAACTTTCTTGAAATCAATTCCAAGCATTTTAAAAAGAAAATAAAGTTTTTTGGTCCACTTTACTGAAATATTGTTTCAGAAATATGAATTTATAACATTTCAGATTGCTTTCCAAGGGCAGACTCGGACTTGTGCAAATTTCGTTTCCTTTTTATTTATTATATTTAATTATTAAATTATTTCGGAAATTTAGTTTCATAATGTTCACACAAATTATTATCAGCCACAATGTGTACAGGGAAAATATATATGAGAAAATAAAGTAGTAAGTAAATAATGCAAGATTTTTTGCATTTATTTCGCTTTTAAAATTTAATGATACCTATGATTTCACATGTTGTCCAAAATGTTAAATTACCACCAAAACAATGCATAACATCGCAATCAGGGCTGTAAGCGAGCTGACTTAAAAAACACGACAGATCCTTACATATTGTGAATTAGCTTGGAAAATTGTTCGACAAAACTAAATTCTGCAATAAAATATGAATTAAATATTTTTCACAATGTGGTAAGAGTTGAATCTCACTTAATTTATGAACGTTCTTTTAAGAGAATAATGTAGTTGGGTGGAATATTGTTTACACATTAAAATTTGTAATAATTAAGCATTTTGTCAAGTTTACGTCAAATAGCACACAGCCTATATAGGCTGTACATATTTCCGAAAGTATGAAGAAACTCTGGAATTGAAATCAGTTGCTGTTTGAAATCACTATTATATAAACGATAATAATTTAACTTTAAAAGTTTTCGCATTTGGCAGGTTTGCTCACGAAGTTGTAGTGAACAACCCTGTTGACATTTTTGTAATTGTGGGTATAGGCCCGTATATAATAACGCGAGATCCCGAGACGAGAGTTTAGATCTAGTCTCGGACGAGATGTCAAAAAGAATTTGTACCAAAGGATCGTATGTGACAATATACAATAATGCGTGATGCGATACGGCGAGACGAGGCATTTCTAAAAAATTAGAAATTCCTCGCACTCTCGTCCCAAACAATTTGTCAAAACAATCAACTGTTTTGTAATACGCATTTGTTTATTTATGGCTCCGCGTTTATTTTATTTAATACAAAATTTCTAAACGTTACTTTTTAATAGTTTCTTAGCACTTTTGCTTTTGTGTAAATATGGCAGATACTTTTTTAATGTATATTAGAATGCGAAACAGTGCAAAACGAGACGTCGGAGACACGGGCTCGCTCTCGTCTCGGGCTCTCACGTTATTGTATGCAGGCCTTATACGTATTGCAGAAATTTAAATTGATCAACAATTTT
This sequence comes from Clusia tigrina, assembly GCA_920105625.2. NCBI lineage: Eukaryota > Metazoa > Arthropoda > Insecta > Diptera > Clusiidae > Clusia > Clusia tigrina. The sequence continues at coordinate 371,592,307 of OV050030.1, forward strand.
TTTTACTAAAGAACTTTTTTCAACTTGATTGAGTATGCTTCAGATATTACAAAAGAATTGTTTGACAATATTTTATTCGTACACGGCAATAATGTTCTTTCAAATGCAATAGTTTCTGATATGTGTCAGGACTGTTCCTATCTTTCTCCTTCTCCTGTTCTATGTGCACATGAATAAAATTATTTTATTCTTTTCAGGGGTTGAATTCCATTCCGGATGAATAGTAACTACGACGATTACATAAAACTGCGA